>BSBK01002124.1:1150000-1461296 GCA_027943335.1 Chamaecyparis obtusa | reverse complement strand
CATTTTTACTGAAGACAGTGTTAAGTCAACAGGACAAAATATGAAGATAGAATTGGTAAAGAGTTAAGGGATTATTTTGTTTATCAAAATAATGTCTTAACAATATAAAGAGATGAAATCCTAGATGTTAACCCTTGGGTAAAGATATTTTATATAATGTAAGCCGACTGAAAGAGTTATTAGTCTTAATAACTTGTATAAATGTAATGTATGAAGAAGATGTAAAGAAGAAAATTGTACATGATATGAATGTAATAGAGATAGTGAAAAAGGAAATGAAGAGATATTGATGTGAAGTTGCAAGCTGTATAAGGTTATGTACCTTGACCTATTTTGTAATTAGTAAATATTGTATATTACTTGTTTAGGCAGTGGGCTCATTTGGTAATCATATTTTGTACTACCAACTCCCAGCAGGGTTGAGGCTTCTAACAAGGCCTATAGTCCCCTTAATCAGGACTGAGACACTATATGCATGTAATAGGCTCCTAACAGGGTCAACATCCTTAACAAGATACTTTTGATTAGTGGATCTTTGTGGGTAACCATCCCCACCGGGGTTTTCCCTTGGCTAGGGTTTCCTCGAGAACAATAATGTGTTATGAGTTCTTTTGTTTTGTTGATATGCATGTTGTTTAGTTTTCTATGTTATGCATGCATTAAGATAATCTATTATATCCATAATTGGGCAAAAGTTAAAAGTTTTTAGAATACTGATTCACCCCCCCCTCTCAGTATTCCCTATTTCTAACAATTGGTATCAGAGCTTAGTTACTCAGAAAAGAATCATACAAGGAAAGCCTAGCAGCTTGAGTAAGATCTCTATGGATATGGATCAGCTACAGAAAAAACTTGAAGAAGCTCTTGAGCAGCATTGATATGCTTACTGAAGAAAGAGACACTCTGAAAGGAAAATATGATGATGCAAAGAACCTCATTGAGAAATTGAATACAAGTTAGAAGATCTGAAATCAGAAAAGGAATCTGAAATTCAAATTGAAGATTGTGATGACAACCTAGAAAAAGAAAATGAGATCCTTAAACATGAATTGAAGATAGAAAATATGAAGCTAAGTCTGAAAGATGGAAATGGCAAGAATGAAGCAAATCTAAAATCTGAGAATGAAAATCTGAAGCTTGAAAATGAAGGACTAAAATCTAAACTTAGTAAAGTAACATCTGAACTTGAGAAAGTCAATTTGCAATATACCAAACTTGAGAAATACAATACAATTATGAAAGGTGAACTGAATCGATCTAAGCAGCAACTTGAAAAGACTATATTTAACTAGTGAGAAGATTGATGAACAAATATCTTATCAAAAACCATTCTATGATAAAACTAGTCTTAGATTCAACACATCTAAACCAAGTGAAGAAAGCAAGGAATCAGATCTGAAAATGTCTGAAAGCATAGATGAAAATAAATCTGATGAAATTGACAAATCTGAAGATACACCTAAAGAAGAAGAACCACTGAAGAAAGAGGAATCACCTAAAGGTATGCAAAGAGAATTTAAATGTAGATGCTTTACCTTGTAATACTTTTGGTCATATGAAGAAAGATTGTACAGGTAAGCAATTTAAACCTCTTAATGGTTATTGTTATAATTGCCATGGTTTTGGGACATAGAGCTATTGAATGTAGAAAACCTAAATTTGTTGAGAATAATAATAGTAGTAGAATGTTTTAGGAATACTAACCATGCAGATAAGAAACCTACTGAAGATATGAACAAGAGAAATGGTGTAGTATGTTATAGATGCAACAAAGTTTGACACATTGCTAGAAACTGCAGATCACAGATCAATCAATCTGGACCAAGATATGGAAACAATGGAATAGTTTGTCAGATATGTAACAAGATTGGACATACAACAAGGTTTTGCAGAATGAACAATAGAGTTTTTATCCTAATCCCTAACCCTAGAAGTCATGCAAGGAGAAATGAAGATGCAAGTAATAGTCAGAAAGGATGTTGTAGTAATTCAGAAGAAGTGAATTTTGTTAAAAGCATAGATCAAGGAGACACATTTAACACTGAAGGTAACCAGAAAGGTGAAGTATCAAGTGGTAAGAATGAATCTCTACCTAACCCCATCTCAAAGTACTTAATTCATGAAAATTACAATAGAATAGGAACTTAGATTAGTGTAGAAGTAGATATATGATGAATTGAGTCTTGCACAGTTAATGCAAGGTAGTATATGATGTATTGATGCTATGGTTAAGAGTGCATAGAAAAATATTATGTTTTGCGAGATTGCAAGAAGTTTTAAGTTTTGCAGGTAAGCAGAATCAGCTTTTTGGAAAGAAGTGGCAAAAGAATTGAATGCAATGTCAAATCTATGTAAGATTGAAATGATAAAAGGTTATGATTAGTATTATTTGATCATCTAAGTGAATAAAAGTGCTAAGGAGATCGAAGAGCAGTGATTGAAATCATTTTGCCAAGGATTTGGTGAAGGATTTCGTGTCGAATCTACGCAAGCCCTAAATTATGAAATTGAGGTATTTTACTTGGCATATCTCTAAATCAGTTAAGGAATTAGCAAAAGTTATGGATATTTCATTGATTCACAATGTCAGAGATAAGAATAGACCTAAAGTCAAAAGGGAACCAGTAGAACCCTTGGAGGAAGACCCTAAGTTAGCTTTATCATCTGTACCAGACGGAGTTTTACATCTAGAAAATGTTAGAAGTTATTTGGATGTAAGATAGAGACTCTCAGTGATGGTGATTTTACAAAAGAATATCAAAAGATTTACAATCAAGATATGTCATTGAAAGTAGGGTTTGAGCATTTGGAACATAATGAGATTGTTAAGTATTCACTATAATATGAGTTTGACAATGAAGAATGTACCAAGATAATTTTAAGCAAAATTCACAATGGAAAGTTTTGGTTAGATGAAAGAGTGATAGATATCATAGTTGACTAATTTCATGAGGTAACTAGTCTATCTAAAACTGGAGCCATTCCTTTGAATGAGAAGAACATGAGGAAAAAAGTTATAGACAACACGAATTCATCTTACAATGGCAGAGGAATAGTAATTAGCAAGATACAACAAGATGATGTTAGATATTTGTGCAAAATCCTTACAACTAAGTTTTTGTGCTAACTCAAGAGAAGATGACATGGCAGTAGGAATGATACATGTAGCCTATTTGATGTGTGTTGATAAAGTACAAGTTGACATGTGTGAGATTTTGAGAATTCAGTTGTTTGAGAATTTGGAAAAGATAAAGAAGACTAAGTACTCTCAGTTTAGATTCTCATCATTGATCACATATATATTTTTCTATTTGTTAAGAAGATTTCCTGTACACCATTAGTGATGATTGGAATGATGGTCAAAATACTATGGAAAGGATTAACAAAGTGTACAAGAGAGATCTTATTGACAAAGTCAATGAGAGTGCAATGTTGGTGATTAGAACATTTCAGAATTTGATGTCAAGCAGATCAAGGATCCCTCAGTCTTTAGTAGAAAAGTATAAGAATGAGACATGCTTTATGGTTGATACTGACTTTACATACATTGAAGCAGTAGAACCTAGAGTAGAGTTCATAGACCCTCTTGGCTACGAGATTAATGAAATTGAGACAAAAGAATATGTGAGTAGACTACTTAAGAGAAAGTTGGACATTCATAGCAATAGGTTTGGAACCTTTGAGGAGAACTTCAACTCTGCAAAGATTATCCTTGAAGAGAAACAATCAAAGAAAAGAGTAGAGAGCACAATCAAGAAGATATTAAAGGACACATGAATGACTGAACATGAGTTCTTAATAGCCAAACAGACAGCAGCAACAGCTAGAGAAATTGGACAAAAGGAAGTTTTGTCTGTTCCACCTTTATCATCAGTTGCATCACAACAAGAAGAGACACAAGTCAAGGTGAAAGTGGAAGTAACTGAGAAAGATCAAGAAACAAGAAAATCCACTAGATCAACCTCCTCCACTCTTGGTAAAAGAGTAAAAGAGATTGCTACTGGACTAGGTAGAAGGCAAAAGACTTTAGTTCCACCATTTAAAAGAAAGATTGTAGAAATTAAAGATGATGAAGAGACCCTTGTTAAGAAGAAAACTTGGAAACCTAGAGTTGAAAAAGTTAATGAATAGATTATTCAAGATAGAGATTTCACAAAGATGAACAAATACTATGATCTCTATGATTATGCAGAGAGATTGAACCTAGAAAATGCAGTGGTAAAGCACATGATATTGATTGACAAAAAGTTTGATACAATTCAGGGTAAGATACCTAATGATTTGTATGAGAATCTTGTAAATAGGAAGAAAAGAGCATCAGATGAAGATATCAGAATTAGAGAAAATCTTGTTAGGAAGCTATGTGATGTGAGAGATGAAGAAATATTCAAACAGATCATGAAGGATCTGAACACCCTTTTGAGAACCAAGAAAATAAAAATTTAGATTATGGGAGGCAAGTATGAAGAAATCAACAAGGAAACAAAACTAGCAATAGTTAAGGTAATGATAGAGAATGCTGGAAAACCATCAATTGTAGCAGAACCTGAAGAGCAAGAAGAAGAAGTAGAATAACATGATATTCCCTCTCCACCAGCCATCAACATTGAAGATGAATCTATGAATGTTGAAGGAACAAAGATCACTTTGGACAGTGATGATAATCTATTTAAAAACCTTGAAAACATTGTTGACAATTTGGCTTTTGAAGAGCAGGACAATGCCAAAGGAGAAGAGAAGACATAAACCAGAACTGAAGAATCTAAAGAGACAGAGAAACAAGTATCTGTTCCCACCCAACAAGAAATCAGTCTTACACCTGAGACTGGTAAGAAAATTCAGATTGGTTCTATATTTGAGAGTTTGGGAAAAGAAGTAGATGATGATGATCAGATGGAATTAATCACGTCTTTGAATAAAATTATTGGAAAGAATAAGAAAGTGAAGAGCCTTGAAGGATGCCTAAAGGAGCTAACTAAGAAGTTACAAGGCATTGTAACCACACAAATTGCAGAGGTTGACCCACTGGAAAAAGAAAAGAAAGTGATGAATACATTTGATGATGAGTTTACTAACTTATCTGATGTAGCTAAGGTGAAGGCACAAGTAGCCTATGAGGCCAAAATACTTTTGGACATAAGTCATAACATCAAGAATGATATCAAAAATCTTGATATTTGTATAAAAGGCTTAAGAAGGAATTTAGACAAAGGAAAATCTTTGTACATTGAGTGTACAAAATCTGAGATCCTTATAGTAGAGGAAGAACAGAAGATTAAGATCAAGGAAGTTGAAATTCAAACTGAGATAAACCTTCTTTCCAGCCCTAATGTGAAGGTACTTGATGTTGAGAAGAAAATCTGCAAGATTTATGATGAAATAAGGATTTTACAAGATGATAAGGACATGAAGCTAAAAAGATTCACTCTTTTAAGAGAGCATGTTTCTATCAAATTGAGCATTGTTGAAGGACAACTAGAATAATGTCTTTCATCCAAGACATCTTTTCAGAAGTTCAGTTTTGCGAATCTACAAGCCTATGAAATTGTGTCTTATGGATTATGTGCACTACTTAGTGTTGTAGATTTGATTAAGAAGGCATGGGAGAAAGAGTTAGAGAACATGAAGATTAACTTTGAAGATTGTGTTGCAAGCCTACCGGCTTTGCAATATTGAATCAAGGTATAACTTTTGTCTAAACACAGTTTTGTCACCCTCCTCACCCTTTTTTTGTCATTATTGTCAAAGGGGGAGAGATATACAATAGAAAATTGATAAGGATGTATACTCCTAGGGGGAGTATAGTATGTTTATAAAATTTATGGAGTCATAAGGATAGTAGATATATATTTTGTTGTATGGCCACAATTTTGATATTTTTGGAGTCTATGACTTAGCCAATTTTCTCATATGTTGCCACCAATGACAAAGGGGGAGATTGTTGGCAATTTGGCTGAGTTAGATTCATAGATGTTGTCATTATGGAAACATATGATCTACATGAAGATCGTATAGGTCAGAGAGCAAGTATGTCAGAGCGCAATGCAAAATTGTCTAAGTATGAGACAATGTTTTTGCCAATGTACTCGATGACAGTTTTGATTAGCGATGTTTATTGGAGTAAGTGTAGTGCTTGAACCTTGAACATAGATACTATGGTGACTATAGAAGACTCACCTGAGAGTGCAAGTCAGTATGACATGTACGGAAGAAGTTATGACAGTTTTATTGAAGACAGTGTTAAGCCGATAAGACAGAATATGAAGATAGAATTGGTAAAGAGTTAAGGGATTACTTTGTTTATCAAAATAATGTCTTAACAATATAAAGGGATGGCATCCTAGATGTTAACCCTTGGGTAAAGATATTTTGTATAATGTAAGCTGACTGAAAGATTTATTAGTCTTAATAACTTGTATAAATGTAATGTATGAAGAAGATGTAAAGAAGAAAATTGTACATGATATGAATGTAATAGCGATAGTGAAAAAGGTAGTGAAGAGATATTGATGTGAAGTTCCAAGTAGCATAAGGTTATGTACCTTGACCTATTTTTTAATTAGTAAATATTGTATATTACTTGTTTGGGCAGTGGGCTCATCTAGTAATCATATTTTGTACTACCAACTCTTAGCAGGGTTGAGGCTTCTAACAAGGCCTATAGTCCCTTAATCAAGAATGAGACACTATATGCATGTAATAGGCTCCTAACAGGGTCAACATCCTTAACATGATACTTTTGATTAGTGGATCTTTGTGGGTACCATCCCCACCGGGGTTTTCCCTTGGCCAGGGTTTCCTCGAGAACAAATAATGTGTTATGAGTTCTTTTATTTTGTTTCTATGCATGTTTTTTAGTTTTCTATGTTATGCATGCATTAAGATAATCTGTTATATCCATAATTGGGCAAAAGTAAAAGTTTGTAAAATATTGATTCACCCCCCCCCCCTCTCAGTATTCCCTATTTCTAACAAACCTCATAGGTGTACTTTCGGTTGGGGTCAAATTTTGACCAATAGGATGTTTTTAGACCATTTTTGCCTCTTTTAAAGATGTCTTTTTGAAAGGTGATGAATTTGCGAAGTGTGTCATGTCTTCCCCTCTTTTCATTTTTGAATTTCCCTCTTGTTGAGAGAGAACCCTAGGTGAGTGTGCCGAATCATCTTTGAGGTTAGGTAGGGTTTTCCTTTTTAGGGGGATGGAGAGTAATTTGGTAGGTTGATTGCCCACTCTCCAATTTTGGAGACTTCTAGTGGACTTGGCAAGTTTTGGTGGACTTAGCAAGGAGGATTGTAGGAAAGGGAGCTCTTCTCAACCCTCTTTCCATAGCTTAAGTTAGGAATGCCCATTTAGTGTAGAGTCCTTCCTCAAGGAGGAAGGGGATGAGGCATGGATGTATGGGCTCCATGTTGCTATTCTTGTTGTATACTTATTTGGGGGTCATAAGGGTTATATTTTGTGAAAGGAAATGTAAGGGTTGTATTTTGTGAAAGGAAATAGAAGGGTTGTATTTCATGAAAGGAAATGGAAGGGTTGGTAATTTTTGTTATGACTTTGTGAAGGAAATGGTTATGGATTTTGGGCCTTGTTGAAGGCATGGTTTTACTTTTGAATGACTTCTCCTACTTGGGTACTTTCCACCTTCACCCCTTTTATGGGTCCAAGGTGACCCATTGTGTGAATATCCTTGAGATGATAATTTTGTGTTTACATGTACTTGTTGGTTTTTATGTGTATGTGTGGTTGAAGCATGTATGTAATCCCTCATCCATCTTTGTTTCCCCAATCTCGGGGGTGGCCATGTAACAACCTAGGTTGGGAGGTGAGCCTCCATGGTCAAAGTGGTTTTCTTTTGCAGATTTTTATTGGAAGGAGTTGTTGGTTTTGTTGAAGGAAAGAAGATTTTGTTATTATTACTTACAGATTTTTATGCTGTAAAATGGGCTAAAAGAGCCATGTGTAAAAGAGTAGTGAAAAAGGTCATGTAAATGTCTAAAAGCATGTAAAATGCTTGTAAAAGTTTGTATTTGTATGTGAAATTTTCTTCACAATTTTCTATGTATCTCTAAAGAAAGAAAATGTAAAAAATATGATTCCTTCTGCCTTGAATGCAAAAAATAGCTTGCTGATTTATTTTCCCATATGCAAGAAAAAGTTAGATTTTCTTATGATTGTTAATCTCTTCCCTATGTAGTCAAAATTTACTTCAAGTATTTAGTTGAAAAAGAAAAGTTAATGTAGATTTGCTTTCCTAATTACCTATGTAAGAATAGATTTCACTTTGATATCATGTTAGTTTGAAAAAAAACTCTTGTATATACACCTATGTATATATATTTGTATATATACATAGATGTATATACACTATTAGAATACATTGTTATGTTGATGTAAAAAATAAATAGACTTAGTTATTCTCTATCTTTTCTCTTGTTGATTTTGGAAGAGTATATATATATAAATATATATGTATGTATATACACACCCTTGATGTGTATATACACACATGTATATTTATGTGTATACAAAGTTCGAAAATCTTCATTTCCTTGCTCTTTGTCAAACCTTCAATAACCGAATTAGGGTTAGGGATGGTTTTTTCGAGCCATTTTAAATTTTAAATTTTAATTAAGTTATCATTAAATTCTGTCTAAATTTTAATGTCTGTTTTATTATAATTTAATGATTGTTGACTTTTCACAGTCACTTTATTTTGAATTCTGTTTTAATATTATTTTATTAATCATTTAGATTTTAAAAAGATTCTCTTTTATTATTTAGTAGGATTCTGTTTGGATTTAAATCCCTGTCTTATTTTAATTTAATGATTGTTGACTTTTGACAATTACTTTAATTTGAATTCTGATTTATTTATTATTTTTATTTTCATTGGGATTCTGAAAGAGATTCTTTATTTAGTGGGATTCTATTTAGATTTTAATCCCTGTCTTATTTTAATTTAATGAATGTTGACTTTAGATAGTCACTTTAATTTGAATTCTGATTTATTTATTATTTTTATTTTCATTAGAATTTTTGAAAAGATTCTTTTATTATTTAGTGGGATTCTAATATTTTGCTTTTGGGTGCTATTTTTAATTTAATTTAAATTTGATAATGTTGAGATATTAATAAATGGACCCTTATTCTTTTTAATACTATTCTTGGAATTTGCTATTTTTTTTTAATTTTAAAATTAATGCCTATTTCCAATTGAATATTTTTTTTATTATAATGCTGGTGGTTAAATTTAATATTTAATTTACTAATAATATTTTAATGTATTAATGGGTTATTCTAGGGGAAATTATTTAATGTCTTAGGATGGGACTTATATAAATAAGGTTCCCTTAGCCTAAATGATAAATTTAATATTAAAGCTTTATTATGGTTACTTTAATCTTTTAAATGTTTAATTTTAATTAATCAACTCTAATAGCATTATGTTTTTGGATTAAAATATAGTATTTTAAATTAATTATTATTAACATTATAACTCTAAAATAGGTAATAACTTTGTAACCCTAGAGGTTTTGCATAGGAATGTTTACTTGAGATTTGATATTTCCAGATTTAAAATTTAATATTTATTTCTAATTAAACATTATTATTATTTTTAATATAACATTGGTGGTAAAATTTACTATTTAATTTGTTTATATTATTTTAATAATTAATGGGTTATTTGGGGGAGTTTATTTAATGTCCAAGATGGGACTCACATAAATATTTCTCCCCCAGCATTAATGTTAAATTTTATATTAATGTTTTATATGGCTATTTTAATGCCCTTGAATTATATAATTTAGATTAATTAATAAACCTTGGTAACTTTATGTCTTAAGTAACAATATAATATTTTGTAATAAAATATTTGAACATTATTATTTTAATGGGAATAATTTTATAACCCTAGTTTTCGCGTACGATTATTATCTTGGTCTTGTTTTATCATTTTATTTGTTGATGTTATTTTTGCATTTTCTAACCTAGTTAGTAACCTGGTTCACGATATGAACCATTAGGGTTACTAATGTGATTGATTTAATCATTTATTTAATTTAACCCTTTTGGGTGTGTTGACCCAACCTTTGACTTTTACTATTATCTAAGTTTTAATTTTTACTTTTGTATCTCTTTTGTTATCTCTTGTTATAACCCTATTAGGGTTTCTTAGAGACCTAGTTAGGATTTTGAGAAAACTAATACAGTTAACAAACAAAGGATGTTGGCAAGTCAGCGCATGCCATGAAACCTCTTGTGAGTAAACTTGTGTTGGGTTATGCATTTGTACTTGTTGTAGTGTTCCTTAATGTATTACCTTGTTGTCTTTTGTGTATTAAAAAAAAATGTTGTGTATTTTGCCCTAATTTTTTGGCATGACAAATCTCATTTAGATAATGTGTATGAAGCCCTGAAAGCCATCCTTGAACTTAGTCGAGGTACTATGCTAAAGGTATATGACACTTTGTTGGTTGAACCTACAAGAGCCAAATAGTTCTTTAGAATGACTCAAGAGGATGTTACTATAACTGATAGTAATGTTGAATATTGATTATCTGATGGTGATGATGAGATCGACCGAGATTAGAGGAATACATGATAGTAGAAAGGTTAGATCAGTTATTTTCTTGTCATTGATATCAAGCAACTAATTTTTGGCTTATATTATGTTGCCATATCATTTGTTATATGATATAAGTTGAATGAGTTAAGGAGAAGAAGAAATGAGATGTTGTGAAGTTGAAGAGTTTAAATGGGCAATTGATATAGATCAGACAATGATTAGATTATGTTGATATAATTGTTTCTACCTAACATATGATTATGTTAGGTCAGTAAAGCATGGTAATGAAGATTTGTTAAGTTGGTAAGTTAAACTATTTTGGCTACCAAGAAAGAAAAAGTCACTCAGTAAAGGTAAAGGTAAAGTTAAAGGTAAAAACAAAGTAACTTGGTAAAGTGAAAGGAACTCAAGACACTGAGCAGGAAAGTTTTAGGCACTGAGAAAAGTTAACCGAAATATAGATGGAGGACACCGAGCAAGGAACAAGAATTAAATATAAGGATTGGAATGACATTTTGATTAGCTATGATGAGCTAGATGGTTATGATGACAAGGAAATTTAGTTATAGAGATCTACGAACAAAAATATTCATGATGACGATCTACGGACTTGATCTAAATGGAGAAAAGAGAAGGAACAAGTTTCAAGAAAGATCAAGTTCTGAGGTGAAAAGAAAATGTGTTACTGAGATCCAGATTCAATGTAAAAGTTTGTAAAATGAATTGGATGGTTGAGATTGATCAAAGGAAAACATAATATAGGAGATTAAGTGATGAAAAAATATCTATATAAAGGATGGATTTGTATGAACAAATGGCTGGAAAATTGAAGAAAGGAAGAATCACCGACTGATGCAGTGAAGAAGGAACAAAGAGATTCCGAGTGGGAAAAGCAGGATCTGATGAAGTGTTGAAGGCAGTGGAAAGTGAAGATAGAAAAGTGCATAAAGGATCTAGTTATGCAAAGATAGTTGCAAGTTTACAGGTTAATATATTTACTGTTGCTTATTAGCATTTGTAACAGAGAAATCTCTTAACAGAGTGGACTTAATAGTCTTATTGTAAAAATACTTGCAAAAGGTAACATTCTAAAGAGTGTTTGAAGCCCTCTAACTAGGCCACTCCTAATAGGGTGAATATCCTAATAGATCTGAGGTAAATCCCTTGACTGGGTCACATCTAATAGTGTGTATTGTAGCTTCAAGCTGGTTCTCTTGCTACACCAAGACTTTCACGCGAGATGCATTTTGGTGTTGTGAGGGTGGTGTCGGCCCTAGGGCCTCCTGCCATTGTAATCCCTACTTCTTCTACTACTCTGGCCATCTCTATTGGATGCTCATTTTAGTCTCCATCTGTGGGTGTAGGTGTGGGTGAGTAGGGGTTTCCTATTTCCTCCCTAGGAAAATTCAAAAAGTATGTGCAGGGGAGTGCTGGTTCGGTGCCTATTGTGTTCATAAGGGGGCTTGCTCCAGAGGGTGTTTCTTCTGGACTGATCCTTCATCTTTCTGCAAAGATCCCTAAGGCTTCCTCAGTTAATCCTTCTTCCATACATGTTGTTGCAGATTTTGACCATGTTGGTGTGGCATCTTATGCTAATGTGGCCTCCAAATATTTGAATGGGACTGGGGACTCTTCACGGGGTGTCCCTTCTTCCATCCTGATCTTTGGTGGTGGTTCCCTCTTAGTTAAGCTCTTTGTTGTTGTTGATGGGGAACTGGATACCTCCTCAGAGATCCTTTTGAATTAGGCTCTGATTTGTCATTTTCGGGGGTTCTGGCCAAGTCTGCCCCAACTTCATGATTGGATTTCCCGTAACTAGGAACCAATAATCTCAGAGGATGTTCATATTTTTCCCTTAGCTAAAGGCTTCTTTGTAGCTAAGTTTGATACTTTTAAGGATAGAAATTTGATTTAGTGTGATAATTATTTCAGTTGGGAGGACGATAAATTATTTCTTATGCTTAAACCGTAGCATCTGGATTTATGTCCCTCCACTGAAGTTTTTAACAACTTCCCTATTTGGGTCAAACTCCCCAATCTCCCTCTCCATCTTTGGCAAGGTTCTATCCTGAAGGAGGTGGGGGAGGTTTTGGGGGAGTTTCTTCTTATTGATGACAACTCTTCTAATATGTTCCACTCTACCTTCACCCAAATTCTAGTAGATATTGATATTTCACAGGGTCTCCCTGCTGAAATTAAAATTGATTCATCTAAAGGTTGTTGGATGCAACAACTAGATATTGAGGGCATTCCCTTTAGATGCAAAAAATGTTTTAAAATAGGCCATCATGCTTCTCAATGAAACTATGAGTTTAAAAAGAAGAAAGTTTCTCATTCTTGGTGGAAGGATGCTTCCACCAAGCATTAAACTATCTTTAAAAGTTCTACTCAGAATTTGAAGGATTCTGATCTTGCCTCATGTCTTCAGAAGCCTTCTGTAGTTGATAAATGTTCTCTTCCTTTTCTTCCTCCAACAGAACCTTCCGGGTTTGTTGTTGTTGATGCTTCTTTTGTCCCAGCTTTGCAGAGACCTCCCTCTCCTTTGCTAGTGGATACCAAGCTTTTGGCTAGCGAAACTGCGGTTGTTGTTCCTGTCGGCCCTGTTGGTGTGGTTTTAGCTGAGGCTCTTGGTGTTCCTATTTCTCCTACTGAGAGTAATTCTAGTTTTCTTTCAGAATCATTGCTGGGGGCTAGGTCCTCTATCTTGGATTTATTATGTTGGCAGAATGAGGCTGCGAGAGTTGAAGATGGTTGGATCATTATCAAAGGGAAACAAGCAAATAAATCTTCATCTTTATTTGACATGAATCTTTGATCTTACAAAAAAGGGAATTTAGGATAGCTCTACTTCTATCTCTTTTGGATTGTTGTTTAATACTATCATATCTTTGCAATGCTCTGATTCCATTATTTGAGGGTCCTTCCTTTTTTTTGGGCTAGATTGATTTGTTTTGGGAGCTTTTATTGTTCTATCTTAATATCTTTATGTTAAAGGGTTTCAGGGCCCCTTCAAAACTTGTTGTTACCATTAATAAAAAAAAAATAGTGTGTATTGTAATGTTAATGCAAATATATTTTATGTTTAAAAATAATGTAAGAACTAATCATTATAGTAAGAACTAATGTAGATTTCGTATTATAGAGGAATAATGGATGTAGATACTTTAGTTGTGTTGATGATTCCCCATCTACATCTATACATGACGAAGGAAATGAGTGCAAGTTGTGTAAGGCTCGAGAGGTGGCTAGGGCCAAGATTTCTTTAATGGCGAAAGCTGAAATTATCTTTCTACGATGCCTTCTTTGTGTTATAATCAGACTTGTTTGTTGGGACCATATGCATAAATATACTTAAAAGAGAGGGAACTTTCCTAAGGAATTTGGATGCTCTTTTCATTTTCTATAGTTGTCAACACAAACCTTGGAGATTGTAACTTGTTTACGATTTTGTATAGATATGTTGGACAAATTTATAGGCATGTAATGACTATTTTGGAGTTTTTAACTTGTTTATGATTTTGTATAGAAAAAATTAAATTTTTAAATTTTTTAAAAAAATTAACCTTATTCAAAGAATTTTAAATTTTTTTTATTCAAGTGGTATTCTAATTCCAGATTTATGAAGCCAAACAAAGAAAATGCATCTTCTCACTCATCTTCTAGGTGAACCAAATGGTTCCAACCATATTCCAAAAACCATTTTCTAGATTTAAAACTTCCTGAATTGGAAAATTCTAGTATTATAGAATTCTAACATTTTGTAATCCCAGTAACCAAATAGACCCTTATTGTTCGTACAGACAATAGAGTTATCTTGGGCCTTGATTTTACTCTCCAATGGTCTCCAGTTCAAATCCAAAGCCTGGACTCACTCAATGCACTTGGGTTATTGATGGCGTGGTACATCCCGAGAGGATTAGTCTTTCCCCAACTTGTTCCTTCGCATGTTGGGCTCAGTTGCAGGGATACTTCAAATGGAACAAAAAAATAGGTTGAAACTTATCCACTTGTTACTATTGGTTTATCTCTTGTTGGATTTTTTTTAGTCGGTATAAATCCAAAGGTTATTGGTTTAGTTGGGGAGTGTGCTTGTTTGAATGAGTTTATTATGGACTTTTTGTCTTGTTGGTCTTAACTTATCCATTTCCTATGTTGGTGAGTGGGTTGGTTTTGAATGAACTTATCATGGCCTTTTTTGTCTTATCAATAAAAAATTATAAGGGGTGAAGTTGGGTTTAAGTTGGTGTTCCCAAGTTTTTATGATATTTATGTCTTTTTATTGTAGGCATGAGGTTTATATTGGTTGTCCTATTGTGGCTACTTATTCTCATTTATTGACTTATTGTTCTTTTCCTTCCTTTCCTAGATAATATTGCTTCATTTATCTATGTCCTTATATTTCTTCAATTAATAGTATCAATATTGTGTTTGGGATTTCTTCATTTTTGTACACTTATTTCATTTATTTGTGCACCTTACATTTCTTCTATTTTTTTTATTGATAGTATTAAAAATGTGTTTGAGTATAGAATTTATCTTTGAGAAATTTTTTTTTGCATGTGATAACTCATAATACATCATTTTTTATGTGTACTTATGATGTCAATTCCCTTTCAAGAAATGATACTTCCTCAATTATACATGACTATGTTATGTTTTATGATGTTACTCTTTCTATTTGTCATGACCACTCTTAATCACATGAATTATGCTTCTCCAATTTTTTTATTGAATAAATGTTTTACTATTAATTAAATGAAATAACATTAGAAATATTCACAAAAAGGAGTCAGTGGAAAAGTTCATGCAATCAATATTCCACATGGGGCCAAGCTTGGAATAAACACATAAAGTCAAAGTTGTAAGGTGATGATAACTATACCACTAGGTGTTGTAGGAGGGGTCCTTATTATTTGGTTTTCCCATACATTAACGTGGTCTGGGTCATCCAAAGGGGGAACCCATCCAAAAGTAACACCGTCTTCTATATCTTTGTCAAGTGGTTGAACGTTAGGAATAAGTTAAATGACATGAGCAAGTTGAGGAAACTTGTCAAGATTTGACCATCCAACGAACCTAAGGTCATGGTGTTTGGAAGGGTTAGAGGGACAGAAGGAGGGTTAGACCACTTGTGTGTTAGAATAATTGAGAGAGGGGTGAATCAGTTAGATCAGTTATCCTACAGTCCCAATTACAAAGATGTAACACTTAAAAAAAATTCCAATAAATTCTACAACTCGGTAACATAAACTATTAAACTATCTGTGCCTTTTACCGATTACCAATTAATTAACTCATTGTTAGTACTGACCAAATCAAATATGAAATATGTAAAGTATGACAATAAAACAATCATCACAGAAACACATAACACAATGATTTAACGTGGAAACCCTGCTAAGGGAAAAACCACCTGGGACCGGTAATCCAAAATAATTTTCACTCTTCTGAAGTGAGCACGGTGAAGAACCAACCTTGTTAAAGGTTACAAACACACTATTAGGTGTGACCTTATCAAAGGATTTAAGAATAATAGTTAACTTTCTACCAACATTCACTATGGGGTCAATAAGATAACAATGTACATTCCTTGAATGACATAGGGGCATAACATAAGATGATTAAGTCCACTCGATTGGGAGAATTTCTGTATCAATGGTTAAACTGAAATAGTAGTTGATCTGATTACAATACAAATTAACTTGTAGATGTTCAGATCTATTCTAAGCCCATACAAATCCTCTGATCAATATTTCAATTCACTTCCTCAACTTACTTTCACTTGGTAATAGCTCTCTGATGCTCGGTTCTATTCTGTAGTTTGGTTCTCCTTCAACCAGTCTGATCAGGCATGCATGAAACTGTATTTACATGAAATATCTACAGTGTTCCTTCTTCCGACATAGTTTCATAAAGAAACTCATATCTCTTATATAGATAGATAAACTGTTTTCATATATATCAACCATCAGATTTTGCTGCTTATCCTTCTTTGTTGATTTTTCCTCTTAAAACTTCCTCGACAGTTGTGTTAATAACATGTTTCAATTCCATCCTTTATATTTTCTTCTAATTTTGTTAACCGTGGATCTCATAACAAACTTTATCCTCAATCTCGAAATCATAACAATTTCTAGCTCATCAAATTATGTCGGCTGAACTAAGCATTTAATACTTTCATCCAAACTTGGTTAACAAAGAAATGCATCGGCGAACACAAGCTCGGTTAATATTGTCTCTCGATATATACTACACTGGCTCGGTGTATACTGAAGTGCTTCATTTACCAACCACATTGCCTTGTACAATTTTGCTTCCTTCTACATAATAGATTAATGCAACATAATCAAGTCAACAATATGAGATCATATAATCATCAATAAGTTACCCAAAGTATTCCTTATCCTCATCTGTCATATCCATCTCTCTCCATGTAGATATCTCAGTTCTTCATCCTTTCTCTCCTTTTTACAGATGTTTAGATGTTTTTAACTAACATGATAAGTACTGTCAAAACTAGTTGACATCAATGACAACATAATGACTGCTTTAATTATATTACATATCATTTTAGTAACTTGATGATCTCTAATAACTGATCTTCAAGTCATTCATGTATTCAATCAGTTGTAGTTCATCAATCTCTCCCTTTGGCATTGATGGCATCACAAGAAAAATGAAATATGCCTTGCACATACCAAACATGTATTCTACAACTTTGTAAGTAAATGTTGTAGCTCAGTAAGCTCTCCCTAGCTTGATTTTAATATGATTAATAACTACATTACATAACAGCATTACAAGTGTAGACTCTCCTCTATGGATTTGATATTTTTAGCTCTCAGATTCCTTCTGTTCTCAGCAAAAAATATTCAAATCTCTCCCTGACTTTCTTAGATTATCTCTTCCCTAGATAGATATTTCATTGATCTCTCTGTTTATCTCTCTACTATTTATCTCTCCCTTTGACAACAATGCCAAAGAAAAACATAAAAAATACAACTTTACAATAGCCAAATAACTCTCTGTTATTCGGTGCAGACAATGTATCTCTGTTTACTGATATGCAAATCTTTGTTCTAGCTCCTCAAATCTTTCACAACCTTAGACATAATCCAAAGTGTGAGATATGTTGCATCAACATGAATTATCTTCTGATAAGAATAGGCTAATGCAACCTCCAGATTACATTAGTGACTGGTAGACAGGGCACGAACCCTAAGTATAGTCCTCAAGTATTCGAAAGTGTCCTTCAGTAGAGGCTTGGTAATAATATCAGAAAGTTGCTCCTTTGATTTAATATATTCCAGTCTTACTTTCTTCTCTTGTACTTGTTCTCTTAAGTAGTGATACTTAATTGAAAAATACTTTGTCTTCGAATGCATTACAGGATTCTTAGAAATATTTATTGCACTAGTGTTGTCACAGTATATAATCATCGGCTCAGTGATTACCTCATTCATCCCTTCCAAAACTTGTTTGATATAAGCAATGTTTGAACAGTTTGTAGCAGCAGCAACATATTCTACTTCGACAGTAGACTAAGAAATACAAGGTTGTTTCTTACTTGTCCAAGTTACAAGTTTGTGACCAAAGAAAAATTCTCCTCCGGTTGTGCTCTTTCTATCGTCTATATTTCTAGCCCAATCTGCATCAGTGTAAACTCTTAGTTCAAATTTTCCCTCCTTGGGATACCATAAACCATAATCCTCTATTTTCTTCAAGTATCTCAAGATTCTTTTTACTACAACCATATGTGAATCCTTTGGATTGGCAAAAAATCTAGCCACAATCCCTATTGCATGTGCAATATCAGGCCTACTATGTACTACATACATTAGTTTACCAATCATGGATCTGTACAATGTCTAATTTACCACTGTAGATTCATCATCTTTTGTTAATTTTCAGCCTATGACCATCGGTGTTCCTACTGGTTTAGCATCTTCCATGCCAAATGTTCTCAATACTTTCTTTATGTAATTTGATTGTGTGATGAAAATTCCACCATTCTGCTAAATAACCCGCAAGCCTAGAAAGAATTTAATCTCTCCAAACATAGACATTTCAAATTATTTTTTCATCTCATCAGCAAATGATTTACAAATATGATCTTGTTCTCCAAAGATTATATCATCCACAAATATTTTAGTAATCAAAATAGTATCATCATATCCTCCTTTCATGTACAAATTGTTGTTTTCACTAGTTCTTACAAAACCAATACTTAAAAGATAAGTATGTAACCTTTCATACCATGCTCTTGGTGCCTGCTTTAATCCATATAAAGCCTTGTACAGTCTACATACCATGTCTTTCTAATTCAGATCAACAAACCCTTCTAGTTGTTCTATGTAGACCTCTTCTTCTAGTATTCCATTCAAAAAAGATGACTTAACATACATTTGATAGACTTTAAATTTCTTATGTGCAGCATATGCAAGTAACATGCGGACTCCTTCTAGTCTAGCAACAGGTGCAAAAGTTTCACCATAATCAATACCTTCTTCTTGTGCATATCCCTTGCAAACAAGTCTAGCTTTGTTCCTTGTAACTTCTCCATTCTCATTTAGCTTATTTCAGAAAATCCATTTAGTACTGATAACATTTTTATCTTTTGGTCTAGGTACTAAATTCCATGTCTTATTTTTCTCAATTTGTTCTATCTATTCCTTCATAGCATTAATTTATTCATCATTCTCAAGTGCAACCTTAACATTCTTCGATTTAAACTCACAAACTAAGCATACATTTTGTCTTAACTTACTTCTTGTCAGCATCTCAGCTTGCTTGTCTCTAATGATTTGGTTCTCAGGATGATGTCTTCTGAAAAATCTTGCTAGCACTTGATCTCTTCTTTGTTCTTCATTCTGTTCAGGTTTTGTTCCTTGCTCGGCAGATTCTTCTTGATCCTCGGTTTGTCTTTGTTGTTCCTCGGTGTTATTTTCCTAATGCTCGGTCGACTTAGCCTGTGGCTTTAGTAGGTACTCTAGATGTTCAACATAAACAAATCTACCAGAGTCTTTTGGCTCGTTAGTGCTCTCTTCATCATTTTTATCAGAAAATTCATCAACTCCGACATTAGCACTTTCAATCATCTTATTAGTAACTTTATTCAGACACTTGTAAGCTTTACTTTTAGTAGAATATCCAAGAAATATTCCCTCATCCCCTTTAGAGTCAAATTTCCCATTCCTATCATCTTTCAGAATAAAACATTTTCTACCAAAAATTCTGAAGTAACTTACACTCAGTGTGTAACCAAAACATAACTCGTAGGGTGTCTTGTTTGTGTCTTTCTTTAACTGTACTCGGTTAAGGACATATACAGCTGTGCTGAATACTTCTCTCCAATACATATGTGAAACATTTTTCTCTATCATTAGTGTTCTTGCACAATCAACAATGGATATGTTTCTCCTTTCAGCAATCCCATTCTGCTGCGGTGTTCTAGGTGCAGAAACCTGTCTTTTTATGCCATGGTCATTACAATAATTAGTGAATTCATCAGAAATAAACTCACCACCTCTATCAGACCTCAAGAATTTTAGTTCTTTTCTAGTTTCTTTTTCTACTTTAGCTTTGTACCATTTAAACATCTTAAATCCCACATATTTCTCTTTTAAAAACATAACAGTCATCAATCTAGTATAATCATCAACAAACATAATAAAGAAGCTATCTCCATAGTAGCTCTGAGTTCTCATGGGACCACATAGGTTAGTGTGAACTAACTCCAAGATTCTTTTTTTTGAATAGTCTTTACTTTTGAAACTAGATTTTGTCATCTTCCCTTTCTGACATTGATGACACATAACATGATCCGGTTTAGTTAGGCTAGGCAGTCCTCTAACTTTTTTCTTTCTGCTGATCTTAATCATGTTATCAAAATTTACATGACATAACCTTTTATGCCATAACCATGCATCCTCATTTTTCACCAGTAAACAAGAAGTCTCAGCATTGTCAAGATAAAATAAGTTACCTTTTGATTGTCCTCTTGTTCCGACAAGATTTCCACTCTCATCATATATCTTTACCTTCTTGCTTTCAAATGTCACACGGTGTCTTGAGTTGTTAAGCTGTGCTACAGTTAGAAAATTATAATTCAGTCCTTTTACCCAATAAGCATTATCACATTTGATTTTATCATTTATCAATAAAGATCCTTTTCCTTTAAGCATGCAAGGTGTATCATTATCCATTTTTACTAAACCTCCATTATAGTACTCAAGATGATCAAACTTATCCTCATCACCAGTCATGTGATGTGTACAACTACTATCTATGATCCAAGTATCATTTTTACTAACTTTAGAAATGAGTGTTGTTTCAACATACCTTTCCTCTTCCTCAGAATCATCTTTCATCGCAAAAAATACTACCTCAACATCATCATCGATGTTGGTGTCTGTATCATTCTCCTCAGCAAAGTAACATACCTTTTTACCTTTATCTCTGTGATCTCAGTTATCTTTGTTGTATTGTCGGTTATCTCTGTTATTCCTTCTACCATAGCTTCCACCTTTGGATCTGTCTCTATCATTCTCATCTTCTTTCCTATTTGGGCATCTAGAAGCAATATGACCAACTTCTTTGCAATTAAAACATGCTAAAGGTAATTTACCCTTATATCTACTTTTACCTTTAGGTAGTCTCTAGGCCATTAGTGATTCTAGTTCATCAAGCTCATCATCGGTATTGCTATCACTTTCATTCCTTATATTGTGCTTACTACTAGACTTACCAATCTTAAGAGAAGACATAAAAGTAGACTCAATAGTTGGTACACCACTGTTATCATAATTGTTTAGCTCAAAAGTGGTTAACTTTCAAATCAGACTATCAAGAGTAAGTGTGCTATTAGGTGCAGACCTCATTTCATGAATTGCAGATATTCTGGTTGCATAGAACACCGATTCAAAGATTCCCTTAGTATGATGATCTGATTCAGGTCCTGGTTCTGATATGCCTCTGATCGTTCTGATTGATGTACTTCCTGATGACGATGATGTGCCTCTGATGATGGTGCTGATATGATTCTGATGCCTCTGATATGATATGGGTCCTGATATGATGATAGGTCCTGGGTTCACTGATAAAGGTCCTGGGTTGATTGATTGCTGATATGTTGATAGGTTTGATATGATGACAGACTTTGATATGATGATAGATATGCAATTGATTTGCCTCCTGATATGAAATTGATATGATACTGCTATGATATGATATGATATGATATGATATTGATATGATATGCCCCAATGATAAATGTTTTTGATGTGATGCCAATTTGATACTCTGATGCCCCCTCAGAAATAAAACATATTGAGTCCTTGATTTGAAAGATTTTGATTGATTGGTCCAATATGTTTTCATTTCTGAAAAAAATATTAATGATATGCCATGACTCACAATTTTGCATATCCAAGATACATAGGTCTGTTGTAGTTAAGCAAAACAAGTGATTAGGATAACAGGATAATGGTACCAATGAATGTGATTTGTCAATCTGATAGGATAGTTCTGATAGGATAAATCAATCAGTGTGAAAACCGATATGATTTGATACTGCTGCTTCGTTCTCAGGACACAGAGACACGAACAATGGTATTGGGTGTGATTTCTTGATACTTTGATAGGATTGATTGACGTAAGATGATTCATTGATATAGAATACTGATATGATTCCCTTGATTTGTGAAATAGGCACATTTCCGTAAATGATATATATACGGACCTTAGCTTCTTGGATATTTGGATTTAAGTCATGGGTTTGACCCAGCTAGAGTACATGTTATTGAGATGATTGATTATGGAGCTCTTTCAGTTTGTTGATATTGTATCATGATATTTCAGTTATTGATCAGGACTTGGATGTATCACTTTGATGACATTGTATCTTTGATTAGACAAAGTTTATGGATCTTTGATGTTATGGACACTTATTTATGATTTATGGACTTTCCTTGATTCTTGATTGAATGACCCATTTTATGATTGATCAAGATTTCAATTGAATGACCCCCTTTTCCCTTGGAAAAAATACTACAAACAAATGCATATGCAATTAATCTAACATGATAATGCAATTAACCTTACATGATAATGCAATGCAATGCAGCTAAGTGTCACTAGCTTTTAGCAAATAAATGCCTTGAGGATAAATTTTCATCATTGAGCACTTTGGGACCGGAAAGTCGATACAATCACCACTGCCCACTGACATGATGATATGAATACCACTTTTTATCGCATTTGGTAACCTCCTTTTTGAACTAGTACAACCCACACTAGTTGAATAAACCAACTATGAGAGTATGAATACCAGTTTCAACGAATTCAATGTTGCATAAACAAGCAAAGGTCAACCTTCCACCCTATATGAAAGTCCTCGATGGTTCTTTGATGACCATGTCGTTAGACGAATTCACATAAGCTGTTGGATATCCCTCAAGATAGTCATTCAAAGACAAGAAAAATATCATGTCTCCATCATTGCCAATATAGTCGAAACATCATCGATTAGCTAAAAAGATGTGATAAAAATCAATGTAAGTAAAGATCATCAAAAGAAAGCTTCAAGTGTTTTGCATTGTTTCATGATTTTCAAAAAGTATTTCCAAGTATTCTGATCTTTAAAGTGTTGTCAATTTTTAATCCCGAATAATAAAGTCAATGAAGGCTCATGGATCAAGTTGTGGTAATCGAATTCTTGGTTAGTGAACAATGATATCCATCAAAGGTTCATGAAAATCACTCTCTTCTGAAGCTCTGATAAGTCTCTCTGATGTGACTAAATATTGTACTATTGAATCCTTTTTGGAGTTAATGCCTTGCTTCATGTGAATTCATGCTTGTTTGCTGAAATCCGCTGATTAAGAGCAAATGCCCCAGTTGGATAGAAAAAAATGTTGGACTTGGACAAACTTCCAAAATATTGCCAAAGCTCGGTTTATGCAAGATGCATCTAGAAGCACTTTATGCTTTCCTTTTTACCAGCTCTCAAACAAGATCACATTGGTTTGCCCCCAATGTCTAGCAAGATATAGGACATGAAGGATGGATTTGCAAGCTGATGGATTAGAGATGGAAAGGCTATGATGTAAGAAGTATGCGAATGTGACCCATAGGACTATCTCCTCAAGAGTACCCAAGCTAAGGAAAAATGATATAGCAATGTGAAGCATGTTTTTGGATAAGCCATGAAAGCCAATTGTGCAGGGCTAGATAGTGTATAGGATAACGATCTGCTGCCATGAAAAGGAGTGATCCAAAAGAGTGGACATGTCAAGAAGTTTTTGATAACAATTTTTTTTTTAAAAGTTCTTCATCTTGATCAAGACCAAGGGTCAATTTGGGTAAGATGTGTATAAGATAACACAATCAAGAATAAAGGGAGTGATGGAGGCTATGAAGGGATGTTTTGGGATTATGAAAAAGCTATCAAGGAATGATGAAGGTGAATTTGGGATAAGCAAGATCATGATAGGGTAACATGGATGCAACAAGTACATAAGCTGATGGAAAGGATAACGGACGTTAAGATACTCAATGCTCATGGATGTGTTCAACCTTGTCAAGATGAAAGGTGAAAGATGGAAATATGGATGAAACTTGCCCCCAAGTGTAGAGTGCAAGAAGGAAGAATTACGCATGACGCCTGTTTGCCAAGTTTTCATCATGGTACTTGTCTAAGGCGCCACAAGAAGTGGTTTTCACCCTAGATTTATTTCTTTTTATTTTTTCTACCAAGGTGCCTATTGCTAGGTTTTCACCAAGGCACTTTTTCTCTTTTTTTCATTTTCTTCTTTTTTTCTTTGTTTTTTTCTTTTTTTGTATTTTTCAATATTTTCCCAACATTAGAATCTTTGGACAATGCTCCTCTGAAAGATATGCTATAATAAACCATGGATATGACTAGGATGCTCAAAGATATTGATAAGAGGGATGGAAGTATGGAAAGTACACATTGGAAAATGAATGTGAGGATAAGAAGAAGGTATGTTGAAGATGGAAATGTTGGCAAGATCAACTTTGACACACACTTTGAAGAGTGGTGGAATGATGGAGGAATGATAGATGACGGAGGTAAGGATCTTTTTGAAGTAGTGGATTTTGGGATGTAAGAAGATGAAGGATGTTTGGAAGGAGATGGAATGGAAGCCTTTGGAAGCTTGAATGTCAATTTTGATTCTTCTTTTGTATGCAAGTCTTTCAAAAGTGACTTGGGAATCCACATATTCTTTGATTTTTCTTTCTTTTGGACTGCTTTTGAATGCATTTCTTCAATGAGGGATTTAGGAACCCACATTTTATTTTTTTCTTTTTGCTTTGTGGACCTTTGTGGCCTTTTGGATATTTCATTTTTCTTTTCATTCATATGTCGATTAGATGGGACATTGTGATTTTTATGCACATCTGGATTCTTGGATTTATGATTTTTATGTTGCACATCAACATTGCTTCCAAAAGACTTAGGAATTGTGGATGAATAGGAATAATATGGATGGTTCATATGGATTGGTGTTTGGACATTCTTCAAGTATGTGTGTCTTTGTTGATCTTGATACATGGTAGGGTAAGTGAATGGATAACTAGGGATGATAGGAATAGATGATGGAGGAATATATGGACCTAATATGGATGGAAGGAATGAAGACTTTTGTTTTGGGACATAGGCACCCAAAATGGATTTGGAGGATAGTGGAGGTATGTGGTTGTATTTGAATGGAGGGATATAAGGTGTGAAAGGGATATCAATATCTTTGGAAGGAGCTCCATCGCCAACATTCTCATCTTTAGGATTTATCTTTATACTAATAGGCTCATGAGTAGCTTTGATAGGAACACATTTGATAGGATCAACTGCAGCTTGAAGGGATTTATTATCTTGCAAGGGATTTGGAAGAATGATGTTTTCTTGAGGTGAACATGGAGGAATATGACAAGGAAATGATGGGATGCTTTTATCTTGACAAGGATCTTTGAATTGTGTAGCGAAGGTATTTTTCTCTTGATTTTCAATATGCTCATTGGAAGTTATGGAAGGGATATCTTGATCTTGCTCGGGAAGTGGAGAAAATATGGAACTTGGAAGGGTACTTTGTTCTTGGAACGGAAGGATATCATCTTGGAAGACATGAAAGGATGCAAGGGGATCATCACAAGGTTCAAGGGATATGGGACCTTCATCAAATATGGGAGGGGTTTGTATATAATCTTGATCTTGATCTTTATCACTATTTGTCTCTTTTCTCTTTGGATTATCTTCTTGACATGAAGCCACTTCTAAGGACAAGGTAGATGTTTGGATATGTGTGGGGAATGTTTGGAAGAATGGTGTAGGATCCTCTTGAATAGGTATAATAGGCATTGAGGCACATGAAGCTTTGGGTTCTAAGATCTTTGAAGCATGGAAACAATCTACAGCAAGATGTGAGTTAGCTTGGGTTTCTTTTAGAGGTAGCCCTTGAGGGTAGACATAGTCAATGGGAAAAGTATCATCATTAGGCTCATTCTTTGATTGAGGAATTTTGGATAATTGTGGAGCTTTGGGAGATGACTGCAAGATGAATGGAATGCTAGCTATGGGAGGATCTTTGCTAGATAGAGGTTCGGGAGATGGATGAAGGATGAAAGGTGTACAAGTCATCCAGGGAGAAACCTTGTTAGGAGATGGACAAAGGATGAATGGATTACTCTTGCTATATGGAGGTTTTTGAATTAGATCTTGCTTGAGAGCGGTATTTTTCACTCCATATTCTTTATTATCTTGATCACACATAGGTTGATTATGCAATTTCCTTTGATCTGAGATAAGTTTATCACTCTTAAATGCTTCCTTTTGTGAGGAGGATGAAGATACGGATGGCCCATCATCATAAAGGAATGGCCAAATTGATCTTAATGATGGCTCTTTAGATAAAGTATCTTTTTGTTTTTCCTCATCCTTTCTTAAAGTTGATGTATCATAATTATGTGGAAGCTTAGCTCCTGATTGAGCTAAAGTTAGGAAATATGCTTCTTTATCCCAGTCCAAAATTCGTTCCATTATTTCTATAAACACAGGATCTTGGGACGCTCTCAGAACATCATCTTTAGACACCTCATCACTTTGAAAAGAATAGCTTGATATTAATAATGGCATTTTATATGATGTATCTCTTTGGTTTTCCTCATTCTTTCTCAAGGTTGATGTGTCATAATTATAAGGAAGTTTAGCTCCTTCTTGAGCTAAAGCTAGAAAATATGTGTCTTTATCCCACTTCAAAAGTAATTCCATTATTTCCAGAAACACGGGACTTTGGGATGCTTCAACAACGTCATCTTCAGAAACCTCATCGCTTTGATTCCTATGGAGATCTTGATCTTGACTTCGATAATTATGCTCCATAATAGGGTTGATTTGTTTCCCAAATAAACTTCCTTCGTGAATTTCAATCCGGTTGGGTTGGTTTGGAATGGGTAAATGGTATTGATCAATTTTTTAAGATTTAAAAATTTTAATTGTATTTTGATCAAGTACTTTAGAACTTCTTGTTTGAAAAGTTGAAGACAATCTCAACACACACATCAATAATTCACCATGTCCCTAGATCATTCTAATGTGTATATTCTCAAATGTTTCCACGGGTTTGATCACAAGAAAGACTTCCAAGCAAGCTACCTGGCACAAATTTGGCTTTTAAATGGCTCTATTAGGTAGTTTTTGCTATTTTACCGTTATGTAGTAAGTTTTCCGTTCAAAAGAGATCTTAGCTTTTCATCCCCCAACTATGTTAAGGGGCTTCCCACACGCACAAAAGCACAATTTTGCGCAATCCGTTAGGACTACTAGAGGAAGTTTGAAAGAGCTAAAATCCTTTTGTCGTGTACCCCATTAAGGATACCCGCGTTTCATTTTATAGTGGGTCGGATTCTCGCGGCAAAAGCAAGTGTATCCCACTTTGGGCTGTCCCTCTCACCGGCCCTTCTAAGGCAATCTCGGGAGGCGAGCCCACTAAGTTTTAAACATATTCATTGAAAAGCATGAAAAATGGATTTGGTAGAGCAAGTTTGGGAATTTGATTCACTCAAAGAGTGAAGAGCATATCCCTATTGCTTTTCCCTTATCCCAAACACTCACAATCAAATTGGTTCTTTTTCAACCCCGTGACAAAGGGGTTCTTAGAATTGAAGTGTTTATTTTTTTCCTTTTATGATTAAACTATGTTTTGAACTTTGAAAATGCCACAATTTAAGGGAAGTTTGCAAGCTTGATGAGAAAAATACCTCAAACGATGCTAGCAAAGGCTAGGCGCATTTTTAAGTAGTAGATTTTTCATTTTCTCTCCAAATCCTTCTCTTACCTTAGCAAAACGTTCCCTCCACCAACAAGTTAGTCAACACAAATTCATACAAAGTGAGGGGAAACCAAAATCAAAAAGCTTAAAATGATCAAATTGATTATGCTCTTGATTTTTTTGAACTCAAATATTTGCAAATTAAATCCAAAAGGTGCAAGGTATACTCTAATAGGATGTCCTTTTCTATGACAGAGCATGTACCTGAGACAAAAAAAATGACAGTGAAGTTAGCATACAGTCCTTATTTTGACAAAATAGAGAAAATACAGTCAGGCGACATTATCCAGACTACAGGCGAGATTAAATTTAATGAAGACGTGACTACTTTAACCGCGAGCGTCACCAAAAGGGGCTCAAGCGAGATTAAAATAGTCAAGTGCGATATTAAATTTTGCAAACGCGTGAAATCTTTAATACAGGCGACAACAGCAATTACTCTGATACAATTTAAATGCTAGACCAGGCGACATTTCTTTTGGTAAAGGCGATATCTAATTTAATAAAGACGTAATTACTTTAACCGCGAGCGTCACCAAAAGGGGCTCAAGCGAGATTAAAGTAATTAAGTGCGATATCAAATTAAATGAAAGCGTGAATTCTTTATTTCAAGCGACATTTCATTAACTGAAAGTGACATTTAAAATATTCAAAGCGACAAATTAAAAGAGAAATGCAGGAAACTCCCTTTACACCAGGCGTAAACTCATTCCTCGGCCGCAGCTTTTAATTCTTTGTAGGCGACATCTAAATAGCCAAAGGCATCAGATGTTTGTCTGTGAGGCGAGAATTTAATGTCCGTAGGCGTGATTTCTTTGTCCAGAAACGTGATTCTGCAGTCTAGGAAGCGTGAGCGTTCAGACTCCAGGCGACATTTTAATTACCGCGAGCGACATCTCTTTGCTGTAGGCGTGATTTCTTTACCTGTAGGCGTGATTTCTTTCCTGTAACCTGCAAACAGTGAGAAAAATCATGCAATTCTAGCCTAAATTTTGCAAATAACATGGAAATTATGATAAATTTGAGGCCTAGAGCCCCACGGTGGGCGCCATTTGTGTGTGAGTGATTTACACCTTCATGAAATTACAAGATTTAAAGAGAATTTACACTATTCAAAGCAAACTAATCTAAATAATGCACAATTAATCTATCAACATCTCATGGTTCTCTAAAATAAAGTGGTAAATGAGGCTCTCAGCTATGATCCTCACTAGTGACACTCTAAAGATGAGAATTAAGCTATATGATATGCAAATTTAGATCTATTCTATCAAATTCTAGCTCTATTTGATGAACAATCTACTATGATCAATGCAATTTAAGCTAAATATCAATGAAAATGCTAAGTGAGTGGTGTGGATGCAAATTGACAGAGCTTTGCTGCAATTCAAAGATATGGAGTGGATGAATAATGCCTCAAAATGCCTTCTATTTATAAGATTTTCCCAAGGGTAGGGGGTAGAGTGAGATAACCATGGTTAGGCTTGGGTAAGGTCAATTGGCTTTGCTTTGTCCCTAAATTGGGGGACAAACATTTAAATGGTTTCAAAAGGCTGGACCATTTCAACAAAAGTGAGTGATTTGTGTCCATTTTGTCTCCTTTTTGCTTTGTTGAGGGAATTTCATATTTATTAATTAATTAAAGTAATTAAATTTAGCCATGAAGGGTAAGAGGTTCATTTTGATTTTTCATTTCAACCACTATGTCATTAATTGAATTTAATCAATTTCTTAGTGTTTTTCCCCTTTTCAAGCCTTATTTAATCATTTAATTATTTAATTGAATTTTTCTTTGATTTGAATTGCCTTTGTTCCATTTATCGATTTTTAGTGCTATTTTGATGATTTAATTGCATCTTTTGATTGAATTAAGCCTTTGCCAATTTTCCATGTCTACACTATCACTTTCATTCCTTATATTGTGCTTACTACTAGATTTACCAATCTTAAGAGAAGACATAAAAGTAGACTCAATAGTTGGTACACCACTGTTATCATAATTGTTTAGCTCAAAAGTGGTTAACTTTCAAATCAGACTATCAAGAGTAAGTGTGCTATTAGGTGCAGACCTCATTTCATGAATTGCAGATATTCTGGTTGCATAGAAAGGCAAAAGTGTTCTCAAGATTTTACTTACCATAGTATCCTCATCAATGGTACCACCAGCTCCATGAATATAATTGCCAACCTCTTTAATTACGTTTGAGTATTGTACTATGTTTTCTCCTTCCTTATTTTCATATCATCAAATCTACCTCTCAAGCTTTCACCTCTAGCTCTGATCACATTTGCATCACCACCATGTACTAGGGAAAGTTTCTCCCACATTTCCTTTGAAGTAATGCAGTCCTTGATGTCTTGAAATTCAACATCAGTAAGAGTAGCCGCTATCTCTATCATAGTGATGTTGTGTTCATGTCGATCTCTTAACTGATCAAGAGTCAAAGGACCAGGTGGTTGTAAGTAGCCATTCTCTGGTAAAGGTATAGAAGATTCTCCAAATCTAGATAGATGAAGTTTCATCCAACATTGTCATGTACTAAAGTTGTCCTTGTTCATCTTTGACACTTCCCTCTTATACATCTTGTAAACTTTCTACTGAAGTCCTTAAAACTCTATTCCAAGCAACCAGCTCTCTGACACCAATTGTTAGAATAACTGAGAGGGGGTTGAATCAGTTAGATCAATTATCCTACAGTCCCAATTACAAAGATGTAACACTTAAAACAATTCTAATAAATTTTGTAGCTCGGTAACATAAACTATTAAACTGTCTGTGCCTATTACCGATTACTAGTTAATTAACTCATTGTGATTACCGACCAAATCAAATATGCAGTATGTAAAGTGTGACAATAAAACAATCATCACAGAAACACATAACACAATGATTTAACATGGAAACCCTACTAAGGTAAAAACCACCTAGGACCGGTAACCCAAAATAATTTTCACTCTTTTGAAGTGAGCTCGATGAAGAGCTAACCCTGTTAAAGGTTACAAACACACTGTTATGTGTGACCTTGTTAGAGGATTTAAGACTGACAGTTAACTTTCAACCAACATTCACTATGGGGTCAATAAGATAATAATGTACATTCCTTAAATCACATAGGGGCATAACATAAGACAGTTAAGTCCACTCGGTTAGGAGATTTTATGTATCAATAGTTAAACTGAAACAATAGTTGATCTGATTACAATACAACTTAACTTGTAGATGTTTAGATCTATTCTAAGCCTATACAAATCCTTTGATCAATATTTCAATTCACTTCCTCAACTTACTTTCACTCAGTAATAGCTCTCTGATGCTCAGTTCTGCTCCGCAGTTCGGTTCTCCTTCAACCAGTCTGATCAGGCATGCATGAAATTGTATTCACGCAAAATCTTTGTAGTGTTCCTTCTTTCGGCATAGTTTCATAAAGGAATGCATATCTCTTATATAGACATATAAACCATTTTCATATCAACCATCATATTTTTCTGCTTATCTTTCTTTGTTGATTTTGGCTCTTAAATGTTCCTTGACAGTTGTGTTAATAACACGTTTCAATTCCATCCTTTAGATCTTCTTCGAATTTTGTCAACCTTGGATCTCATAACAAACTTTATCCTCAATCTCAAAATCATAACAATTTCCATCTCATCAAATTCTGTCAGCTGAACTAAGCATTTAATACTTTCTCCAAATTCGTTTAACAAAGAAATGCATCAGTGAACACAAGCTCGGTTAATACTGTCTCTCGGTATACACTACACTGGCTTGGTGTATACTAAAGTGCTTCATTTACCGACCACATTGCCTTGTACAATTTTTCTTCCTTCTACATAATAGATTAATGCAACATAATCAATTCAACAATATGAGATCATAGAATCATCAATAAGTTACCCAAAGTATTCCTTATCCTCATCTGTCATATCCATCTCTCTCTCCATGTAGATATATTAGTTCTTCATCTTTTCTATCCTTTTTAAAGATGTTTAGATGTTTGTAACTAACATGATATGTACTATCAAAACTAGTTGACATCAATGACAACATAATGACTGATTTAATTATCTTACATATCATTTCAGCAACTCGATGATCTCTAATCACTGATCTTCAAGTCATTCAGGTATTCAATCAGTTGTAGTTCATCATTGTGATCTTTTTTTTCTCTTATATATTTGTAAGGGGGCTTAAAATAATGAGAGTGAATGTCCTTATCAGCACAAGAAAATTTCTTGTGTCCACAATGAAAACCACAAGGGGGAGATAAACTTCTGCTAGAGGTAGAGTAAATGGCACCTAATAATTATAGAAGGGGCATCATTGCAATAACTAAGACACTCCTATATATTTTTTATTTCAAGTGAAAATTTATTGGCTTGCACCTAAATTCACATAAGCATGTAAGAGCATATGCTAGCCTTAATAGTATAAAGACAAAAGTGAGTATAAATTGAACAAGTAGAAAAAATAAAAACTTTCTTATGTTTCTAAATATAAATAGAAGTTTCACCTTTAAAGCATGCTAAAGCTAGGTAGACTTGGAATTTTTTTTTGGATAATCCACAATATGACCATATCCCAACAAAAATGTTCAGAACAAAAAGTCCTAAAAAAGTCATGAATCCAATTCCATGTAGCTTGAGTTCTATGAAAAATGAAAAGGTTGTTGGGGAGTCTATTTCTAATAATAGAGGAGGAAATAAAGATTCATAACCCCTAAGTGAAAGAGCTTAACACTAATGGGGATGCCTAGGTATAAAATACATCAATTGAAATGGATCAACTTCGGCTCAAGAGTGTTAACAATGAAATCAACTTTAACTAGGCTAACTATTAGCAACTTTATTGCCTTGCTTTATTGAATTTTTGACTCCCTTTGAGCCTAATGCGAATGTCATTCGGGGGGCCCCATGGGGCTTCTCCACCCAAAAATATTGTTAATGGTTCAATATAGTACATGGAAATAACATCAATGGAAGATCCTTTTTTCGGTGGTTTGGTCTCTTACTTGGCCTCACTACGACTTGGTCAAGACTCTTTCTTTGAAAATGAAGATCCAATCTCATGTGTGGAGAAATTGGTGGGGGGAAAGTTCTTTATTATGGCATATTTAAAGTTAAAATATGGGCAGATGTAGTTTGGAAATTAAAAGGCAACGTCACAATAACAACAAAGGAAAATAAATTTTTTTGGTTTAGATTTTTTATTTCAAGAGGATCTGATTAAGATTTGATTAGGGGCTTGTGGGATTTTTACAATGGTCTAAACAATATTTTTTTCTCTCTACAAATGTAAACTAGGGTTTGACTCGATGAATAACCTAGGTTCGGCTTCCAAGCCTCCCTTTGGAGTTCTAGAATTATTATTTTCAACGGTATTTATAATTCCTTTAAAACTCTCCTTCAAGTCGATAAGGTGACCCAACAAAAAATGAAATTTATTTTTTAATGCCCCCTACTAGGAGGCTATTGATTTCCAATGATTAGCATACATTACTATGCATTTAAATCAGATTGAATTAAGAAACAATGAATAATTTATAATACTTTTGACAATTAACATACTTAAGCCCAAATTACTTACTTCTCTCCTAAACTGAAGTTTAATGAGGATGGGGATTTACTTGTCATAGGGTTCTTGACACCAATGTACAAGTAGGTTGCCTCAAGGATTTAGGACCCTATCCATATCCCATCTTGGGATTTACCTACCTTGTGAGGATTTAATCTATCTCTCCATACACAACATTAACCCATCCTCTTAAGGGGCTATAGCGAGTGATTGCAAATAGCTACGAGTATAATAATATCTCATGTATTATAAATAAAATATAATTGATATAATTTTGATTTCACTATTATTAACAGATATAAATGCTACATCATATATATATATATATATATATATATATATATATATATATATATATATATATATATATATATATATATATATATATATATATATATATATATATATATATATATATATATGATGTACACTTCCTTGACCCTAACAAAGGATGAGAAAATTACTGTGCTAGGTGCTTGGAAACCAATCTACAAGTAGGCTCCCTCAAGGATTCAAGAGATTTTCCATATCCCATCTTAGGATTCACCTACCTTCTGAGGATTTACTTCACCTCTCCCTATACAAACCTCCTATCCTAATGAAGGCATTAGTAGAAGACTAAGGACTAGGCCATTAATAATATTTATCTTTCACGTATTATAAACGTATATGCATATAAGTTAAATTAAGCATGACTATTATATAAATCTAGATTCTAGTAATATGCATATATTCCAAGATCATAATGTGAATATTTGAATCTTCGGTGTATTTCATTTCTTATTTGATCCCCTTTGTCCTCTTTTTCAAATGAACCTTCCATTTATATCTCTCAATGTGAGGGAAAGATCACACCTTTTCATCATAAATGCAGTTTGGGAAGATACACAACTTTCCACCATTAGCACCCTTTAAGGAGTGCAACCTTTATTATTTTTTTCCTTTGAAAGGGACACAACTATTCACGATCAGATCTACACTTCTTATTTAAATCAGATTTGTTCTTTTGATTTCTTCATTTGTGATTACATAACAGAAAATTATTTACTTTATCCTTTTTGGATCCCCATTTCAAATGAATCCTTGTCCTTTTTGTATCTTACCATATGAGGGAGAGGTCACACCACTTCATCATATTATCCTTTTGGAAAGAGTCACGACCCTTCACAATTACAACCCTGAAGAGTAACAACCCTTTGAAAGAGTAACAACACTTCATCATTGCTACCTTTTGAAAGAGTCACTTCCTTATTTTGTTCACAATCATTTCTTCTTCCATTAATCATTCTTTAACTCTTATTTTCTATTTTTCTACCCTCATCCACCTCCCTTTCAAATGAACTCTCCTCCCTTTTATATCTTATTTTGAGGGAGTCACAAATCTTCATTCATATCTCTTGACCTTTCATTAAATTTAGCTAATTTATAATATAATATTTTTTAATTATTGGTTTATTTTAATTTTATTATTATTATTATTATTATTATTATTAAATATTTAATTTTAAATCCTATTTCAAAAAGGAGACATTGTAGTCTCCTTTGCCAAAATTGCATGTCCTCAAGCAATGCTATTTTTTATACAAATCTTTCAATGTGAGTAGATTTTATTGCACAACTCTGATATTAACCAATATATTGAAAATCTACAAGGTTTGCAATTTGAAGATAAGTTTCTCTCATCTTTTAGAGACAAGGATTAAGGCCATCTTTGTAATGGTAGGTCAAAATTGATTCAGAATTTACCAACCTTTTCCAATAAATTCATATCTTTGTGTTCACTCTAGTTATTCTCTTATTCTAGATCAACTAAAGTAGAACCACACATGGAACATTTACTTGAAAATGAATGTATGCACACAAATATAAGAATACAAAAAGAAAATACACAATATACACATTGTTAGATTTGTTCCTATAGACTAGGATGATTCATTGGTTGATCTTTGCCTTGCAAGATGACAGGATCAAACCTCAGATACCACTTGTAATGCCCCTTACTAGGAGGATTCCAAATCAAAATGATTAGCATACATCACTATGCATTTAATTGGACCAAGTTAATAAATAATGAACAATTCATAATACATTTGATAATTAACATACTTAAGCCCCAATTCCTTACTTCTATGCTAAACTCAACCCCAAGGAGGATAGGGATTTACTTGTCGTAGGGAAATTGAAACCAATCTAAATTAGGCTCCCTCAAGGATTTATGACCACATCCATATCCCATATTGGGATTTACCTACCTTGTGAGGATTTACTGACCTTGTAACTATCTAATGGGGAGATTGGGATAGACTAGCCTAGTCTATGCTCCTTGATCCTTTTCTTGGATCTCTAGTGTGTTCTACCCACACCCTGTGGTCTCTAGGCTCTCTCTTAGAAATAGGATCCCCTGACCCAACCCAATCTAACCACCAATAACAAGCACTCCTTCTCCTAAGCTCTCCTTCACACTACTTGGCTTCAAACCCTTACATAAGCTTATAAGGGCTTCACTGCTTCCATACATTCTCAGGATCTAGAAAGGATGGAGATGGGTCCTAAGGTGTTTTTAAAACCTCCCATGTGACTCCAAGGGCTTGTGCAATCTAACTTGTTACCCGATCTCACCATTTTCTCCCAAAATAGGGCTATAAGGAAAGAGCCCCAATTAGGCCTCCCTTCTGGATTTGTAGGACTTTCACCTGCAACCTTCACCAAATATTGACTAGTCTTCCAAAGAAACTCCCATTCAAATCCATAACTCTCAAGTATTTTCAAGGTTTCAGGACCCCAAGTGTCCGTACAATGGCCTAACCAGAAATGAGGGTTTCTAGGTGTTTTTGAGCTTGACAGGGTCACGGGACTGGTTTGTTTGTTTAACCACCTTGTCTAGATTGGTGTAAGCCTCTCCTTATCACCAATGAAGCTTCTTTAACCCTTCTTTGAATCCTCCAAATTATTTCTTCTTTAATCTTCACCCTCGCTTTTGAGAACTTTCACAACGCTGACCTTACCTAGTCGGGCACAGTCCAAGCTCGCCTAGGGATTGGTCTCAAAAAATGGTTTCTTACATATCCTAGGGAACTACTTGGAATGAAACTATTTGTAGGGACTACACTTCCATATCCCATGGTTTCATGGAGTTTCCATGGTTAGGATAGGAACTACAGGCCCATCTTTACAAACGAGTCAAAACTGGCTAGTGAGATAGTAACTCCAAACTATTTACAAAACCTTACACAAACTTGCAGATAAAGCTAAGATATGAATTTTAAATCAAATAATATATAGTAAGAAAGATCCACAACATAATAATCAATAAGATTCAACCATTATCCTTCATTCTTCATTCAATATGTGCAAACTGGCACACTAAAAATAGTCACAGTCTGAAAATTCTTTCTCAAAGTCGTACAATCTGACATCCAACCCCTAGATTAGGGTTTTTCCAAGAATTTATGGTCTTATCCTTGGGGTATGGGTTTTTTTAGGGCTCTTAGCCACTGGGTTAGGGTTCTAACCTATAATAAGAAAATTTTCTATGCAACTTTTTGAGCAACTTTTGTTGCTTGAGCAATTTTTGCTCTTTCCACATTTCTAGGCCACACATAGGCCAAAATCAATGCACACATGTGCTAAATCACCAAATACCCATACTTTTAGACCTCTATCAAACCTAAGGACAAGTGACATTAGGATGACATCATCCACTAAGTCCCTGAGCATCTACAAATGGCTAAGCTAGACTGTGAGCTTAGGACCCAACCTAGGACCTAAACAAACCACACTGAGCTCATGGCTCTTATTTTAATTACAAGGCTTAATACTGAAGAAAAGCACAAGAAAAATTTCAATGGTGGGAGCCCTTAAAAGGGTGCTCCTATACCATACTCCCCCTCAGCACAGATTCAAGGCACTTTGGGAGTGATGAGGGCTAGATCAATACCTAGCTTCTTGAACTTGCTCTCCTCAACCCAAGTGGCTTTAGAATCAGGTTGACCTACCCATTTCACCAAGTTTTCCATGTATACTTTGTGCCTTGTTGACTTCTTCACCCTAGACTCCAAGATCTACTCTGCTATGGGCTCCTTCATTTGAGGCGTGACATTCTTGTCTAAGTCCTGCAGTACCTTGGCTTGACTCTCAATCTACCCTGCTACTTCTCCTTTGTATAAGACCAGGTCAACTACATTGAAGACTAGTGATATAGCTAAATCTGATGGTAGATCCACTTTATAGGCATTTTCACCATATTTGGCCAAAATTTTACAAGGCCCTACTCTCTTCATTTGCAGCTTGGTAGGCATACCCTTTTGCATTTTATCTTTTCTCAAATGGACAATCACATGGTCACCCACTTTGAAATGAACCTCTTTCCTTCTCTTCATCCACTTTAGCTTTCAACTTTTGATTAGACTTTAGGATGGATCTCTTGACCTTTTCTTGTACTTCCTTGATGGTTTGAGTGAATTCCTCTGCTTGGCCACTCTTCATCTCCATTGAACCAAGTTCTCTGAGTTCACACACCCCTCTAGGATGTCTACCATATACAACTTCAAAAGGACTCCTTCATGTGGTCCTATTAACACTATCATTGTAGGCATACTCCACTTGTGGAATGACTAGATCCCAAGTCTGTCCATATTGCTTGGTTAGGCACCTCAGAAAATTGCCTAATACCCTGTTAATAACTTCATTTTGACCATCATTTTGTGGATGGTAAGCTGAGCTAAATGATAGGTTAGTTCCAAGCCTTTTCCATAAGGTTTTCCAAAAATATCCAATGAAGTTGCTATCCCTATCTGAAACAATTCTCAATGGGAGTCCATGAATCCTTACAATCTCCTTAAAGAAGAGATGTGCAATATAACTAGCATCATGAGTAGTTCTACATGGAATGAAATGCCTCATCTTAGAAAACCTATCTACTAGCACATATATGCTATCCATACCTATTTTTGTCTTGGGGAGTCCAACCACAAAGTCCATGCTCACACACTCCCAAGGCCTATTTGGAACTAGTAATGGTTGATAGAGTCCTGCATTGCTTGAGCCTCCTTTAGCCCTTTGACATACACCACATTGTTCAGCATACTTTCTCACATCCCTTGGAAACCTAGGCCAATAGTAGTACCTCTGTACTACCTCCATAGTGTTATTGATTCCAAAATACCCACTTAGGCTCCCATTGTGCTTCTCCTGTATTAGATTTTCTCTCATGGATCCTCTAGGCACACATAACTAATTGCCTTTAAACAAGAGGCCATTTTGAAGTGTATAATCTACATACTCACTATGAAAGTGAGTCTCAAACTCATTACATACCTTGTAGGCTATGGAGAATTCTTCATCCTCTTCATGAAGATCCTTGAAACTTTATATCCCTATGCTCTGCAATTGAACTTCTTGGACAGTCAATAAATTCCTGCTTAAAGCATCTGCCACTTTGTTGAGTTGCCCCTTCTTATGCTTTATGGTAAAGGTAAAGTATTGGAGGTACTCCATCCATTTCAAATGTCTATTGATAAGCTTCTCTTGAGTGTTAATGTAACTCAAGGCTTGGTTATCTGTGAACACCACAAATTCCTTTGGGAGTAGGTAATGTCTCCACTTCTTGAGGGACTGAACCAATGCATACAACTCCAAATCATAGGCTGAATACCTATTCTTTACTTCAATGAGTTTGTCACTAAAAAATGCCATAGGCCTTCCCTCTTGACTCAATACACCCCCTACTGCAATACCACTTGCATCACACTCTAGTGTAAATAGTTTGTCAAAAGTATGTAAGAGTAGAATAGGTTTTATGGCTACCTCTTGCTTCAATAGTTGGAATGCTTTATTAGCTTCCTCAGTCCACTTGAACTTAGTTTTAAGTCCTCCTTTGATGGTGTCAAGTACTGGTGCACATATGCCACTGAAGTTCCTCACAAATTTCCTACAGAATTGTGCCAAGCCATGAAAACTCCTAACTTTAGTTCTTGTTTTAGGGGTAGGCCAATTCAAGATTGCCTCCACTTTTCTTGGGTCCATCTTCAAGGTACCCTTGGACACCTCAAATCCTAAGTAGACTAGCTCCTACTACAAAAATTCACACTTCTCTAAGTTGATTGCCAACTTCTCCTCATGTAACCTCTTCAAGACTAACCTCACATGTTCAAGGTGCTCTTCTTTGGTTCTTCTATAGATGAGTATATCATCTAGATACACCACCACAAATCTACCAGTGAAGTCCTTCAAGACCTCATTCATCAACCTCATGAAGGTGCTCGGGGCATTGGTAAGCCCAAATTGTATCACAAGCCACTCATACAACCCATATGTGGTCTTAAAAGCTATCTTCCACTCATCACCCTCCTTAATTATTATTTGATGATAACCACTTTTAAGATACAACTTTGGAAAGTACATAGCACCCCCTAAACAGTCCATCAAGTCTTCTATTCTAGGAATTGGGAATCTATACCTGATTGTAATCCTATTGATGGCCCTTGATTCAGTGAAAATTTTCCACTTGCCTCCCTTCCTTGATGCCAACACCACCAGTACTACACATGGGTTGATACTCTTCTTAATCATTCCTTGATCTAATAACTCTTGCACTTGCCTTGCCACCTCCTTGTTTTGATCAGGTTTGAGCATGTGTGCTACTTTATTGGGTAGAGATGCACCGGGTACAAAATATATTTGATGGATTATAGCCCTTCTTGGAGGAATTGTTGCAGGTGCCCCATCACTTACTATGTCCTTGTATTCTTCCAACATATGCTTCACCTCCTTAGGTGTCTCTATCTGCAACTTGTGTTCCTCTTCCTTTAGCTTCACTACAATGGCACATCCCACTGTTTCATCTTCATGCAATAGGTGTAAGAACTCCTTACCACTACTAAGCAAGACACTAGGTGTCCTTGAGGCTCCTTCATCATTCTCTGTTAGAGACTGAATTTTAAATGTTTTTCTATCCTTTTTAAAGGAAATGGAGTTCTCTTCTCCATCATAGATCATGTTCCTATCAAATTTCCAGGGTCTTCCTAATAGAAGATGGCATGCATCCATGGGTAGGAAATCACAAAGGATCTTTTCCTTATACCCTCCAATGGAAAACTCCATCCAAGTCTGTTCATTGACTAGTACACTCTGCTCTTGATTCAACCAAGTTACCTTGTATGGGTTTGTGTGGGGAATATTTGTGAGTTTCAACTTCTTTGCTGCTTCATCTGATATGATGTTGTCAGTTGATCTTGAATCAACTATCACCTTGCAGTCCTTGCCTAAGATCTTGTACCTAACTCTAAATAGAGCTCTTATTTTCTTGGGTTCTCCTTGAGTATGTTGTCTAATCAATACTCTTCTAAACATCAGGTTTTCCCCCATTTCTGATTCTAATTTGCTAACCTCATTGGTGCATGAGCTGGCTCCATCTTCTTGGGCATAAGCTACCCTCTTCTCATTGCTAAAGCTTGTAGGTTTATCAGGACACCTATAAGAAGGGTGTCCAAGTTGTCCACATTGGTAACATTTCATTATGGCAAAATAGGAGCTGCTTCTCCCTGCACTCCTTCCTCTACTTGTCCCACCGTGAGAACCTCTTCCTCTGCTAAAAGTACCTCTTGTACTAGTCTATGCAATTTGTTCAAGGAATCTATTCTCTCCTTGGCTTCTTGAATCACCTCCTTTACCACTAGAAACTCCTCTTTGACCCCCTCTAGAGTCTCTACCTTTGCCCCTATTTTTAAAGTTGGGCTCTTGCTTCCTTCTCTACTTTTCTTCTATCTTTTGTGCCATATGTTGACACCCAAGAACTATATTAGGAGTGAAAAAATTCATCTCCTCTACTATACTCCACTTCAACCCACTCAAGTACCTTGCCACCTTAATGTTATCCTCTTCCTTCACTTTGGATCTCAGGCTCAACTTGTGAAACTCTTCTATATAGGTGGCCACATCCATCTCTTTCTGTATAAGGTTCAATCTTCTTCTATGCTACTAGATTTCAAAGTCTCGAGGCAGATAGGCTTCTATCACCTTGTTCACCATAGCTTTTCAATTAGCAATTATATTCTTCCCTTCTTTCTCCCTCTCTTCTTGGAGATAGTTCCACCAAGTTAGAGCTTGGCCTCTCAACCTTGGTTTGGAAACTTTGACCTTTTGTGCTTCAGAGATCTCTTCACATTCAAAGTGATTCTCCATGCCCTCAATCCATTGCATAACTAGTTGAGTATCCATTCTACCAGTGAGTAATGGAACACCTTCAAGTGCTTTGCCAGTGATGGATTTGATTGCCTTCAAGAACTGCTCATCTTGAGTTGGAGGGTCAGGTATAGGTACTTCATCATCAATGGTCTTTTCTTTTTCCTTGGCATCCTACTCCTCCATTCTGTCATTGACTTTTTCTGCTTTATCTTGGACATCATCCAAGAGTTTCTCTAACTGAACCAATCTTTCTTGTAGGAGTCTATTAGCTTCCTCTTGATCTTCTACCTTATTTGCTAGCTCTGCATTAGTCACCATATTCCTCTTCTAAGATGACCCTACTAATTCTTCTAGAGGTTGAAACATTCACACTCTCCAACTATCCACTTCCCAAGTCTTAGGTTTCTGTGATACCAATCTGATGGGGAGATTGGGATAGACTAGCCTAGTCTATGCTCCTTGATCCCTTTATTAGATCTCTAGTGTGTTCTACCCACACCCTATGGTCTTTAGGATCAATCTCTTGTCAATAGGATCCCCTAAACCAACCCAATATAACCACAAATAACAAGCACTCCTTCTCCTAAGCTCTCCTTCACACTACTTGGCTTCAAACCCTTACATAAGCTTATAAGGGCTTCTTTGCTTCCATACCTTATCAAAATCTAGCAAGGATGGAGATGGGTCCTAAGGTGTTTTTACAACCTCCCATGTGAATCCAAGGGCTTGGGCAATCTAATTTGTTACCCAATCTCACCATTTTCTCCCAAAATAGGGCTACAAGGAAAGAGCCCCAATTAGGCCTCCCTTTCGGATTTGTAGGACTTTCACCTGCAACCTTCACCAAATATTGACTATTCTTCCAAAGAGACTCCCATTAAAATCCCTAACTCTCAAGGATTTTCAAGGTTTCAGGACTCCAAGTGTCTGTATAGTGGCCTAACCAGAAATGAGGGTTTCTAGGTGTTTTTGAGCTTGACAGGGTCACAGGGCTAGTTTTTTTGTTTAACCACCTTGTCTAGATTGGTGGAAGCCTCTCCTTCTCACCAATGAAGCTTCTTTAACCCTTCTTGAAATCCTCTAAAGGATTTCTTCTACAATCTTCACCCTTTCTTTTGAGAACCTTCACAATGCTGACCTTACCTAGCCGAACACAGTCCAAGCTCGCCAAGGGCTTGGTCTCAAAAATGGTCGCTTGTATATTCTAGGGCCCTTCTTGAAATTAAAATATGTATAGGGACTACACTTTCATATCCCATGGTTTCATGGAGTTTCCACAGTGGGGATAGGAACTACAGGACCATCTTTACAAACCAGTCAAAACTGGCCAGGGAGATAGTAACTCAAAACTATTTGCAAAACCTTACACACACTTGTAGATAAAGTTAAGATATGAATTGGAAATCAAATAATATATAGTAAGAAAGATCCATGACACAATAATCAATAAGATTCAACCATTATCCTTCATTCTTCATTCAATATGTGCAAATTGGCACACTAAAAACAATCACAGTCTGAAAATTCTTTCTCAAAGCCATACAATCTGACATCCAACCCCTAGATTAGGGTTTTTCCAAGAATTTATGGTCTTATCCCCAGGGTATGGGTTTGGTTAGGGCTCTTAGCCACTAGGTTAGGGTTCTAACCTATAATAAGAAAATTTTCTTAGTGTATGCAAATTAGATGTCTAACAACTAGAAATGATAAATTAACTATTAAAGCCAATGAATCTATCTAATGGAAACACAATGAAGAATGCAAAGTAACTATGAAATGATGAAACTAATTTAATTACCTTCACCTACCATGTAGCTTGTCTCCATTATCCTCCTAGCTTTGATTTCTTGAAGATGTTGAGCTCTCAAATTTCCAAAATGAAGCCTTCTCCCAAGATGCTACCAAAGTGTGGAGATTGAATGAAATTGAGTGCATAATAGCTTATGCAAACTAATGGATAAAAATGAAAATGAAATGATGATTGCTATGGAATGCTTGATTGCTTGAATGCTTGGATGCTTGGATGCTTGGATGCTTGTTATCAAAAATACCTATTAGCTCTCAAATGGGAAATGAGGCTCCTTTTATAGAGTTTTGGAGGATCTAGGCCTACGTGGCACAATCCTACGGTTGAGAATGAAAGGTGGAAGATCCTAGGGCTAGGATTGGCTTGGTTGAAGGAGTTGAGAGAAAGGGGGATGTAGTTGGAATGTGAGAGAAAGAATAGGGATGATGTTCCTCTCACATTGACATGGAGGAGAAGAAGGTGGAAGGGAAAGACACATGTCAAGTGTCTCACAAAGACCAAAGAGAGAAAAGGGGGAGAGACATTTTCCTCATGAGGACTCTTTGTAAAAGTGTCCCATGAGTCACCTTTGACCCTTAGAGGTGGCTTGAGAAGCCCCTTAGGAATAGGGAATGTCTCTTGACTTGGTTGTTGAGAGGACATGTGGTCACGAGACCAAGTCCTATGAGGGCACATAGCCCTTAAGAATAGGACATGTGTGGGTGAGGATAAATATGAATAAATAATTAATAATAATTATTTATTTTAGCCAAGGTGATGTGTCAGGTGACTAGGTGGATGAAGTGAATTAGAAGACTTAGTCATATTTAGGTGATTGTGTATTTAATTAAATCACTTTAATAGACTATTTAGAAGACTTAGGATATAGAATTAGACTATAATGAATTTATTAAATAAATTGAATAATTTATTTAATAAATAGAGGAATAATTATTAATTAAATAATAAATATTTAATTAATTTATCAAGTCAATAGTAATTAAATAATAAATATTTAATTAATTAATGAAGCCATTTTTAGGTGTATACACTTAGCAACTTTGAAAAGTTGCTATGCAGCTTTTTGAGCAACTTTTGTTGCTTGAGCAATTTTTGCTCTTTCCACATTTCTAGGCCACACATAGGCCAAAATCAATGCACACATGTGTTAAATCACCACAGACCCATACTTTTAGACCTCTTTCAAACCTAAGGCCAGGTGACATCAAGATGACATCATCCACTGAGTCCCTGAGCATCTACAAATGGCTAAGCTAGACTGTGAACTTAGGACCCAACCTAGGACTTAAACAAACCACACTGAGCTCATGGTTCTTATTTTAATTATAATTTTTCATAATGAATCAAAGCACAACAAAACTTTCAATGGTGGGAGCCCTTAAAAGGGTGCTCCTGCACCACTATCTCTATTCCAATTGGACAGATAAACACCCCCTCTCAAACTTGGAATTAGCCAGCGGATATTTTCTCATTGGAGGATACAAAAGAAGGGGAGATGTTGGTATCCTTTAAGGTAATTAAAAATTGTGGATAAAACTAAGGAATGAGCCCCCCTAAATAAATATATTTAATGAAAGCAAAGAAATGAAGGAATTGAAAAATAAAACCTAAAGAAGACAATTTGGAGGGGTGATGGGCTCAAATAGAAAGCAAACAAAAAAAATTAAAAAAAAGGTTGATTTTGGAGAAGAAAATAAACATGGAACACCCTCTCAAAATTCAAGAGCTAAGGATACAACAAGAGATGTGGCCATTGGAAAGAAAAAACCCTTGAAAATTTATCAAGGATTAACACTAAAAAGAAGTAATACGCCTCAACCTATCTTTTTTTGGTATCTAGATGATACTGGTTGATTTCTCTTTTGATGAAGATATTATCCTAAAATATTAGTGGCCTGAATAGCCCTTTTAAATAACATTTCCATAAGTGTTATCTTTTGGAAGATAATGTTAGGGTTTAGTCAAATATGAGAAATAAACAATATTAAGATAATGTAGAAATGAGAAAGATAAAAATATAATAACACAAATATTTAATGTGGTTCACCCAATATGGGTTACATCCACTAGAGGAACAACTATCCACTTATGTTATTATCTAGCAAAGAGAAAATTATAATATGATGATTTCATATCACACAACCACTTATTTATCAAGCCTTTTTTGAGGTGGTTTACAAAGTTGGCTAACAAAATTAACTTAACAATAAAAAAAATTCATTGGGGGCTACTGTCCTCGAACCCTTGATTGGGGCTTGACCCAACCTTGAACTCCATCAAGGATACCTTAGGATTCTACAATATTTACATGATCAGTTTCCATATACCAACAATCTCCCACTTGGAGACTAATTTTGTAGAAATACTATTGCCCCTGTAGCTCCAATTAGATTGACGCACCTAGACTTGAATGGTTCTCATTTCCACTATGATTAAGCTTGAAGGACAATAAAAATTAAGGAGGAAGTTATTTTCTCTTGAGTTATTGCCTTGGTCAACATATCTATAGGATTCTTGCTATCATGTATCCAACTTCAACTATCCATCCTCTAAAACTAAGCATATGAAATGATATTGAAACTGCACATGTTTGGTCTTATAGTGAAGGGATAAGTGCTTTGCACTATAAATTATATTTTTACTGTCACTGTACAACCTTCTATTCTCTTGTGTCTTTCCCATTTCCTCCATAAACCTTTGTAAAAAAATCATCTCCTTACTAGCATCTCTAGTAGCAACATATTCTACTTTCGTTGTTGAAAGTGCTACAAACTTTTGCAATCTGGAAATCTAGTTGACCATTGTGCCACCTATAGTAAAAAATACCAGATAGTGCTCTTCCTTCTATAAACATCTTTTGTTAAATATGAATCAACATAGCCTTGTCGAGTGGAATGAGAGCCTCCAAAACATAGGGATTGAGTTGGTGTACCTCTCGAATACTCGAGAATCCACTTTACTACATTCCAATGCTCTTTTCTAGGATTTTTCATATAACTTATAAGAAATCCCAACATGTGCAATATCTGGCCTTTTACACACCATGACATACATCAATCTTCCAACTAATGAAGAGTATGGAATTTTAGACATGTACTCAATATCCTCTTGTGTCTTGGGGTTCATATCGTTAGATAATTTAAAATGACTAGGAAAATGTGTATTAACTAGTTTTGCATCCTACTTCTAAAATATTTTCAACACCTTCTCTATGTAATCAGTTTGAGACAATGTTTATGTGTGATTTTTCCTTTCTCTTGTCATCCCCATACCAAGGATTTATTTTTTTGTACCCAAATCTTTCATAGAAAATCACTATGTTAATTTCTATTAAGATATGTGATTAAGTGATTAAAGGGTATATAATTTCTCCTCAAATTGCTAACACTACATTACATTTACTATGATATGATTTGAAATGACCTTGAGCGGGTCCATTTTTAGATTATGGGATGAATGGTCAGTTGATATTTGATCTTGATATCAGTGGTTAGAGCTCCATATAAAATTAAGAAGTTTCTAAGTGATAGAAATTGAAATTATTATGATGGCTAGGAATACCTTAGTTCTAATGATAGAAATTAAATGTCCTCAAGCATGTCTTTATGCTTGATTTCCTTCATCTTTCATTTTCCCTCCTTGAAAATTTTCACACTTACCAAGATCTAGATCCACTTCAAATTTAACAATTCTAGGACTAGGTCAAACTAAGTTGGCCTTTTCTTTGACAAGATCGATCCTATTCGACCTTGTCTTTGGGTGTTGCATTTAAGTGCACTTCAGGCCCAATGAAGAGTTTTTTCTTCTCGATCTTTATTTGTGGTTAGCGCAACAATATTGAATCTTGAAATGAGTATGAAAGGACATTAAGGCATCTCATTTTGACATTCATTACTATCCATACAATTACATGGCATCCTTATGCAAGAAAGTACTATCAATTTATCAAGTGCAAGTAATTCAAGTTGTGTAATTGAAGTCACGGATTCAAGATTTAAAGGAAAGCATCCATTAAATATCTTCAAGCTTCCATCTCTTCAAGATCTATTCAAGAAAAGGAAGTATTCCCTAGTTGATCCAAGTTTCTCTCTCATGATGGCCAAGTAGAGGAATTCTCAAGCTAGCGAGAAGATCCATTCCACTTATACATTCAAGATTTCAAGCATACACTCATTCAAGATCTAGGATTGGGAAGTGTAGATCCATGCATTTGTGAAGGAATCCTTAATTATACAACACATTCCAAACATACATTTCAAGCATCTTCGTGGATTTGATTGATTTCTACATCCATCCATGAGGTTTTTTCATGCAAGGTAAAACTGACATTTATCTTGTTTACATTATTTTCCTTATGAAATTTCTATCTAATTTCAAGGTTGATTCCTATACAGGGGCTTGACTAAGTAAAACCCCTTTCCAAAACCTTTTACCCTTCTTCTTATGTACACGAATAAAATTTTAGAGTTTCAGATCTAGATTTTGGGAGTTTTAGAACCAGTTGTAGATCCTTCATAGATTTCATCAAATTTGGAGTCTCTAGGATAAAGGTTGAATTTGTTCAACATTGTCCTTTGGATCCATAATTTTCAAAATCAGAAGTTACAAGTGTCAGAGTGCCAGATCTAGAGTTATTCCTGATTTTGACAAATTTGTGATAGTCAAAACCATATATGAAGTTCACTCCTCTTCTCCTAGCTTCAATGTGAGTTCAGTCCTCCTCTTTTCATCTTGCACTTACTTCTATACATTAGATCTAATATTACATCTTGTTAGTTACTATTTCATTTATCATAGTATCAATCCCTTTCATACATTTTTATATCATTTTTACATATCATATATAGATATTAACACTAAAGGAACCCATCTCTAATTCACACTCCATCCTCAAATCTAGATCTTGCATTAGCATCCCTTTATCCTTTTGGTTGTTCTAATCTGATTTGTGTTTTAGGGTGATCCTTTGGGGGTATTCCTAATATATCATGCCCCCATCTATTTGATTCGGTGAGTGATCTTCCTCCATAGCATTGATCACCATTTCTTATGATATATTTTTGTGAACCTGACTCTTTCATGCATTATATTTTTTTATTTAGCGATTAGATCTTATTTGTATAATATCTTTTATATGAATTATAGTTAGATCATATCTTTCCTTGTATGCATTTTGTTAGTCAACATTTACATTATGTCAAAGTTTCATGATTAAATTTGATATTTAAATTTCCTAATCCTATGACTCCTTCTTCCATGCCCACTTATCATAGTACTCCTTTTTCATATTAAAATATTTCCTCAATTTCCAACAATACTCCCAATATTTCTCACGTTTCTCCTCATACTGTTATTTCTACCGATTCTACCATTAATAGCTTGGCTCAAACTGTGTCTTCTTTGCAACAACAAATTGCTTCCATGATTCAATCCAAGTTCAACATTTGTACTTGTGACATTGCTAGTCCTTTTTCCATGGATATTATCCATTTTGTTATCCCACAATGCATTGAGATTCCTCACCTTGAGACTTATAATGGTAAGGGTGATCATGTGACTGATGTTAAAACTTTCCTAACTTTGTGCATTGATTTCTCTCATGACCATAGGTTCATGGAAAAGTTGTTTACTTGAATCTTTCGAGAGAAATCCTTGCAATGGTATTGTCCATTGCCTCCTTATTCAATTGATTCCTTCCAAAATCTTTAAAATGATTTCATTCAACAATATCAAAACAAAATTGGTCCTAAAATCTCTTTAACTTATTTAATGCATTATAAATAAGGTATTAAAGAAAAAGTTAGTGATTTCATTGGTAGATTCAAGCATTTGCATGCTCAGATTTCTTATCTTGTGCCTAATATTGATGTGAAACACATTTTCATTTCTAATTTACAAAGTAACATTATAGATAAGATACTTCTTTCTGAATTCTATTCTATTCCTCAATTATGTGCAGTGCTTCATCATTATCAACTCCCAGTGATTTAATTTGAGAGAACCACTCCAATGGTTCCTATTCTCATTGATAAGAGTGATGGAACATCTAATTTCAACAAGTTTCAAAAAACAAACAACTACATCAAAATAAAAAAATCATCTAACACTATTGATGAACAAGTGGCAGCAACATCCAAAGGTGTGGCTCCTTTGTCAACTATTTTTAAACCTACTTATAATTATACTTGGCTTTTTGAATATTTTAATAATGTAATGTTGATGTTAATCAGTGATAATGTTTTAACACTTCCTCCTATCAAACCCATTGACATGTCCAAACCTCAATCCAAATACTTTTATTCCAAATCCTTTTGCCAATATCATCGTCAGCCTAGTCATGATACTAAAAAATGTTTCCTCTTGAAAATTGCTATTCAAGATCTTATTGATTCCAATGCTATATCTTTTGATAGTGCCAATGATCAAGGAAACAAATTTGTGGCACCTCCAATCAAAATTTCCAAATCTACACCAATCATTTGCCATCTCATTCAACCAATACCATTGACCAACCTTCTTCTTCCCAATGCATTGATTATGATGAAAACGTTAATGAAGCTAATCACGTTGTTAACCAAGTTGAGAAGGTCAAACCTAAACCTCCATCTTAGCCTTGCATTACCTTTGATCCTAATGAGACAATTAAATCACCTAATGGTCCTCTCAACATTTTCATAAAGGTTAATGGTATTCCTACTTGTGGTGCCTTATTGATTCCACTTGCATGGTGAATGCGATAACTGAAGAACATCTTTATATTAAATAATTGTAAAAATATTTTTGTGATTAATCTGATCTTATCATTCAAACTTGCAATTGTTTCCTTTATTCTTCCCATGATTCCATTTAATTCCCTATTGAAGTTTGTGGTAAAACTTTAGATGCTACCTCATTGGCATGCCAACTTTTGTTCAACTTCAAGTAAAAATTGGTCTTCCTTGGCTTACCTCCATGAAAGTCATGGCTTCTCCTATTCATAAATGTGTTTAATTTCATCATAATTTATAAATCATGACTATTAACCATAGTATTTATCATCCTTCATTTCCTTGAGACTCAACTGACCTTGATTTATTTTAGCCTTCTATGCCTCATCCAACTCAAGCCCATCCTGACTATCTCTTTTGATCATACCAAGACTACAAGATTCAAAATATTTGTGAACTTAGAAAACCTAAGGATGATCCTAGATGTGGAATTATTCCTAAACCACCTATACCTCCTCTACCTTCTTCTATTCCACATCTTATTCCTTATACACATCCCATTCCAATCATCTCTCAACCTAGTGTGGTTCCTTATGCTCTTCCTCCTAAAGAAGAAAATGACCCAATGTTGATCAATCCTATCCCAACCCAAATTTATAGCAAAACCAAACGCAACCATCATGCTCATGATCTTCATCACAAGTTTCATGTTGGAGCCCGTGAACGTGCTTCTCAAAATATTTCTTCACCTCATACACCTCCTCATCCTTTGCTTCCCTCTAAACAACACATGCTTGAGCTAAAAGAGGAAGTGAATTTAAAAAAGATTAAGATGAAAAAACATGAAAATGCTATTCGTATCTTAGATCCTATTATAATTGATCTAGATGAAGAAGACTTGATGATGATGTTCTTGATGCTAAAAATGATATGCATGCTAGTGATTTTGATGACTATGATACTATTGATATTGATCATGATTTACTAGCTATGCTTTCACAATAGTTATCTATCACTCCCAATGACAAAAATAGTGACCTATCATCATAGAAGGTTCCTTGTTTGGAACTGGCTATTGTTCCCCTTTCTATGCTTTATGTTTCCCTTCTTGCGAGTTTCTTCCGTTTCCTAAACACTATGGATTGAGATAGGGGGCACGTGATACACTTGACTATCTCTTGTTGCACGATGGATTCTATTTATTTTCCTATTGTACTATGCTTCCCTCATGATGTGTTTCATGTTATCTATTTTGTTTAGATTTCTTTAAATGACCCTTGTTTCTCCATTGGTACAAGGTCATAAAGGAATCACAATGTCATAAGCATTCTTTTATTTTTATCTCTCTTCTTCTATATGTTGTTACATGTTATGGTGTGCATGTACCACTATTTGTAAATATGCCTTTTTTTTGTTTTCTTGGGATGATACAAAATGGTAGCTACCTATTATTTTTGGTCTCCGTGATGTCACCCCAAAAATACTTCTTCATAACTCTTACGTGCTTTTCTTCCATTGTGCTTTTAGTTATATTACCTTTGGGGGATGATAATATTTTTGATATAATATTTCACATATTATCATATTATCATACTAACCCTAGAGTTGGTAGACCCTTTTTTCCTCTCTTTTTTCATGTGCTCATTTCCCTTGATTTGTCTTTTCTTGGGGGAATTTCACAGTGGAAACTTTTCTTGTGAATGCATGTACGCTCTGTTAAAGCAATTTATCCCATTAAGATGTTTGTAGTAGCTTTAATGTGGGGGCATACACTTTTCTCCCTCTTCACATTTTTCATACACACACTAATTCGATGCTATTTTTTAGTAGACCCTTATACTGATCTCCATTTTTCATTTGGTCCTTAGAAGACCAATCATGTTCACTTGGTCCTTTGACTAATTTTTCTTCTTTGATCCCTAAGGAAGCTTACCTTTCCTTAGGACTGATCTTTCTATTGTTTGATCCATTATTGGGAGTACTTTCCTTTATGTACTGGTGCTTATTGATAGATTGAACTAGCATAATACAATTTTCTACACTGTTCAATTTCTCTTTTTCTGTAATTTCCTTGTGTGGTTCACAATAAGAAAGACTCTTATTAGGCTAGTGACCACACACTCTCTCTCATCTCTCCCTCTCTTTCAAGTGATGCCTCTCTTATTTTGGTTTTGGATTTGATGAGGACTTAAGTCACTTGGTGGCTTGATGTTTCTTTGTCTCCTTAACCTTGATGAGACCATCTTATACATTTGATCTACTTTACTGTGAGATTGAGATTTTATCATACTCCCACTAAAGTGAGGGCTAAGTGTATTGTCCTAAAAAGTTGTCACCTAAAATTGGTGGCTTTAGGACCTATTAGATCCCATTTTAGTGATTTCAAGATCTGAATGTCTTTATGCTTGGTTTCCCACATCTTTCATTTTACCTCCCAAAAACTTTTCACTCTTCCCAAGATCTGGATCTAGTTCAAAATTAACAATACTAGGACAAGGTCAACCCAGGTCACCCTTGTCCTTGGGCATTTCATTTAAGTGGGCTTCGGGCCTAATGAAAATGTTTTTCTTCCTAATCTTTATATGTGGTCAGCCCGACAATATTGAAACTTTAAATAAGTATAAAAGGACATCATGGTCTTGCATTTTGACATTCATTACTATCCATATAATTACATGAAATCCTTATGTGCAAGCTAGTACTACCAATTAGTAAAGTACAAGCAATTAAAGAAATTCAAGTTGTGCAATTGAAGTGGTGGATTCAATATTTGAAGGCAAGCACCCATTGAAGATCTCCAAGCCTCCATCTCTTCAATATCTATTCAAGCAAAGATAATCTTCCCTAGTTGATGCAAATTTCTCTCTTCCCTAGATCTCCAAGCCTTCATCTCCTCCTCTCCATTCAATATTTTAAGCATATGTTTATTCAAGATCTAGGATTGGAAAGTGTAGATCCATGCATTTTTTAAGGTATCCTTAATTATACAACACATTCCAAACATAAATTTAAAGCATCTTCATGGATTTGACTGATTTCTACATCCATCGATGAGGGCTTTTCATGCAAGGTAAATGTGACATTTATCTTTTTTACATTATTTTCCTTATGTAATTTCTATTTCATTTCAAGTTCAATTTCTATATAGGGGCTTGAACAAGGCATTATCCTTTACACAACCCTTTTCCCTTTTTCTTGTGTGCAAGAACATATTTTGGGAGATTTAGATCTAGATTTTGGGAGTTTCAAAACCAATTGTAGATCCTTCATAGATTTCATCAAATTTGGACTCTCTAGGACAAGGTCAATTTTTATAGACAAGGTCAACTTTGTTTGACATTGTCCTTTGAATCCAAAATTTTCACAGTCATAAGTTACAGGTATCAGATTTCCATATCTAGAACCATTCTTGATTCAGACAGCTCTATGATTGTCAAAATAGATCTGAATTTTACTCCTCTTCTCTTAGCTTCAAGGTGAGTTCATTCCTCTTCTTTTCATCTTGCACTTGCTTTTATACATTATATCTGATATCACATCTTGTTAGTTACCATTTCACTTATCATATTACCAATCCATTGTATACACTTGCATATCATTTTTACATATCATATACATCTTAACATTAAAGGAACCATTCCCAAATTCACACTCCATCCTCAAATCTAGATCTTGCATTAGCACCCCTTCATCCTTTTGGGTTGTGCTAATATGATTTGGATTTGAGGGTGATCCTTTGGGGGTGTTCCTAATGTATCATACCCACATCCATTTGATTTGGTGAGTGATCTTTCTCCATAGCATTTCTCACCATTTCTTATGATACAAATATATTGACACTTTTGAAAATATTGTTGATCTAATAAACATTAAGAAATGATTTAACAAATATAATATTTTTCTAATATATTGAGTGGTGCTTTTTTTCTTGCTAGATTTTTTAGGGTATATTAGGGTTATTTTGTAGTACCTTTGAAATTTTTTATATTATTATTTTATTTCATATTGGGTTATATTTGTACAACTATTTTCTAAATTTTATCACATTTTTATTTTATTTTATTTCATTTCTTATTTCTTTTATTTTTTTTTTCTAGATTATTTAGTGAATTTTAGCAATAGAGTCTACATATCTTAAATTTCGTGCACTATCAGACCTTAGAGTTTAACTTGTGGGAATATCACTCTATCTATCAATCCACTTATGAGGATACAATTGTTGTTTTGATTCAACCTATAAGGATATTCACCTCTCTTCACTTGTGGGGAGACTTCTACTAATTATCCTATGAGGATATTAGTCTCCATCTATTGATTTTATTGTGGGGATTTTGTGCTTTACATACTACTTTTCCTATCATTTCTTAAATTTGGCTTCACCTATGTTGATACTATACTTAAATTCCTACTTTTCCTTTAGCTAGACTAATTCATACATATGATGTTGGCAAGTGGTCATCACATGCACACGTATGCACATGTATGCACATGTACATGTATGGAATGTTGTCATTTATGGAAACACTTATTAGTTTTATGGCCACACATATTGGATATAATGATTATGTTTGAATACATTTGATTAAGTGAAAGATGTCTAAGTCCACAAGCTTTTTCAGTAACCTAGTCTGACAGAAAAGCTTAGAGAGCTTCACATAAGTTGTATTCAGGCATGTGATCTAAATGTCATGTTTGCAAGACACCAATGAACACATGTGTCAGGTCACACATGTTATTATTTATGGATCAGATAGATATATTTAATTGATTGGATGTGAAGATATTAAACAAAACATAACATATTAGCGATCATTGAGGCCGACTTTGTGAGCATTTGGAAACTTGTTTTTGGATGATATCTATTGGAAACTGCAATTGAAACAATTATTGTATTGCCATTGATGTCAAACCTTAATTGGTAATACTGTTGCTACTTAGGAAAGTACTATATCTATTTGAGTGTTGAAGGGGATAGGCAAGGTTGGTAACATTAGCACCTAGGGAAAGGTTGAGTTATCTTGATACTACAAAGTGTACTCGACTATGTTGTACAATGATGAGATAATGTATTGTTTATCTTAGTAAGACTAAAGACTAAACTGGTAGGCTTGACCGAGCAAAGAATGTAGAAATCATGTTTAAGCCAAGTAATGTTAGTGTCGACCGAGTCAATGTATGCCGAGAAAAATTCTAGTGTCGACCGAACAACAGTTAATTGCCGAGGAAGATAGTATAAGACGAGGAAACATTTTTAGTAATGACCGAGCTTTCTACATGAAGACCGAGTAGTTGATCACAGTATTGACTGAGCTTCAACATTTTTATATTTGAAGAGAATTTAGTTGTGGAGCCAACATTGTTGAATTCTTGGATTATGTAAAATGTGTTGACTTTATTTATGGATTATTTGAAAGCATTAAATGCACTGTAAAACATTTTATTGTAAATCTTTAAGAGAATTGAGATGATTCTAGAAATCAAGCCGAAGAACATGAAGTGGGTAGATTCAATGAATCTGACCTAACCCTAAGATCTACGAATGAGATTGAGCGGCATAAGATGAGTTAACCTAATTGAGGAAAGTATTAAAGGGAACTTGAGCATTGGATATGTATGTGCATGGATGAAAAAGAGAATGCTTGAAGATTAGTAAAGTTTTATTGACTGTATAAGCAGAAAAGGCTGAAGGAGAATTGCGGTGGTTGCTTGAAGAAAAGTTCCGAGCAGATCAGAGATGGAGATGGCAAAGTTTCAAAGTCAGTAAACCAGCATTAGTGTGCAAAATTAGATCTGATATTTGCAAAGTGAGTTGTATGTTTTTCAGATAAATATTGCTACTACTTTCTAACCATTGTAATAGTTAAAATCCTTTTAACAGAGGTTGACCTAACAGTCATATGTTAAATCCTTTGAACAAGGCTGCATTCTAATGGAGTGTATGTAATTCCTATAACAAGGTTCACTTTTAACAGGGTGATTGAAATCCTTTAACCAGGTCACACCTGACAGTGTGTATTGTAACCTTTGACAAGGTTGGCTTTTAATCGAGCTCACTTCAGAAGAGTGAAAATAATAGTAGCATGTTACAAAGTGGTTTTTCCCACATTGGGTTTCCACTATAAATTCTGGTGTTAATACTTGTGTGAATGTTTTGGTTTGAACATTTCTATGTTTTACAAGTTAAGTTATAGCTGGGTAGTGGAATGCATTGTTATATGTTTCTATTATTGAATCAGTGATGAACGAGTTTGTTTTGGTTATTGGATCTAATTTAAGGAAAAGTTTTTAAGTTTGTTTTATACATTAGGACCTTAGAAAAACTGATTCACCCCCCTCTCTATTGTTCTAAATCATATTAACAATTAATATCAGAGCTTTGTTGCTTATTATTAGTGTTTACAGAAATCAAGTTTAAAGGGCCTTGAAGCAAATGATCATGATGCATAAGAAGGAGATACCGAAGCTGAATAAGGAAAACTTCCCTGGATGGAAAAGCTTGATGAAGCTACATCTGGCCGATATTGGTGACTCTGGAAAGTACTACATTGAGAATGGCTATGTCTCACCTGTCACACCTTCGACTGCCAAAGAAATGAGAGCTCAGCAAGAACATAATCAGACAATGCTAGAAATTGCATCTGCCCTTAGCTATCCAAAATTTGAGGACATTAAGGATTTCACAACTGCTAAGGTGATGTGGGACACTCTTGCAAGGATCTATGGTGGTGACTTAAATGTATTGAAAGCAAAGGCCAAGAGTCTTAGAGGTAAGTTTGATGAAATGAGAATGCAAGAAGGTGAAAACATTGCACAATATTGTGGAAGAATAAAAGTGTTAGAAAGTAAAGACCACCAAGATAACTGAGAGGGGGGGGGGGGGGTGAATGAGTTATTTGATAATTAAACCATTTATCAACTTCAACAACTTTAAACCATATAATCAATGCAATAACCAACCTTAGAAAGATAATCATACACAATGACACAATAACACAAGATATGTTAACTAGGGAACCTCTTGATCAAAGAGTAAACCCCGGTGGGAATGATGCCCACAAAATGATGCACTAATATGAAAGTTCCTTGTGAGAGTATGGACCCTATTAAGATTCTTATGAAATACATTTAGTACATATGAATCCCTATTAGGAGATTTTGAATCACTATTAAAAGATTCTAACTCTGTTAAGAGTTATGGAAGATAGAAGGACCCACTGCCCAAACAACTTCAAGGCAAGATCTCTGAACTCACTGTCCAATAGATCTTAGGATTATTCAATAGAATAATATGAAATATGTTACCTCCTTCACATTGTGCCAAAACTGCACTCTCTACTGCACAAGATCACAAATCCAGATCTTTGTACTTCACAAGTCTTCCTTCATCACTAAATTAGCTCTTTTCTTCACTTCATGCATACATTCGCATCCCAATATCATAATTCCATATCACAACCATCACACATCCATTACAACAAGGAAAAAATTCCTTCCTTTATACCACACTCAAATAATTACAAATGAGTCAGCATGCAAATACAAAATAATAATTTCAACACGCTACACCAAAATTAAATAAAACTGTTGGCTTCCAGATATTGTAACTTTCCACTCATGTGACCTCAAATTTTTCACTCTAAACCACATCACCACCAATGAGTCTCAAACTTCCCTTTAACTACACAGAATCAGATTCCATCCCGATTAGGAGATATCCTCCAATTACCAAAAATCGCTACTCAGGAACACTGCCAGAATACTACTTCCACCAAAATGCTTATAACTTTCATGAATAAATTAATTTCTTTTTGCACTCTTAACCATAGGATAATAACACACCAAAGAACATATCATCAACATCACATAACTCAATCTGCAATATAGCACGTGCGCTAAACAAAACTGTGCTTGCTTCTCTACTAATCTCCAGAATAACATTATGTTGACATCAATGACAATCATAGCCATGAATGCAACAACCACTACTATAGAATGACTGCCAAAGATTCAACATTCATTCCTAACAATCTCCCCCATTGGCATTGATGGAAACATAGATGAAAAACATCCAATGTTCCAAAAATCCAATCACTGCTGCTCAACTGCTCTGCTGCTCTTCATCAATCAAATCTTGCTTTGTTTTCCTATTCAGTCTCTCCAACAAATGTAGTTCCTCAATGTTTTTCATTATTCTCTCCCCCATTGACATCAATGATAGAAATTCTATCACTATGTCAAACAATAGTTCAATGTCAAAAGACACTATTCAAAAAAAAAATATTCACTTGAGTCCTCAATGACTCAGCTCAGATACACATACTCCCCCATAGAGGAAGTACCAACATCCAGTCTAGAAGAAAGATAGGTGCATAAACCACTGGACGGATGCAACCATCTGCATCTTTACTCAAGAGTAGGTTGGGGCATAACCCCAAGCATACCTCTTAGATACTCAAATGTATCCTTCAGCAAGGGCTTAGTAAATATGTCATCTATCTGTTCCTTTGTGCTAATGTACTCCAATCTGACTTCTTTATCTACAACTTTCTCTCTTACAACATGATACTTGATCTCTATATGCTTTGTCTTAGAATGTAAAACCGGATTTCTTGACATACTAACTATACTTGTATTGTCACAATGTATGACAATAGGCTCATCAAACTTGATTCCAATGTCCATCAACATTTGCTTCATCCAAATTATCTGATTACAATTGTTTGCTATTGCTACATATTCTGCTTCTGTTGTACTTTGTGAGATACAATTTTGCTTTTTGCTCAACCAAGAAACTAATCTTCCTCCAAGAAAAAAGGCTCCACCACTGGTGCTTTTCTTATCATCAATACTGCCTCCCCCACTAGCATCAGTATATGCACATAGGGTAAAATCATCAGAATTTTCATACCACAATCCATAGTCCATTGTGCCTCTAAGATATCTCAGTATCCTCTTCACTGCTACATAATGTGACTCTCTAGGTTCAACTTGAAATCTAGCCACAATCCTGACTGAATATGCTATATCAGGTCTTGTATGTGTTAAGTACTGCAATCCTCCAATCATAGATCTGTATTTCTTTTTCTCAACTATTGGTGTCTCATCTTTATTAGATAGTTTATGTCCTATAACCATAGGTGTTCCAACTGGTTTATAATTATCCATACCAAATCTTTTCAACAAATCATTCAAGTACTTTGTCTGACTTACAAAGATACCATCTTTGTTTTGTGTTATCTATAATCCCAAAAAGTATTTCATTTCTCTAATCATACTGATATAAATGTCTTTCTTCATTTCATCATCAAATTCATCACTAGCTTCATCTTCTCCTCCAAAAATAATGTCATCAACAAAAATAACCAAAACTAACAATCCATTCTCAATTTCTTTTGTATACAAATTACTATCAGCAATTCCTTTTGTAAATCCCAATTTTAACAAATATTTATCTAGTCTCGCATACTAAGTTCTAGGTGCTTGTTTCAATCCATATAGTGCTTTCTTTAGTTTACATACCATGTCTCCTTCTTGAGTCAAAGGAAAACCTTCAGGCTGCTCAATGTTGAATTCTTCTTTCAATTCACCATTCAAAAATGCTGATTTCACATCCATGTAATATATTTTGAATTTCTTAAATGCTGCATAAGCCAAAAACATTCTTACTACTTCAAGTCTTGCCACAGGGGAAAAGGTCTCTTCATAGTCAATTCCTTCTTGTTGCGAGTATCCCTTACATACCAATCTTGCTTTGTTTCTAATTACTTCTCCTTATTCACTCATCTTGTTTGTAAATACCCATTTAGTTCCAATCACATTTTTATCTTTAGGTCTAGGGACCAATTCCCATGTCTTGTTCTTTTCAATCTGATCCAATTCTTCTTTCATAGCTTTAACCCAATGTTCATCTTCACATGCTTCATTAGTAGATTTAGGTTCAATTTGAGAAATCAAACATAAATGTACCTTCTTTCAAGTAAGAAATACTCTATCTAAACTTCCAATAACTTACTCAACAGGATGATGTCTTGAAATATACCTATTAGGTGTCATAGTCTCAGATCTTGTCTCAACTGTAGATTCTTCTCTAGAATTTTCTCTGTTTTCTTCAGGATGACTTTCATTCAACAATTCACTGTCAATCTCAAAAAATTGTTTAGTAGCTTCAATATTAGGCTAAGGGTTAGTTCCTTCATAAGATTCATAATCAAGTATTCTTTCCTGAATTTTAAACTTCTCATCAACTTTCACAATTGCACTTTCAACAATAGTCTTAGTTCTCTTATTGTAACATCTATAAGCTTTGCTTTTCAAAGAATATCCAAGAAAAATTCCTTCATCACTTCTAGGATCAAACTTTCCTATATCATCATCTCTCTTAATATAACATTTGCTTCCAAAAATTCTAAAATACTTAATTGAGGGTGCATGTCCAAACCACAATTCATAAAATGTCTTGTTTGTGTCTTCTCTGATTTGTATTTTGTTCATTGTATATACTGTTGTATTTACTGCTTCTCTCCAAAATGTCTTTTCCAAATCACTCTCAAACAACATAGCTCTTGCTGCTTCAGTCACTGATCTATTCCTTCTTTCTGCAATACCATTTTGTTCAGGTGTTCTAGGGGCTGAAAACTGTCTCTTAATACCATTCACTTCACAAAAAGTGTTAAACTCTTTAGATGTAAATTATCCTCCTCTATCAGATCTCAAACATTTAATTCTCATTCCTGATTCATTCTCAACTTTATTCTTAATCACCTTAAACTTATCAAATGCTTTAGATTTTTCTTTCAGAAATGCAATCCACATCATTCTTGTAAAATCATCAACAAGAATCATAAAATACCTTTCTCCATAGAATCCTCTAGTCCTAGTAGGACCGCTCAAGTCTGTATGAACAATCTCCAACTTCTCTATAGATGTGAACTTCTTGCTAGGAAATGAACTCCTTTTCTGCTTAGCCATCACACATTCCTTGAAAATCATGTTAGTAGGCTTCATAATCTTAGGTAAATCTCTTATTACAAGTGTAGAACTCACTTTCACAATATTATCAAAGTTTATATGACAAAACCTTTTGTGCCATAACCAACTGTCATCAATCTTAGTCATCAAACATGTCATCTCAGTAGGGTTCAACTAGAATACATTACCTTTGGTTCTAGATCCAGTTCCAATCAAATTTCCATCTTTATCCTTAATCACACAGGTTTCTTCAACAAACAAAACTTGATATCCCTTATCAACTAACTATCCAACACTCAATAGATTATGTTTCAATCCATCCACAAAGTAAACATCATCAGTATTAGTCTTTCCATTAAGAGTAATAGATCCTATACCTTTAATCAAACAAGGTGCATTGTTACCAACTCTAACAACTCCTCCATCATGATTGTTAAACTTTATGAACTTTCTTTTATCACCAGTCATATGATGTGAACAAACACTGTTTATAATCCAATCAACTTTCTTTTCAACTTGGGAAACTAAGGCTTTTTCTTCTTTAATATCAGATTCAAAATTTTCTTCCTTAATTGCTACAAATCCTATGTCATCAAGATTATCATTATCACTGTCACTCAAATGTCTTTAAATTCCTGCTTCAATTTCTTCATCATTTGCATAATAACATTCTTTAGATCTTCTAGGCTTGAAATTGTTTCTATACTTCTTAACTCTCTTAGGACACTTAGATGAAAAATGACCATATTCTTGACAAGTCCAACATTTAAAGATTTTCTTACCATCTGGTTCTCTTTTCACAAGCAAGGCAATACCTTCTTCAATCTTCTTATCTTCTTCAGATTTGGATCTACTGTTGCTGGCATAATCTCCATTCACACTTGTACTTCTTGACAAAGTAGGTCGAATACTAAGAGCACTGAATGTTGTCTCCATTCTAGGTAAGTCTCCTGATAACCTCAGGTTCATCTCTACTACTTCCAATCTTCCAAGAAGAGTCTCTCTTGTAAAGTTTGTAGTACAAGGTATAACTTGTTCAATCATTTGTGTTGTCTGCTTAAATATAGGACTCAATGTCCTCAGAATTTTCCATATCAATTCATTCTCTATCTTTGATCCTCCACAAGATTTTATCCCTGCAACAATTTCTGACATTCTACCAATATAGCTTCTAACAGATTCATCTTCCATCATTCTAATATCTTCAAATGCACATATCCAATTATGTAATCTAGCTCTTTTTGCATGTTCATCACCTTCAAAGTAGAGTGTAAAGCTTTCCAAATTTCATTAAATTTCTTAAAACATTTTACCTGACTGTATTCATTCTCTGGAAGTGTTGTCAAGAGTGCTTCTCTTGCAAGTATGTTAAACATGAATATATCTACCTCATCTTTAGTACTTGTTTCAAGATTGTCTTCTTCAATTATAGTCCTTTCATTCTTTATAATCAACCAATAGCTTGGTCCTAAACACAATAGATGTGTCTTCATCTTTTCCTTCTAGCTGTCAAAATTTACTCCATCAAACTTAGGGCTTTCTTTCCTAAAATTCACCATGGATCTCCTTAAGCTATTAAACTTTCCTTTCAAGGACCTACGGCTCTGATACCAATTGTTAGAAAGTAAAGACCACCAAGATAACTAAGAGGGGGGGGGGGGGGGATGAATCAGTTATCTAATAATTAAACCATTTATCAACTTCAATAGCTTTAAAGCATATAATCAATGCAATAACCAACCTTAGAAAGATAATCATACACAATGACACAATAACACAAGATATGTTAACTAGGGAACCTCTTGATCAAAGAGTAAACCCCGGTGGGAATGATGCCCACAAAATGATGCACTAATATGAAAGTTCCTTGTGAGAGGATGGACCCTATTAGGAGTCTTATGAAATACATTCAATACATATGAATCCCTATTAGGAGATTTTGAATCCCTGTTAAAAGATTCTAACCCTGTTAAGAGTTATGGAAGACAGAAGGACCCACTGCCCAAACAGCTTCAAGGCAAGATCTCTGAACTCACTGTCCAATAGATCTTAGGATTATTCAATAGAATAATATGAAATATGTTACCTCCTTCACATTGTGCCAAAACTACACTCTCTGCTACACAAGATCACAAATCTAGATCTATGTACTTCACAAGTCTTCCTTCATCATTGAATTAGCTCTTTTCTTCACTTCATGCATACATTCGCATCCCAATATCATAATTCCATATCACAACCATCACACATCCATTACAATAAGGAAAAAATTCCTTCCTTTATACCACACTCAAATAATTACAAATGAGTCGGCCTTCAAATACAAAATAATAATTTCAACACGCTACACCAAAATTAAATAAAACTGTCGGCTTCCAGATATTGTAACTTTCCACTCATATGATGTCAAAGTTTGAACTCTAAACCACGTCACCACTAATGAGTCTCAAACTTCCCTTTAACTGTGCAGAATCAGATTCCATCCTGATTAGGAGATATCCTCCGATTACCAAAAACTGCTACTCAGGAACACTGCTAGAATACTGCTTCCACCAAAATGCTTATAACTTTCATGAATAAATTAATTTCTTTTTTCACTCTTAACCATAGGATAATAACACACCAAAGAACATATCATCAATGTTGCATAACTCAATCTATAATATAACACGTGCACAAAATGAAACTGTGCCTGCTTCTCTACTAATCTCCAGAATAACACTGTGTTGACATCAATGACAATCATAGCCATGAATGCAACAACCACTGCTACAGAATGACTGCCAAAGTTTCAGCATTCAATCCTAACAAAAAGAAGTTGTGAATGCTATTAGAGGAGCAAATGGGGTTATTGATGATGAAACTATAATTGGGAAAGTACTAACAACCCTGTGTCCTATATATGCTATTAAGATCTCAACTATTCAAGAATCTAGATGCAACTCTGCTAATGTGCTTACTTTGGAAAGTTTGGTTGGTAAGCTAACTGCTTTTGAACTCTCTAACTATGATAATTTAACTGTTGGAAGCATTGGTAATGTTGAATCTACTTTCAAGTCACAACTAGTTCTGAACAAGCCAAAGAAAGAAAAAGAAAGATGCATAAGTGAAAGTGATAGTGATAGTGACACCTCTGATGAAGAACTGGAAGATCTAGAAGCTCTTATGGCTAGAAGATTAAGAAGAGGAAAAGGAAAGTATAAAGGTAAACTCCCTATTATATGTTTTGCATGTAATAAAGTTGGTCATATAGCTACTAGATGTCCTGACAGGAAGGATAAAGATGATGAAAGAAAAAGAAAACACAAAGACAAAAGAGATGACAGAAGCTACCGAAGGAACAAGGACTACAAAGGAAAAGGTAAGAAATCTTGTTACATTTCTGAAAAAGAGACTGACACTAATAGTGATGATTTTGAAATTGAGGTAGTCTATGTTGGAATGAAAGATGAATCTAATGAGGATGAGAAAACTGCATTAATATCCTATGTGAACAAGAATGATAAATGGATTATTGACAGTGGTTGTTCACATCACATGACTGGTGACAAAAATAAGTTTGAGACCTTACATCATTACAGAGGTAAAAGTGTAAAATTTGATAATGATGCACCATGTCCTGTTAGAGGAAAAAGGTTTGATTAAACTGACTGATAAGATATCTTGTGAAAATGCATATTGGGTTGAAGGTCTTAATTATAATTTGTTAAGTGTTGCTCAGCTCAACAAAATTGGTTACCGAGTGGAATTTCATCACAAGCAAGCTAAAATATTTGATGCTACTAGAGAACTAATTGGAAGTGGAGATCAGACTAGAGGTAATTTGTTCTATCTTGACCTATCTGAAGAAACATGTTTAATTGCACAACTTGATGATATTTGGTTATGGCATAAAAGGCTATGTCATGTTAACTTTGACAATCTGGTAGAGATAAGTAAGAAGAAAAAGGTAAGAGGTCTACCTAGATTGAAGAAACCTGAAAATGTGATGTGCAAGGAATGTCAGTTAGGAAAGATGACAAAGTCAAGTTTTAAGAGAAAATCCTTTACTTCTGAAAACATTTTAGATTTGGTTCATAGTGACCTTTGTGGACCTATGGGTGTACAAAGTTATTGTGGTGCTAGATACTTTATCTTATTTGTTGATGATCATACTAGGATGATGCATGTAATGTTTCTAAAAGAAAAATCTAAAGCTTTTCAATCCTTTAAGTGGTATTTGGCTAAGGTTGAGAAGGAGACAGGTAGGAACCTGAAATGTCTTAGATCTGACCGAGGTGGAGAATTTACATCAAATGAATTCAATCTATTTTGCAATGATAGAGAATTAAAAGATAGATGTCTGCACCTAGAACACCTCCATAGAATGGTATAGCAGAAAGAAGAAATAGATATATCTTGGATTGTTCAAGGACATTGTTGATTGAAAAGAATGTGGCACAAAAATACTAGAAAGAAGCTATAAGCACTGCTGTCTACACTCTTAACCAGGTACAGATCAATAAAGGTACAAATCTGACACCCTATGAATTATGGCATGGGCATGCACCGAGTGTTAAATACTTTAGAATCTGTGGAAGTAAGTGCTATATATTAAAAGACACTAGGAATGGAGAGTTTGATGCTAAGAGTGATGAAGGCATATTCCTAGGGTATTCCACAAAAAGTAAAGCTTATAAGTGTTTGAACTCTAACACTAACAAAATTGTGGAAAGTGTGAATGTGAAAATTGATGAGTATGCAGAAAGAAATGAAGCTGATAGAAAAAGAGAACCAGAAGATTATGGATCTTTTGTGTACATTGAGGAAGAAGAAGAGGCAAGTAATAGACTTGCATCTGATGTTGAATCTTAGGTAAGCAATGTCAAGCGATAGTCAGATGCTGCCGAGCATTAGGAAAATAGTACCGAAAGAGAACAAGAACATGCTAAGCTACAAGAAAATGTTGTTGAATATCAGGAAGAGGTTGCTGAGCATTCAGAGCTGAATTTGACAATCTTGTTGGTGAACTTGATGAAATAGAGGAGAGAGGAGCTGAACCTATTTTGGCAAAATATGTAAGAAGACATCACAAGCCTGAACAAATAATTGGAGACAAAAATACTGGAATTCAAACCAAAAGTAAGACTAAGGATCCAACATGCCTACTGTGTGGATTTGAACCCAAGTCAACTAGAGAGGCATTAGAGAATGAAGACTGGATGCAAGCGATGAATGAAGAGATTGACTAGATTGAGAAGAATTATACTTGGACTCTGTTGTTGAGACCTGAAAACAAAAATGTTATAAGAACAAAGTGGGTGTTTCAGAATAAGATGAATGAAAATGGTGAAATAACTAGGAACAAAGGTAGGCTAGTATGCAAAGGCTACACACAAGAAGGAATAGATTATGGGGAGACATTTTCTCCTGTAGATAGATTGGAAGGAGTAAGAACTCTGCTTGCATATACTGCTTATAAAGATTTCAAGGTATATCAAATGGATGTCAAGTCTACATTTTTGAATGGTATACTAGAAGAAGAAGTTTACATAGAACAGCCAGAAGGTTTTATTGATCCAAACAGAAGACACATGGTGTGCAAACTAAACAAAACACTATATGGATTGAAGCAAGCTCCCAGAGCATGGTATGAGAGGTTGCACAACTACTTGATACAAATTGGATTTTCAAGAACAAATGACACAAGCAATCTATACATGAAGGATGAAGAAGGTAAAGGTATCCTGTCGGCAAAACTTTTTGTGGATGACATTATTTTTGGTGAACAAGATGCATTGTGTAAAAGATTTTCAAATGAAATGCAAACTGAATTTGAAATGAGTATGTTTGGTGAGATCAAATTCTTTGTTGGTTTACAAGTATATTAGAGGAAGAATGGAATTTTCATTAAACAGTCTAAGTATGTTAATGAAATACTAAAAACTTTTGGGATGGAAGATGCTAAACCATTGAGTACTCCTATGGTTACTAGACAAAAGTTATCTAAGAATGATGATGCTACAGAAGTGAATCAGACTTTGTACAGATCCATGATTGGAAAATTGCAGTATGCTATACATAGTAGACCAGATATTGTACTAGTTGTTGGGATTGTGGCAAGATTCTCTGCCAATCCTAAGGAAACACACACGATGGCTATGAAAAGTATTATGAGATACTTGAAAGGAACTATTGACTATGGTCTATATTATAAGAAGTATGAAAAATTTGAACTCATAGTTTATACAGATGTTGATTGGGTAGGAAATATAGATTACAGAAAGAGTACTAGTGGTCAAGATTTCTTTCTTGGACAGATATTAGTCACTTGGACAAGCAAGAAACAAAATTGCATTTCCCAATCTACTGCCAAGGCCAAGTATGTTGCTGCTACAGTAAACTATTCAAATTTGGTATGGATAAAACAATTATTGATAGGCATGAAAGAAGAAATCACTAAACTTGTTGTTATTTTTTGTGACAACACAATTGCTATCAATATTTATAAGAATCCAGTGATGCACACTAAGACAAGCACATAGCAATCAAGTATCACTACTTGAGATAATTAGTACAAGATAAATAAGTCTGAATGGAATATGTGAATACAAAAGAACAATTAGTAGACATATTCACTAAAGCTTTACCTAGAGAAGCTCATGAGTATTTGAGAAGTAAATTAGGGGTCCTTCCCCAAACTGAGGCTGCCTAGTCAAGCTAGGAGCACTGCATCAAATATACTACAGTAGAATATTTGACAAATTGATGCAGAAGATTGTCACACTTTAGGGTTGGCCTAGAGTTGTGAAAAGGAGCAAAGACAAGGAATCAATCATAAGCAAGATGATAGAGGGAGAAACACTGAGCTACATAGATATTATCTATATTTGATGGATGTATGTTTTAGTTGTTGCTTTGGCATATTTGTCAAAGAGGGAGATGAACTGATATGATAACACATGACACTTAAAAGTAAGGGTGATGAATAGATAAGTTTTTGGATTGGTTGGTAATCCATGTGTTATTCAGGTGATATCATATGGTGTTGCCATCAATGCCAAAGAGGGAGATTGTTGGAAACTACAATTGAAACAATTGTTGTATTGTCATTGATGTCAAACCTTAATTGGCAAGACTGTTGCTACTCAGGAAAGTACTATATCTATTTGAGTGTTGCGAAGGGGATAGGCAAGGTTGGTAACAATAGCACCTAGGGAAAGGTTGAGTTATCTTGATACTACAAAGTTTACTTGACTATGTTGTACAATGATGAGACAATGTATTGTTTATCTTAGTAAGACTGAAGACTAAACTGGTAGGCTTGACTGAGCAAAGAATGGAGAAATCATGTTTAAGCTGAGTAATGTTAGTGTCGACCAAGTCAATGTATGCTAAGAAAAATTCTAGTGTCGACCAAACAACAGTTAATTGCCAAGGAAGATAGTATAAGCTGAGGAAACATTTTTAGTAATGACTGAGCTTTCTACATGAAGATCGAGTAGTTGATCACAGTATTGACCGAGCATCAGCATTTTTATATTTGAAGAGAATTTAGTTTTGGAGCCGACATTGTTGAATTCTTGGATTATGTAAAACATGTTGACTTTATTTATTGATTATTTGAAAGCATTAAATGCACTATAAAATGTTTTATTGTAAATCTTTAAGAGATTTGAGATGATTCTAGAAATGAAGCCGAAGAACATGAAGTGGGTAGATTCAATGAATCTGACCTAACCCTAAGATCTACGAATGAGATTGAGCAGCATAAGATGAGTTAACCTAATTGAGGAAAGTATTAAAGGGAACCTGAGCATTGGATATGTATGTGCATGGGTGAAAAAGAGAATGTTGGAAGATCAGTAAAGTTTTATTGACTGTATAAGCAGAAAAGGCTGAAGGATAATTGTGGTGGTTGCTTGAAGAAAAGTTCCGAGCAGATCAGAGATGGAGATGGCAAAGTTTCAAAGTCAGTAAACCAGCATTAGTGTACGAAATCAGATTTGATATTTGCAAAGTGATTTGTATGTTTTTCAAATAAATATTTCTGCTACTTTCTAACCATTATAATAGTCAAAATCCTTTTAACAGAGGTTGACCTAACAGTCATATGTTAAATCCTTTGAACAAGGTTGCATTCTAATGGAGTGTATGTAAGTCCTATGACAACGCTCACTTTTAACAGGGCGATTGAAATCCTTTAACCGGGTCACACCTGACAGTGTGTATTGTAACCTTTGACAGGGTTGGCTTTTAACCGAGCTCACTTCAGAAGAGTGAAAATAATAGTAGCATGTTACAAAGTGGTTTTTCCCACATTGGGTTTCCACTATAAATTTTGATGTTAATACTTGTGTGAATGTTTTGGTTTGAACATTTCTGTGTTTTACAAGTTAAGTTATAGTTGGGTAGTGGACTACATTGTTATATGTTTCTATTATTGAATCAATGATGACCGAGTTTGTTTTGGTTATTGGATTTGATTTAAGGAAAAAAATTTAAGTTTTTTTTATAGATCAGGACCTGAGAACAACTGATTCACCCCCCTCTCTGTTGTTCTAAATCATATTAACAATATCTTGGATTTGAGGTTGAATAAGGATGTTAATGAAGTGTGTAATTGTGCTTGAATTAATATGATGTTTAGCTAGAGTAATGTCGACTAGATTTTTAATTATACTCTTAACATGGTATAAATATATAGATACTTTTTTAAAAGTGTGCGATGATGCAATATGAAAAAATATGGATGTAATTTTGTTAGATGCGAATTGTGAAGACATCTAAAGGACAAAGAAGTGATCAAGAGGAAGGAGAACTAGAGGATTTATTCTAGAGATACTTGGATAACTCTTTGTATTCTAGACAACAGATTTGTTGTAAGGTCATTGCACCTATTGTACACGCCTAACAAGGTTTTTTTTCCTTTAACAGGGCTAGGACCTTTAATAGTGTCAATTCATTAATATGGATCTTATTGTATACATCCCCTAAGAGGGATCTACCTACACTGTATTAATCAGCTCCTAATAGGGCTAGAAATCCTAACAGGGTTTCCAGATTCATAGTGCAGAATATTGTGGGTACTGACTGGTCAGTATAATAACTCTATAACTAAGAATTGGACATCCTTCTTATAGTGACTCTGTATTTAAGCAGTGTCAAATATCATACTTAGAATACCATACTGAGCTCATTAAATTATCAACCAGGGACTTAAACTTGAAATGATGCAAATATATTGACACTTTTGAAAATATTGTTGATCTAATAAACATTAATAAATGATTTAACAAATATAATTTTTTTCTAATATATTGAGTGGTGCTTTTTTTCTTGCTATATTTTTTCGGGTATATTAGGGTTATTTTGCAGTACCTTTGAACTTTTTTCTATTATTATTTTGTTTCATATTGGGTTATATTTGTACAAATATTTTCTAAATTTTATCACATTTTTATTTTATTTTATTTCATTTCTTATTTCTTTTATTTTTTTTTTTCTAGATTATTTAGTGAATTTTAGCAATAGAGTCTATATATCTTAAATTTTGTGCACTATCAGACCTTAGAGTTTAACTTGTGGGCATATCACTCTATCTATCAATCCTCTTATGAGGATACAATTGTTGTTTTGATTCAACCTATAAGGATATTCACCTCTCTTCACTTGTGGGGAGACTTCTACTAATTATCCTATGAGGATATTAGTCTCCATATATTGATTTTATTGTGGGGATTTTGTGCTTCACATTTTACTTTTCCTATCATTTCTTAAATTTGGCTTCACCTATGTTGATACTATGCTTAAATTCCTACTTTTCCTTTAGCTAGACCAATTCATATAGATGATGTTGGCAAGTGGTCATCACATGCACACGTATGCACATGTACATGTATGGAATGTTGTAATTTATGGAAACACTTATCAGTTTTATGGCTGCACATATTGGATATGATGATTATGTTTGAATGCATTTGATTAAGTGAAAAATGTCTAAGTCCACAAGTTGTTTTAGTAACCTAGTCTGACAAAAAAGCTTAGAGAGCTTCACAGAAGTTGTATTAAGGCATGTGATCTTAATTTCATGTTTGTAGGACACCAATGAACACATGTGTGAGGTCACACATGTTAGTATTGATGGATTAGATATATATGTTTAGTTGATTGGATGTGAAGATAGTAAACAAAGCATAACATATTAGCGATCATTGAGGCCGACTTTCTAAGCATTTGGAAAATTATTTTTGGATGATATCTTGGATTTGAGGTTGAATAAGGATGTTAATGAAGTGTGTAATTGTGCTTGAATTAATATGATGTTTAGCTAGAGTAATGTCGACTAGCTTTGTAATTATACTCCTAACAGGGTATAAATATATAGATACTTTTGTAAAAGTGTGCGATGATGCAATATGAAAAAATATGGATGTAATGTTGTTAGATATGAATTTTGAAGACATATAAATTACAGAGAAGTGATCAAGAGGAAGGAGAACTAGAGGATTTATTCTAGAGATACTTGGATAACTCTTTGTATTCTAGACAATAGATTTGTTGTAAGTGTTGTTGCACCTATTGTACACCCCTAACAGGGTTTATTTTCCTTTAATAGGGCTAGGACCTTTAACATGGTCTATTCTTTAACATGGATCTTATTGTATACATCCCCTAAGAGGGATCTACCTATACTGTATTAATCAACTCCTAATAGGGTTAGAAATCTTAACAGGGTTTCAAGATTCATAGTGCAAAATATTGTGGGTACTGACTAGTCAGTATAATAACTCTGTAACTAAGGATTGGACATCCTTCTTATAATGACTCTATATTTAAGGAGTGCTGAATATCATACTTGGAGTAACATACGGAGTTCATTAAATTATCGACCAGGGACGTAAACTTGAAATGATGCAAATATATTGACACTTTTGAAAATATTGTTGATCTAATAAACATTAAGATTTAACAAATATAATGTTTTTCTAATATATTGAGTGGTGCTTTTTTTCTTGCTAGATTTTTTAGGGTATATTAGAGTTATTTTGTAGTACCATTAAATTTTTTTCTATTATTATTTTGTTTCATATTGGGTTATATTTGTACAACTATTTTCTAAATTTTATCACATTTTTATTTTATTTTATTTCATTTCTTATTTCTTTTTTTTTTTTTTTTCTAGATTATTTAGTGAATTTTAGCAATAGAGTCTACATATCTTAAATTTTGTGCACTATCAGACCTTAGAGTTTAACTTGTGGGCATATCACTCTATCTATCAATCCAATTATGAGGATACAATCATTGTTTTGATTCAACCTATAAGGATATTCACCTCTCTTCACTTGTGGGGAGACTTCTCCTACTAATTATCTTATGAGGATATTAGTCTCCATCTATTGATTTTATTGTGGGGATTTTGTGCTTTACATTTTACTTTTCCTATCATTTCTTAAATTTGGCTTCACCTATGTTGATACTATGCTTAAATTCCTACTTTTCCTTTAGCTAGACCAATTCATACAGATGATGTTGGCAAGTGGTCATCACATGCACACGTATGCACATGTACATGTATGGAATGTTGTCATTTATGGAAACACTTATCAATTTTATGGCCACACATATTGGATATAACGATTATGTTTGAATGCATTTGATTAAGTGAAAAATGTCTAAGTCCACACACTGTTTCAGTAACCGAGTCTATCAGAAAAGCTTAGAGAGCTTCATAGAAGTTGTATTAAGGCATGTGATATTAATGTCATGTTTCCAAGACACCAATGAAAATATGTGTGAGGTCACACATGTTAGTATTTTGTTACAAGTAGTGGTTAATGTTGCACTAAAAGATCGACCTGTTAATGCCTAATACAACCACTAGACTTATAGAAGACATAGGAGGCAGTTAAGCCATGTCACGACTCCCAAGGGGAGCGCTGACCATTATGAAAACAATCTCCCCCTCGGTGTTACCTGAGGGGATTCAAACCTATGACCAAGCTCTGATACCACTTGTTACAAGTAGTGGTTGTCATTGCACCAAAAGATCGACCTGTTAATGTCTGATACAACCCCTAGACTTATAGAAGACACATGAGGTAGTTAAGCCATGTCACAAATCCTGAGGGGAGCATTGACCATTATGCCAATAGTATTGATGGATCAGATAGATATGTTCATTTTATTGGATGTGAAGATAGTAAACAAAGCATAACATATTAGCGATCATTGAGGCCAACTTTGTGAGTGTTTGGAAACTTATTTTTGGATGATATCTTGGATTTGAGGTTGAATAAGGATGATAATGAAGTGTGCAATTGCGCTTGAATTAATATGATGTTTAGCTAGAGAAATGTCGACTAGCTTTGTAATTATACTCCTAACATGGTATAAATATATAGATACTTTTGTAAAAGTGTGCGATCATGTAATATGAAAAAATATGGATGTAATGTTGTTAGATGCAAATTATGAAGACATCTAAAGGATAGAGAAGTGATCAAGAGGAAGGAAAACTAGAGGATTTCTTCTAGAGATACTTGGATAACTCTTTTTATTCTGGACAACAGATTTGTTGTAAGTGTTGTTGCACCTAATGTACACCCCTAATAGGGTTTGTTTTCCTTTAATGGGGCTAGGACCTTTAACATGGTCAATTCCTTAATAGGGATATTATTGTATACATCCCCTAAGAGTGATCTACCTGTACTATATTAATCAACTCCTAATAGGGCTAGAAATCCTACTAGGGCTTCAAGATTTATACTACAAAATATTATGGGTACTGACTGGTCAGTATAATAACTCTGTAACTAAGGATTGGACATCCTTCTTATAATGACTCTGTATTTAAGTAGTGCCAAATATCATACTTAGAATAACATACTGAGCTCATTAAATTATTGACCAGGGACGTAAACTTGAAGTGATGCCCGCAAAGTATATGCTTTAACCCATCTTAAATGTCATCATAACTTATGTAATTGAAATGATAAAGGAAATACTAAGTTAAGAAATGGAATGACAATCTAACCTAGTATTTTGGAATCATACTACAAACAAGAAACTAGCTATTTGCTTATGCTACAGGAAACAACCAATAGTTATGTTATCGTATGGCTATAGGAGCAACAGAGTTCTAAATACTTCAATTGAACTTAAAGCTAATTCCTACCTAGCTATGAACTGAATTCACCTTCCGCATGGGCCCCCACAAAAGAATGAATGAATAACAATTCAGAGATTAAAAACTGTAGATATCATTTCATTCATGAATAAAACATGAGTACAAAGTGTAGCAATGGAATTGTATTTCACTACTGCTAGATTACAAAAGGATTCCACACAAAAACTAACTAATTCAAGAATCTAAACTCCAGCTTATTTATAACATCAAAATAGAACATAACTCCCTAAATCTAGGATTCTCCAATGCCAGGGATATGATGATATTGAAGATACAAAACAACATCAAATACAGGAGCAGGTTGCGTTTAGTTGCGCATGAATTTAGCAGTTCATGACTTCTAGATGTACTCCATAATGGTTGATAACCATGTGAATCAATCCACAATGGTAACCATTGATGACTAAAAGTAATGGAATCATTATGAGTTCAAAATAGTTAACCAACTTCTTATCACCACTTTGTCTTTTGATGTTGACTTCTTCTTCCCTCGCTGACTCACCATTTTCCTACAAAAGATTAACGTGCACATGAAAAAATTGTAATACTTATCCAAGATAAAATTTATAATAATTTTTCCTTGCATTAGCTTTTCTCTTATCACATGGCTATAGGAAGAACTACCCAATAAATGCAAGATATAAAGATAGAATATTCCATTCCATGTAACTATATAACATATATTTTTAGCATATTCATTTAATCTTAAAAACATCAAAGTGCACACACACATAACAGTTTAAACACAAGCAGTTTGAATAAGTCCATCAAAAGCTCATAAATTTCCCAAGTCCTAGGCATAGAAACATATGAAAACATGAACCAAATAGGCCTTAAATTGGCCTCATCATTTTCCCCCAACTTTTCCTTTTGCTAGTCCTCTAGCAAACATGAAGTTCTTGATCCTTGTTGTCATTATGTAGTCTGCAGTTGTTTTCTCTCCTGCACCTCCTTCCGTAAAGCTCCAGTAAAAACCTTTCATCTCTTTGTGCTTTTCCCATCTCCTTTCCTCCCCTGCCATATCATAATCATCCAGATTTTCTGCATTAGCCAATAAGGATGAAATAAGCATGGGTGGATGTAAGGTGAGTGGAATCCATAAACTTTGCCTAAATCTACCCAATGTGATGTACCAAGGGGCTCTTCTATTTCCCATGTTGAAATTAAGGGGTGAATGTGGCTCTTTGTTTCTTAGTTCTTCAGATATGCTAATCCAATGCCACAATATTGAGTTCACAGCCTTAGGCAACTCAGTTTCAGCCATTTTAACATACCCATCAAATGTTGCCTCTCTGAGGGGATATATTGCATGACTTCCTGAATCTAAAGGAGCAATTTGTAACCTATCATAATAATAAGTTTTAGGATCCTGAGCTTTTAGCCTTAGGTAAAGGGGAAATTTTTCCTCTAATTCCCTATAGGATTTGGCTTGAGATTCCCTACTTATTTCATTTTGTATCCATGACATCAGAGCTCTTAATTGAATATCCCCAACATATAATAGAGGATAGCATTCTCTATTATTAGGTACTATATTTAGTTATGCAGGAAAAGCTCACACAATAAATTTTGTATGGTTGTAGGAGAACTGTGGAAAGCTTGAAAAAACTCAATGGGTTCAACTAATGATGGAGACTTATCTCTTATTACACTAGTCATTTGATAATTTAGGAACCATTTCTTAAGGAACAATGCATAAATAGGAGATGGGGAGTGACAACTCATTAATTTAGGTATCATTGAAGTTACCTTAGTAAGCTTTGTTCACAGTTGCTCCACTTCTTCCTCCTTTTCTAGGAGATCCTGATAATAACTGTCACTGACATGATTCAAACTTTTCTTTTTCTTTTTCCACTGCTCCCTTTCTAATGTCAACTAATTAGACAACTAAAAAATAATAGAGAGTAATGTTGTGGAAGGAGAGGCACCTATCATGGTATTCTCTTCAGCGTTTTCCTCTGCTACGTGAAGAACAATTGTCTCATCATTAACTGGACTTTTAACCTCAGAAGGATCTGTCCACACAACTATAGATCTCTCAAGATTACCACACCGCTGAGCAGCTATAGCTAGTGCATCTAAACCTTGATTAAATATTTGTCTTGCTACTTTATTCACAAAACTCATATCAACTTCAAAGTCTTCTTCAAACAAATTTCTCTTTGATGCTACATGAGGTGATTATGGAATATCTTCTTCCATTGGAACGTAATCTTATGAAACATTCTCATTTTCTGAGTCAATAGAGTCATGAACTACCTAGGGTCCTCTTGAGGATGAACGCTTCATTTGAAATTGATAGTTCTGCTCATTAGAGCTAGAATCATCCTTAATCATTATCTGCTCTTTCGCAATTTCAGGTGGTGAATCTAACAATTCTTGTTGTTTATCACTAGGTCCAGTCATTCCCTTCTCAGGTGGCTCAGAAAATTCAAGATCAATTTTTGACCCGGTTTGTGGCACATTTGCAAACACATTTTGTCTCTTTCTACAGCTTCTCCTCACTAGGGTTTCTTTTTCTTTTTCAGACATTTTCCTCTTTTTGGGAGCGACTGAGGCTACAGGAACTTTTTCCTTTTTCTTTTCAAAGGAGCTAGAAAGTATTTTTCTTTCTCCTTGTTCTCTTCCCACATAAACCCTAGTTTTCACAGACAAGGGTGTGGTCTTTTCTTCAGAGATTTTAACTTTCTTTTTACTTTTAACCTGGACTGAGCTAGATGTAGAGGCTCCAGGAGAACTCTGGTGGTTTTTACACCTAGATCTTCTAGACTTTTCTGAGGAAGACATTGATTCCACATTTTCAATTATTTTTCAAACCCCATGTTCAGTGTGAATCCATCTTCCTACTCTCTGCCCTATAGGACTTAGGGTTTGGTTTTCAAATTCTCCTAAAATAAAATTTTCTCATGTCATATCTGTTTGTTCTCTTAATTCCCTTTCCACTATTAACTTAATCAAACAATGGTGAGAAACAACATTGACCTTACCTCCTTGCACAAGTGAAGCCCTCTTCTTCAGAATGTGGAATAAAAAACTAGGAACATTCACTGACCAGTTGTCATGGAGTAAGCAACTTAAGAATTTGAAATGAACATAATGCATAAATGTTTTCTGCCCTTCACAAGTGAAATACTTTATGACATAAACTGCACAAGCCCTGTAAGGGTCTTGTAAAGACAATCTATTCATACCCTATTTGTTGTCAACATCCAATGGTGGGTTTGCATGTAATGTGAATTGAGCTCTAGCAGTTGTAGGATCAAGATTTTCCAAAAATTCTTCCCCTTCTTGTGGCAATCCCATGACTTCTACGACAATTTCTTGAGTGAATGGTACCCTTAATCCTTTGACCATGGCTATACCATTACTCAATGTGCTCAAAAAATGAGAAGTTACTTCACCATCCCAGCTGGTAAGCTACTTAATGTAGTCAAGCCAACCCCTAGCTTGAAAAAGAGGCATGCATGCCTAGTCACTTAACAATATATCATGGATTGTAGGTTCATATCAAAGAAAATCTCCTCCCATCCTCTTAGAGTACCAAGTCAAACACACAAATAAGATTTTCAGCAATTCAAGACAAACTCATAGTCACATCAAGGTTTTAAAGAAATCTTAAATATGGAGACGACAAAGGCAATAGCACATGCAAACCCAAATACTGAAGTATGTGGAATTAAGCCCTTATGGAAATATGATTTCAAATCTTCAAAAAATTAGGAGTTAATCACTCATAATTACCTCTTCATACTTCTCGTACCAGCCACCTTTACAAATTATGTGCAAAATAAATAGTTCCTTTAAAGTTGTCACATCATGCAAAGCTAAATTTGGCTAAAGCTTGCGAAAGTGCAAATATGGCTAGATTTAAAAGAATAGCATATATAATAATTATATAGACACATAAAAAAAAAAAAAATGATATCTCTCCCCCTAACTTAATTGAGAAATTGGTCCCACAATTACACATGTGACAAGAGCACAACCAATTTTAAAAACAATTTAATAAAATGGATACCTTGGATAGTATGTATGAACCTGGCAAGGTGTTGACAGTAGTGATAAATCATCATCTGTTGTTTGAGAATAATGAGGTGGAAGGATGGAATTTATTTCAGAGAAGATACTTTCATGAAGAAAGTATTTATTATGATGTGATTTGAATGTTAAAGAGAAGAACTAACATGAGCGGATGACTCATATCCAGATGCTACAGGAGACTCGTTGTCAACTTTGGATTGAAACTACTGCAGGAACTCCTCTCTGCTTTGAGGCTTATGATATATCTTAAGCCTTTGTCCATTTACCATCAATTTGAAGTGCATAGGATCAATAGTGGCTAATTGAACGACACCATTTAGAAAAACAACAACAATCTCATAAGGTCCCAACCACCTGGTTTGAAATTTTCTAGGGGTATGTTGATATCTAGAATCATAAAGGAGAGCCCAGTCACCAACTCTAAATTGTTTATCCTTTATAAATTTATCATGCAACTATTTTCTTTTCTATTGCACCAGTTATGTGTTATGTAAGATAGATTTCCTCCATTCATCTAGTCCATTCAAAGCCAAAATCTGCTCCCTTTGGGCAATAGTAAGATCTAGATCTAGTTCCAATGATGTCCTTAAAGTCTTGTGTTCAAATTCCACAGGCATCATAGCTGACTTACCATAGACAAGTTGAAAGGGTGTGAATCCCGTGGTAGTTTTCCAGGTAGTCCTATAAGCCCAGAGTGCTTCAGGAAGTTTGGTTTCCCAATCTTTCTTATGAACTGACAATGTCTTGGTAAGTATTGCTTCAAGCTCCCTGTTGGTTACCTCTACCTAGCTATTAGCTTATGGATGGTAGGGATAAGATTTACCATTGCCTAATTTTGTATTCCTCCATCAAAGAAGCTATGAGATTTGAAGTAAATTGAGCTCCTTGGTCAGATACTAATTCCCTAGGGACACTAAATCTTGTGAAAATGAATTCATATAAAATTTGGCAACATTATTATCTCTAGGATGTTCGTAGGTTTGGCTTCTGCCCACTTGGTCACATAATCAGTGCAAACTAGAATATAAGATTTACCTTGTGAAGTAGGTTCAATAGGTCCAACAAAGTCAATTACCCATTTATCAAAAGGTGTTACAACAACCTACGGCTACAGGGGCATCTCATCTAACTTAGTAGGTCTTCCCATTCGTTGGCACCTATCACATTTCTTGGTGTACTTTGCTGCATCCTTGTGGAGAGTTTTCCAATAGTATCTAGTAGTCAAGATTTTAAATGTTGTTCTTTCGATGGAAAAATGACCTCCACATGGCTCATCATGACATGCCTAAAGGATATCATAAGTTTTATCTTCTCTTATACATCTACGCATCACGTGACTAGGACCAATGTAAAACATAAATCCAACAATCCAAGAAAAGTTAAAACTTTTCTTTGGTAATAATTTATTTTCTTTGGAAGAGAAGTGAGATGGTGTCCTACCTATGGTGAGGTAATTTGCAAAGTTAGCATACCATGGATTTTGTGTTGATAACAAAAAAATATGCTCATATGGAAAACTATCATCAATGGAAGTGGGATCATCAGGAACATGCAAACGAGAGAGAAAGTCAGCTACTACATTTTCCTTTCTCGACTTGTCCACAATAGTGATGTCAAATTCTTGCATAAGAAGCAACCATCTGGCCAACCTTCATGATATGGAAGGTTTATTCATCAAGTATTTAATAGCTAAATGATCAGTATGGGCAAATATCTCATAACCAGTAATATAATACCTGAACTTATTGAGTGCATAAATAACTGCAAGAAACTCCTTTTCTGTCACAGTATAATTAAATTATGCTCCCTATAGATTTTTACTTATGAAATAAATGGCGTGCTCTACTGCTTCTGCTTTCTGCCTGAGCACTGCTCCTATGGAATATTTTGAGGTATCTGTATGAATATGGAATGGAAATCCCCAATTGGGACCTCTCAGTATTGGTTCTTTGGTTAGAACCTCTGTAAGATGCAGGAAAGACTTATCACAATTAGAATTCCAGAAGAATTCAGAATCCTTTTTCAACAAGTTGTAGAGAGGTGTTGCAATTTGACTAAAATCCTTAATAAATCCTCTATAGTATCCATCATGTCCAAGAAAACTTCTTACATCCTTTTTCTTTTCAGGTGTAGGCAAAGTGCTGATTACCTCAATTTTTACTGGATCTACCTGAATGTCGTGTGATGAAATGAAATGACCTAATACAACACCTTCCTCCATCATCATGAAACATTTCTCACTATTTAGAGAAATATTGTAGTCTTGGCATCTTTAGAGAACCTTTTCCAAAAAAATTTTAGCTTATTCAAAAGTATTCCCATAGGCAGTAAAATCAGCCATATAAATTTCCATACATTTAGTAGATATGTCAGAAAAATACTTATAACAACTCTTTGGAACGTAGTTAGTGCATTGCACAAGCCGAAAGGAAAAATTGAGTATGCAAAGGTTCCCCATGGACATGTAAAGGTGGTTTTCTTCTAGTCTTCTGGAGGTATTTGGATCTGATTATAGCCACCAAAACTGTCTAGGAAAGAGAAATACTTCTTGACATCCAAGTTATCAAGAACTTGATCTATAAAGGGCAATGAAAAATGGTCTTTCTTAGTGGCTGAATTCAATTCTCTATAATCTACACAAACTCTACATTTCCCTCCTTTCTTTGGCACTATGACTAAGGGTGAAACCCATTGACTATCATAGATTGGGTAGATAAAACCAACATTTAACAATTTTTGCAATTCAGTCTTAACTATGTCTCTTAAGACAAGATTAACTCTCCTTTGAGGCTTCCTTACAGGATTATATTTGGGGCTGATGTAAATCCTATGAGTAAAAAGTTTAGGATCTAATCCCTTCATGTCTGTATAATCCTAGGTGAATGCTTGTCAATTTTCATGTAGGAGCTTTAGTATAATTTCCTGATATGGTGGTGACAAAGCATTACTGACATTCAATTCTCTCCTTGGACTAACCTCAATCTTAATTACATTCTCCATCATGGATATTTGAGCAAGTGGAGAAGAATGCATCTCATGGGGTAACAATGAATGAAGGAATTGGGATGATGTTGAGTATTGAGGTTCATTTTGAGGCGGCAAAATAGTTTCCAAGATACAGTTTGGTTGTGAACACAACTGAGAATCTACTCTATATTCATTTGTGACAATGGATGAGATTACATCATCATCTTCTCAAGGGGCTACAAATGGATCTCTACCTATCATTATAAGCTGATGGATTGAGTTGGGTTCTTTTTCATCATCTCCAAAATCAGGCCAAACTACTTGATCATCTTGTAATAGAGGTTGAGCAGGAGAATATAGGGTTAATTTATTAGTATGCATACCATTAGATATTGTCATCTTTTCAGACCTACAAGCTATGTAAGCATCTCCAGTAGCTAACCATGGTCACCCTAGGATGAGAGAATACCCACCCATATTGTCTTTTGGGGAAAGGCCAAAAATGTCTAATGGGTATTCCCAAGAGTTTAATGTAACAATTGTTGGAAAGTTGGCTATACTGATGTATATGACTTATTATAGTGTTTTCATTATGGAAACAAATTCATATAGCATTTTGGAGTCAGCGCACTTGATGGGAAGATCATAAATCAGCTAAGTGTTGAAGACTGGACAGTGTATAGAGTTCTTGAAGCTTAGAGCATCATCGCACGTGCGTACGACTGAGTTTTGGTGTGCACCCTGGAAGTTAAGTTGGTTATACTATATTCATGCTTATTTTATGAGCACATGATGAGATATGCAAGTATGAGAAAGATACAGATAGTTGAAGATACACAGCTAGTGTGTGCTAGTGAAGAACAAAGTAAGCAACCGAATGTTATCATTTTGAGTTGTGGTTATATTCTAATGATGTAAAGGCTATGCACCTATTTTAATTAGGTTTCCAACATGTATATATGTTTTTTTGTAAACATGCTTGAGCCAATTCAATTGGAAGCATTGTATGTAATAGGTTTAAGGACCGACCTAGTTGTTTATTTTGTATGCACATATAAATATGAGATGCGCCCATTGTAATTGATATAGAAGTTAATAGAGAGTTGTGATAAGAAGAGAAGAAGTGTGCGAAGAGACTATAAGATGTATTAGATCTTTGCAAGAGGTCAAAGCATCAACACATCAAAGGAACTGATCTGACAAGCAGTGTCACAATGACAGTTCATCTAGCAGATATAGTGCGTATCTGAGATCAGAAGGTTGTAGCCTTCACCACTTGAGCAGTGAGCTCTAGGACATTGTGTCCACTCCCCTAATAGGGACTATTGTAAAATAATCCTAATGGGGTCCAACCCTTGACAAGGTCTACTATACTGAATGCATTGTAAAGCAACTCCTAACAGAGTTAAGGATCTTCTAACAAGGATCATAAAACACTAGTATAGAATATTAGTGGGTGTCAATTCCCACCGGGGTTTTTACCTATTTGAGTTTCCATGTAACCATATTGGTGTTATCTATTAATTTCATGTTTCATGTTTATGTGGATGTTCATTTCAATACTTAAGAATTTAAGTTCAGTTTAAAGAATGAGTAAAAAAATAAAATACAGTGAACACTGATTCACCCCTGCCCCCCCCCCTCTTAGTGTTCCCATTCCTAATAATTGGTATCAGAGCTCTGGTCCTCAGCAAAGAAGTTTAACCACTTGAGGAGATCATGGACAAAGCATAAATGACACATCTGACAGGAAATCTTGAAGCTTCTCTTGAATACCTGGACAAATCTGAAAGAGAAACTAAAGAACTAAGGGAAAAACTTAGTGATGCTCAATTAGTCATCAAAAGGCTAAGGAAAGATTTGAAAGAATGCTCTACCAGTGATGTAGGGACAATGGTCAAGAAGCTGAATGAAGAAAATAAATCCTTAAAAGAACAACTTGAAGAATTTGATGATAAGCTGACTAACAATCAGGAAGTCTATGATGAACAGGTCAAAGAGAACCTTCAACTAAATGAAGAATTGAGGCAAGAAAACATGGAAATCTTAGAGCTAAGAAACAACAAAGAAATCTTGGAATCTGAATTGAAAGAGGCTAAGAATCACATTCATAAATTACACACCAGTTCTAATTTGATAGAATCTTAGTTGTATGCAAGAAGAGCTAAAGGAGATAATAGTTGCATTGGATACAATGAAGCACAAAATCAGATTGACAACATGCGAGAAAGAATGAATGCACAAAAAGACTCTACTAATACTAAGAAGAATGAAGATCAAACTAAAAATAATGGTGAACCACCTAAGAATGAGTGCAAGCCAGTAGACTGCACTTGTTATGCATGTAACAAGCATAGACACATAGCAAGGAACTGTACAGAGGTAAGAAATTTCAATGGTTACTATTATTCATGCAATAAATTTGGTCGTAGAGCTATGAATTGCAAGACAAGTCAAAAGAACAGGACTCATAATCAAAGAAATTAGAATCAATCAAATGTAAGAAGTCTCAGAATGTTACATGTCAGATATGTAACTATAATGGTCACTCAGCTAAACAATGTAAGATGGTGACTCATGTCAATGCGTCGAGGAATATAAGCCCTCCAGTCATTTGTAACTCTTGTAACAAGGCTAGACACATCTCAAAGTTTTGTAGATCAAGGACGCAAGGTTAGGAAAGCCCTAAAAAGATTGAAGAACTAGTATTGGATCCTGAAGGAGAAGTCAAGTTTGTGAAACCCTTAGAGAATGCGAGCATGATTTGGTCAAAAGAAAAGAAGGATAAGGTTGATGAGTATGTATTGGATGCATCCACAATGGACGCACCCTCTACATCTAGATGAATGGCCCTCGGGGTCATAGGGGGAGCTAATTTAGCTCTAGACCCCTACGTGGCTGGTATAGTCACTCTCAAAGTATGTGCCTTTGGAGTTAAGCTTTTGGAGACTAAGGCAACCTTCATGCAAGAGTGCACTAGCTAATTGTTTGCAAAATGAAAGATAGAAATTTCCAAGTGACAACCTAGTTTACGTGATAAGCATTAATGGTAGAATTTCTACTTTAAAGTACACATAAGTTAGAAGATCTCTCATTGCATTTGAATTAAGAGTGATTGAAGAGAAGAAGAGCCTTAGTAGTTGATTGAGAAGGATTACAGTCTAATTCATCAAGTGATTTGCTATGCATTTGATCAGTTGTGGAAACCCTAGCTTGTCGCACCAATTCAGAATCTCTTGGAAACCTTTGTGAAAGCGATATACAAGTGATGGCTACTCCTATAGTATTTGATGTTGTAGAGAAGAAAATATATTTATTTAAGAGGCATCCATTTAAATCTACACTAGATGACCTAGAAGGGGCATTCTCCCACATGCCTATGGGTGTTATGCATATTGAGGACATTAGGGCATACATCTACTGTAAGAAAGAACCAGTAAGATTGGATAGATTAAGGGCACACATGGAAACTATGTTAAAACCAGACAAAACCTTCATGGATGAGTATGCACGGTGGGATAATCACCCTATAGTGGAGTATGCTACAGCATATGAGTTCTATGAATTAGAATGGATCAAGATTCTTTTGAGCAGGATTCATGATGACCTATTTTGGATAGGTGAAGTGCCGGTCAAAATTACCAGTGACCTAATTCATGAGATGACAAGCCTTTCAAGAATAGGTGTCATCCTTCCATTGGGTAAAGATGTAAGGAAGATTGTTGAATAGACTTGCAAGTCAAGGAGTGATAGGCATGGAATGACCATAGAGCCTATTGAGCAAAACGATATCAAACTGATGTCTATGATACTTGGATATAGGTTTCAACACACCAGCAGAGTAAACAGTGTGTCTGCAGCCATAAGAATTGTTAATGAAAATGGAGAGTTCAACATGTGTGAGATCTTGCGTGCACAACTAATTGACAACATCAAGGCAATCAAGCATGATAAAACAAAGATATTCAGGTTTGGGTCCCTAATTATCTATATGTACTTCCATATTGTTGGAAAGGTGTCAGGTTCATATCTAGACAAGACTATTCCTACCATGCCTCATATATCTTTCAAGGCATCTATAGAGAGCACTCTAAGAGACTATATGACACTAGAGTTGAAGACATTCAGGGTCAAAATGCAAATGAGGTACAGGATACCAAAGAATATTGTTGAGAAATACAAGGATACTATTTGTTTTATGGTTTAGAAAGATACAAAATGCATGGAGGCAATTGAACCAAGAACAAAGTGGATTCATCCACTAGGATATCAAGTGGAAGAACCTATTCTTGAGGCCTATGCTCAAGTTCTGTTGTCAGCACCTAAAGACCCCAATGAGCCAAGATGGGGAAACTATGAGGAGAAGACAAGAGAGATAGATGCTAAACTAAACAACACAACAACAAAGAGGAAGGTTGCCAAGGTTACCTCTGAGATCTTAAGAATACATGGAGTGTCTCAAGAAGACCTAGACAAAGCAAGGGAACAAAAGATTGCTTTGGAATTAGAAAGCACACATGCAGCAAAGGTAGAATCAGATGATCCTAAGCTGATGAAAGTAAAGATTGAAATATCTGATGAACATAAGGGTAAAAATGATGTTACTCCTATGCCCAAAGAAACCATTGACCTTACTTCTCCTCCCAATTATAAGGCAATTCTGAAGAGGAAGAAAGAGATTAGCATTGGTCATCCATCCTCAAGAGTAACAAGGAATAGAAAGAACTCACAAGCACCTCCTGAAGTAAGTTTTAAACCTAGTCTCAATGTGCTAAGTGCAAGAATAATTGATGAGGGAAGAATTGATCAAGTAGGAAATTTTTATGAAAAATATAGTGAGATAGAAAAATATGAGATACATGTAATGATAGTCAAATACATGCTGAAGTTCAAGAAATTAGTCTTGGAACTTAAGACTATGATCCCTGACAATGTATGGAACATCCTAGAATTCCAAAAGAGACAAGCCATTGAAGAAGTTTTAAGGATAAGGGAAAAGATTCTAGATGACACTCTTCTCGTATGTTCCTTAGAAGAGAAATCTCTATTGTTAGATCTGGTGAAGCCACATCTCAAAAGAAAGTTAAGGACTTTGCATATAATGGACAAAAACTATGATCTGGTGGCAGAGCCCACTAATGCATCAGCACAACCACCCTTAAGGGAAGTCAAGGTGGCAGATCCCACTAATGCATCAATTACAGGTCCTCAAGACTCAGCGCCTGCAGTTGAAACACAAACAGAGACAATTAAGTCTGCGCCCATGACAGAGTCACTAAAAGATAGCACCATTATCATTGATAGTGTAGAGATAGCCATGGTGGCCACTGACACTGAGTTGGACAAATTTGAAGAAGCTTTTGTGAGCACACAAGAAGCTGAAATCTTATGCAGTAACACTCCTCCTACTCATCAAGAAGAAATTTTTATTGAGGATATAACAAATGAGAAAGAAGAAGAAAATATGGAAGAAAAGAAAGAAGGAGAAAAAAAGAAAGAAGTAGAGGTAAAAGGAAGTGAACAAAAAAAAAACATCAGTTGAACTAATCAAGGTAAAATAAGAAGTGATGGATAGCACTCCAATCACTCCCTCGGTAGCATTGTTGTCAAGTTTGATGCCTGACACAACCAATTTGGATTCGTGGGGAGAAGAAGACTTGATTAAGTTTAGCGTCTTAGCCATGGAGAAGGCCAAGGAAAAACAAGTGGTGAGGAATCCCCTCCTTGAAGAATCAGTAAACATCATGAACAACTTGTTACCTGTAGACAAGAAAGTGTCCAAAGTACACTCAATTGATGATGTCAGTTCAGTGATTTCACAGTTCAAGGGAAACTTCTCTAGCTTGGAAGAATCTACATCCTTAGTTGCAGAGGAGAATTATATGAAGAAAAAGCTCAATGAATTGGCTAGCAACTATGAACTTGACCTAAGCTCACTAAAGGTTGGTCAAGCATCCTTGAAGGAGTTTGCAGCAAAAGGGGGAAAGATGATTGCTGAATGTATGAACCAAGACAAGTTAACTGGTGATCTGTACAAAAAGGTACAAGAGGCAGAAGTCATGATAGATAGCATAAGGAAATTAGTAGAAGATCCATTTGTTGATGTGAACATGTACAACAATGTCTACCAAGGATAGTTAGACAAGATTGAGAAGGCAAAAAAAGATATGATCAAGATAAGGGCTAGGCAGACTCAGCTAAGGAATTCTCTTGCACCCTCATTAGAGATACTAAATTAGAATATCAAGGAGATTGATTCCACCATGGTGACATATGATCAAGGTCCTAGAACTGATCTAGAGAAGATGGATAAGCTATAGTATGCTTTATGCGCCCATCTATAGATTGTAAATTCACTGATCACATTTTGGAAGAAGGAGATCCAAAATCTGCAGATTGCATATACGGATGTTCTATCACAGTTTGTTTTTGTAGATTCGGTTTTGACACACCTTTTTCATTAATGTCAAAGGGGGAGTATGTTTAGAATATGGATTATAGATATGTATAAGGAGATATAAGATAGAAAGATATGTATAGGCAGATATAAGACAAAAGTTTTTGTATTAAGGATAGTTAGCAACTTGGCCATATTCCTTTGTTGCCATCAATGACAAAGGGGGAGATTGTTCAAAAGTTGGATATACTAATGTATATGAATTAGTATAGAGTTTTCATTATGGAAACAAATTCATATAGCAGTTTGGAGTCAACTCGCTTGATGGGAAGATCAGAAATCAGCTAAGTGTTGAAGACTGGACAGTGTACAGAGTTCTTGAAGCTCAGAGCATCACCGCACATGTGTACGACTGAGTTATGGTGTGCACCCTAGAATTTAAGTTGGTTATACTATATTCATGCTTAGTCTATGAGCGCATGATTAGATATGCAAGTATGAGAAAGATATAGATAGTTGAAGTCACACAGCCAATGTGTGCCAGTGAAGAACAGAGTAAGAAGCTGACTGTTAGCATTTTGAGTTGCGGTTATAGTCTAATGATGTAAAGGCTATGCACCTATTGTAATTAGGTTTCTGACATGTATATATATATATTTTTAAACACGCTTGAGCCAATTCAATTGGAAGCTTTGTATGTAATAGGTTTAAGGGTCGACCTAGTTGTTTATTTTATATGCGCATATAAATATGAGCTGCGCCCATTGTAATTGATATAGAAGTTAATAGAGAGTTGTGATAAGCATAGAAGAAGTGTGCAAAGAGACTATAAGATGTATTAGAGCTTTTCAAGAGGTCAAAGCATTAGTGCATCAAAGGAACTAATCTAACAAGTAGTGTCACGGTGACAGTTCATCTAGCAAATATAGTGTGTATCTGAGATCAGAAGGTTGTAGCCTTCACCACTTGAGCAGTGAGCTCTAGGATAGTGCATCCACTCCCCTAACAGGGACTATTGTAAAATACTCCTAACAAGGTCTGATTCTTGACAAGGTCTACTATACTTAGTGCATTGTAAAGAAACTCCTAACAGAGTTAAGGATCTTCTAACAAGGATCATAAACCACTAGTACAAACTATTAGTGGGTGCAATTCCCACTAGGGTTTTTACCTATTTGGGTTTCCCCGTAACCATATTGGTGTTATGTGTTGATTTCATGTTTCATGTTTATGTGGATGTTCATTTTAGTACTTAAACATTTAAGTTCAGTTTAAAGAGTAAGTAAAAAGATAAAATACAGTGAACACTGATTCACCCCGCCCCCCTGTCTCAGTGTTCCCAGTCCTAACAACAATGACATCCTCTACCATCCCCTCTAGTTTGATAGTAGAACTATTGACAAGTTGTAGAATGGTTGGCATTTCTCTAAGGCCAATAATATGCAATTTAGACAATACCTCTTTTTTCGTTACATTTATAGATGCTCCTAAATCAACCAAGGCATTTTGTACTTGAATTCCATGAATGGTGACAGTAACTATAGGAATCCTTAGGTCAGAATATTTAGGTACTGTCAGTTTTTCCAACATAAGGTCAGAAAATTGTCCTAAGACATGAATAGTTTTAGGATCTTTCCTCTTTCAACCTAGCTATTTTATGCAAGCTTCCTTAATGGCCTTAGCATAAACGGGAACTTCTTTTATAGCATCTAGTAATGGTAGTTTTAATTTCATATGGTTCAGCTGGTAGAGAAAATCTGTTACAACTTGGTCTACTAGCCTCTAAGGAAATGGGGGATCTTTTGCTACACGAGAAGTTTGTGGAGTGGGCACATCCTCTTTTTCAGTAGGAGGATCTTCAACTTATCTAATTATAGGCCTTTGAGATGAAGCAAGAGTAGCTCCTGACCTTAAATGAATATCATTCAAAGAGATAACATATCTGCTAAGCTGGTGGCTTTCTATTATTAGGATTAAGATTAGGTTGAGATGGAAGCTAGGTTTTCTTTGGAAGATTGCTATTGGTTGTAGGAGGAGGCATTATATCTTTTTGCTGAGGTGGTGGCATTAAGGCCTGCTGATTGGATTAGTTAGACCACTGATTAGGCTGCTGCCAACCCTACTAAGGTTGCTTCCAACCTTGCTGAGGTTTTTGCCAACCTTGCTAAGGTTGCTGCCAACCTTGCTGAGGTTGTTTCCATCCTTGCTAAGGTTGATGCCAACCTTGATGAGGTTGATTCTAACCTTGCTGAGGTTGTTGCCAACCTTGCTGAGATTGATGCCAACCTTGATGAGGTTGATTGGACCAATTACTAAGCCCACTAAATCCTTGGGGACCTATATTCTGGTAATTTTTCCATTAACTATTGCTACTATAATTTTGTAGAGGGTCTTGTGGCATACCTATTCTTTGGACCCATGGCCCGTGTTGAGAAACATAGAGAACCTCTCCATTTTCATCAATATATTTGAATTCAATAGGCATCGGCTACAACTTCAGACTTGCAACAGTCTTGCATTTGCAGTTCCTCTTCCTTTCTTTACAATGTGGACAATATTCAGCTAACATAGTTTCAGCTTCTTCCTTCTTCCTTCTTCCTTCCTGCTTGCATGTTGTCCAACTGAGTGGCAACATCATTGATGATGTCCTTGTAATCAGATAGAATATTGGACAACTCCACCTTAGATACTCCTGATCCATTGGACTTATTAGGCATAGCCTTGCGTCCTCTACCTTTCTTCACAGTAGCTCTTGAGTAATTCAGACATATATTATTTATATCATCCTAGACCTTTTGAGTGATGTATCCTCCCACCATAAGGTCTAAGGCCTCAATACTTCCATCATTTACACCTTTTAGGAAAAGATGTTTTTGTGACTCCTCATTCAACTGATGTTGGGTATTGCACTGCAAGTTTAACATAAATTTTGAGACATAGTCTTCCAAGGTCTCATCCTCCTTTTGTGACATTTTGAAGATGTCATCTCCCCTCATATCATGACCCCTACAGTAATATTTATATTTAGAAAGGAATATATTCTTCATTACATCCCAATCTGGTATAACATTGGCACCTAACCCCAAGAACCATCTTATAAGAGTAGCCTATTTAAGTAGATGTAAAAAAATTTAGCTTATGGGTGTTAGTTGTATAATCATAACTCCTACAAAGGATGTCAAATTCAAAAAGGAAGGTTTCGAGGTCTTTGGTGATAAGTCCATAAAAATTGGGAAGTGCAGGGGCATGTATGTTTTTCATATTATTTTTACCATGTTGATCAGGGATGGGGAAAGGAAAGGTAGCTTGAGCCATCCTTGGTGGTGGAACCGGTTGATTTTGTGGGTGATAAATAACAAGAGCTAATGGATTGTCTTGATACTCAGGTTCAGCAAAAAGATCATTTAAATGCAATGATCCTACAGAAGATGATGGTGAAGATATCTATTCTTGTGCATCAACAAATGGGTTTTCAAATGATTCTTCTTCTTCTTCATTCTCAACTTGGGGTTCCTCAGGCTCAGGATTAAAGATATCAAACGGTTCAACCTGGATATTGTGAGGAAGGAATCTCCTAAGATGATCTCTTCTTCTATGCATACAAAATAATGCAAAAATGAAAAATTACACAATGACTCCAGGACTGGATTAGATTGACACCATCCCCGGCAATGGTGCCAAAAATGGCAAGTCAGTATAATAACTTTGTAACTAAGGATTAGACATCCTTATAATGACTCTATATTTAAGAAGTGCCAAATATCATACTTAGAATAACATACTAAGCTCATTAAATTATCGACCAGGAACGTAAACTTGAAATGATGCCCGCAAAGTATATGCTCTAACCCATCTTAAATGTCATCATAACTTATGTAATTGAAATGTTGAAGGAAATACTAAGTTAAGAAATGGAATAACAATCTAACCTAGTATTTTGGAATCATAATACAAATAGGAAACTAGCTATTTTCTTATGCTTCAAGAAACAACCAACAGTTTTGCTACCATATGGTTACAAGAGAAACAAAGTTCTAAATACTTCAATTGAACTTAAAGCTAATTCCTACCTAGCTATGAACTGAGTTTACCTTCCGCGTGGGCCCCATAGAAGAGTGAATGAATAACAACTCAGAGATTAAAAACTGTATATATCATTTCATTCATGAATAAAACATGAGTACAAAGTGTGGCAATGGAATTGTATTTCACTACTACTAGATTACAAAAGGATTCCACACAAAAACTAGCTAACTCATGAATCTAAACTCCATCTTATTTATATCATCAAAATAGAACAAAACTCCCTAAATCTAGGATTCTCCAATGTCAAGGATATAATGATATTGAAGATACAAAACAACATCATTTAATATAGGAGTAGGCTGCGTTCAGTTGCGCATGAATTTAGAAGTTCATGACTTATAGATTTACACCATAATGGTTGATAATTGTGTTGACTTAGTTCGCAATGGTAACCGCTGATGACTGAAAGTAATGGAATCATTATGAGTTCAAAATAGTTAACCAACTTCTTATCACCACTTTGTCTTCTGATGCTGACTTCTTCCCTCGTTGACTCACCACTTTCTTGCAAAATATTAATGTGCACATGCAAAAATCACAATACTTATCCAAGATAAAATTCATAATAAGTTTTCCTTGCATTATCTTTTCTCTCATCACATGGCTATAGGAATAACTACCCAATCAATGCAAGATAGAAAGACACAATATTCCATTCCATGTAACTATATAACATATATGTTTAGCATATTCATTTAATCTTAAAAACATCAAAGTGCACACACACATAACAGCTTAAACACAAGTAGTTTTCCCTTGGCTAGAGTTTCCTTGAAAACAAATATGATGTTATGAGTTCTTCTATGTTTGTCTTTATTGGATGGTTGTTCATTTTCTGTTACATCTTTATTAGTTTCTTAATAGAAGTAAAGAAGTTTAAGAATTCAATTAAGTATTGTAACACTAACTCACCCCCCCTCTCAGTGTTACCAAATCCTAACAATTGGTATCAGAGCCTCAGGACCTTGGAGAAAAAGATTAACAACTTTGGGGAGATCAAGATAGATTTGGAAAGATTGAAGAAGAAATATGAAATACCTTTGGAAGATGTGGACATTGCTAAAGCAGATAGAGTGGATCTAAAGTAAAAGCTTAGGAAGACAAATGACTTTATCAAGAAGTTGAAGCAACAACTTGAACATGAGATAAAATTGAGAGATGATGTTATGGAAGCACAAACTAGAGAGTTATCAAATCAAGATCAGATTGAGCAGATGAAGCATGAAAAGGATTCCTTTAAGGATGAATTGGAGATCACAAAATTGAACCTGATGAAAGAACTTGATGCTGAAAATGAGGTAAATAAAAATTTGCAAAATGAACTATCAAGTATAAGGGATATGATGAAATATCTAGAGAATGAGCTGAGTGAATGATGCAGTCAAGCTCAGTGGATCCAATTAAGGACTGACCAAACTTGCAACCAAACCAATATGTAGTGGAAATACATAGTAACAACAACAAATCTGAAATCAAATAGAAGTCTTTATTCATAAAATTATCGATTACATGCAGTGTGTTGGGCTGTAAGGCCTTCTTGGTTATGGCCAATTACAATGCAAGCAATAGTCTAAAAGATCTCACAAGATCCAAATCTTTTCCACAACATCAGCATTCAGCTAGCCTGGGTCTGTAACACATAGCACACTGGTAGGCACCTAGGAAAGATCTAAACTTGTACTCAAACTTCCAAGAAATCTTCCTGCTCCTAAGCTCGCAAGCTACTAACCTTTCTCCCAACTATCTGCCCCCTAAACAACTACCCAAGCAGCCTATAAATACTAATTCCCAGCCACAAGTCAGATGAAGAAACAATAAACCCTTACAAACAAATATTAAATGCTAAAAACATCAGTCGTCTCTCACATAGCCTTACAAAATAAATAAACTCTCCAAGATGGCCCTAATGATCATCAGATCCACATAGAAGAATGCAACATGCCAAGCTGATCTATCCAGACAATCTAGTCAGTAAGCAAGAACACCGAGCAACAAAGGAAATAACTAAGCACCAGTCGACAGACCATGCTAGGCATGACTGAGGAACATAGTTATCGCCAAGTGCCAGTGAACCGATGCCTTTAGTCACCGAGCATTCTTTAGAGACTAAGCACCCTGGTAACCACATAATTTAAGCAACCAGTCTCTCAAACCAAGCATGAACTCCACCAAACTGAGACCAAACTGACAATCTACCTTCAAAGACAAACATATTTTTGGTTGATACATGATTATCAAGAATCCTAGGATGCTCCTGCATCAGACACCCCAAGTAAGAAATATTTTCTCATAAGGAAATCAAGAATGCCTCAAGGGAATTAGAATAGGTATGCCAAATCTATTCTTCACCCATATCTTCTCTTGTCCTTCATCCCATGTAGTCTTCACTTCATTCACTATCTCATACAAAAAGTCCTTCTATCTTCCTTTTTGTTTACTCCTCCGTTCGGCAATTGATAGCAACTGACTCTGACCACTACCGATCACCCCAGTGCCTCAATAAGGTTCATCCTCTCCAGACTCCTCAATCAACTCAATATCATTTTCATCTCTCCATGTCACAAATGTCACCATCTACTAAACCATCTCTTCCAGCAAAACCATCTGTTTCTTAATCTCAAAAAACTCTTTACAGATATCATTCTCCTTCTCCTTCAAACTAGATTTAACAGGAATAGGTTCATCAACCTTCTTCTCCTGAGGTTTTTCATAAGGACAACACCTGATAACTCCACATCCCTTAACCCCTATCTCCTATAAAGTTATCAGCTTATGTCGAGCTCCTTCATGCCTAACCACATAGGTATTAGCATGACCATCAAACAAACATTCCTATCAAACTGCCAAGGTCTACCAAGCAATAGATGACAAACATCCATAGGTAATACATCACACAGTATCTCATCATGGTAAGATCCAATCTGAAATTTAACCAAGCATTGTTCTTTAAATCTAACCTTAGACACATCTTGTATCCAACTAATCTGATAAGGATTAGGATGCTTCCTTCTTTCCAAATTCAACTTACTAACTATTTCATCTGAAACAAAGTTCTCAGAACTTCCACCATCAACTATGACATTACATACTTTATCTTTGCACTTACATCTAGTTCTAAACAAATTCCTTCTTTTCACTGGTTCATGAACACATGTAGCTAACCTTCTAGTGATAATACATTCACCTTTCTATGAAACATTCTCAACGTCTTCTTCAACAACTAATGCAACTCTTTTCTTAGGACACTGCCAACTTCTATGACCAGCTTCACCATAGTTATAACAAGTACCGGTGAACTCATTCTTCCACCTTCCTCTCTATCTAGCATTCTTAGTTACTTGACCACTACTAGATCCCACATTAGACTTAGGATTCTCTGTCATATTACTCTCAGCAACTATCTCACCTGTTACCACCTCGATTCCTAATGTTCTATTTTCCCTCATACCTCTTATTCAGCTTCTCTTCAATCTTCAATGCCATCTGATAAGTATCACCAATTGTTGTCATCCACATAGTAAGTAACTCTTCCTGAATACTAGGTCTCAAACCATAGACATACCTAGCAACCTTTTCTTTATCAGCTTTTGAATGAACAGTCCTAATCAGGATTCTGTAAAACTCCTTGGTATACTCCTGTACTAATTTGTTAGTCTGCTTCAAATCTTGCATTTTCTTAAACATGTCCTATTCATAATCCATCAAAATGAATTGCTTCTTCAACTTGTCCACCATTCGGTTCCACTTAGTGATCTTTTCTTTTCCTCTTCTACCTCTTTCCAACTGAACTTCTCTCCACCAGATATTTGCATGACCTTTCAACTTAGTCTTTGCAAATCTAACCCTATCAGGATCTTCTATTTCTTCATACTCAAAGTATTCATCAATCTCATTGATCCAACCAATTAATTAGTTTGGCCTAAGGCTTCCAACAAATGCATAAACTTCAATCTTAGGTCTTTTCCCAATCTTAGACATAGCTTTCAGAATTTGATTCTCCTTAGTATCTCTAGCTTCTTTGATAGCTTCTTCAAAATGATCTTCCTTAGATTCATCATCACTATCCTCTTTCAAGGTAGGCTTCTTCTTTCTCAACTCTTCTTGCAGATCTTGCACTTGTTTCTGCAAAGCCCTAAAATCATCAAGACCGAATTCTCTAGAAGTTTCCTCTTCCTCAGAGATCTCATGATTTCTCCTTGGAGGCATCTTCAAATCAAGATCTAGACATGAACACACAAGATCCACTCAGCTCCAATAGGAACAAACTTTGCTCTTATACCACCTGATGCAGTCAAGGTTGGTGGATCTAATTAAGGATTGACCGACCTTGCAGCTAAACCAATATGCAACGGAAATACACAATAACAACAACAGATCTGAAATCAAACAGAAGTCTTTATTCATCAAATTATCGATTACATGCAATGTGTTGGGCTGTAAGGCCTTCCTAGTTACAGCCAATTGCAATGCAATAAATAGTCTACAAGATCTCATAGGATCCAAATCTTTTCCACAACATCAGCATTCAGCTAGCCCAGGTCTGTAACACATAGCACATTGGTAGGCACCCAGGAAAGATCTAAACTTGTACTCAAAATACCAAGCAATCTTCCTACTCCTAAGCTCGCAGGCTACTAACCTTTCTCCCAACTATCTACCTCCTAAACAACTACCCAAGCAACCTATAAATATTGATTCCCAGCCACAAGTTGGCTGAAGAAACAATAAACCCTTACAAATAAATATTAAATGCTAGAAACATCAGTCGGCTCTCACATAGCCTTACAAAATAAATAAACTCTCCAAGATGGCCCCAATGGTCATAAAATCCACATAGAAGAATGCAAGATAACAGATCTAGGTCCCCACACATCCAATGGTCAATCCATAACTTGAGGAGTGTGCCCCAAATCAACAGAATCAATCGTCCAAGCCGATCTATCCAAACAATCCAGTCGGTAAGCAAGAACACAAAGCAATGAAGGAAATAATCAAGCACTGGTCGACTGACCATGCCAGGCATGACCGAGGAACATAGTTATTTCTGAGCACTAGTGAACCAATGCCTTCATTCATAGAGCATTCTTTAGAGACCAAGCACCCCGGTAACCACATAAGCTGAGCAACTAGTCTCCCAAACTGAGCATGAACTCCACCAAACCAAGATCAAACTAACAATCTACCTTCAAAGATAAACATATTTTTGGTTGATACAGGATTGCCAAGAATCCTAGGATGATCCTGCATCAGTGAATTAAAGAAAAAGTATGAAAAGGTAGAGAGATACTACATCACCATTACTGGTGAACTTGATCAGACTAAGGTTCACATAGAGAAACTTCATGAGAGGAGAAAAATTGGATGAGAAAATTGACATGCAGAAGCCTGTTGGTGATAAGATGGGAGTTGGATTTACTGACAATCCTAATTAGAGGAAAGATAGATTTATGGTGAATCTTAACTCACCTAAGAAGTCAAAATTTGAGGTTGTGATAGAAAAACTTGAGATACCTCCTTGTAAGGAAAATGACAAGGATTGCAGCCATGAAGATCAATCAAAGAAGCAAACTGAAAAAGGTACTCTTAAGCCCAAGTTGATTGGTTTTTGTTTTAAATACTACTTGTATGGACACAAGATAAAAGAATGTAGAAAACTAGATATGAGATCTAGTAGACCTAAATATGATCACTTGGATGATTTCCTTAAGAAGCAAAAGGAGAAAAGTTTGAATTAGGAAAAGATGGAAAAAGGTGAATGTAGTAAACATGATGAACTTAGACAAGCTGAGGATAAGGAAACAAGTAAAGAAAATGATATTGTGCAAGATAATGTTTCTAATGCTAGTAATGATTATGCTAACAAAACAATTGAATAAGTTAAGAAACCTATTGCCAGATCTAGAAATATTGTGTGTTACAAATGCAATAACTTTGGTCATATTGCTAAGTATTGAATGTTGCAAATTGATTATAGCCAATTGAAACCTAAGAGTAAGGTAACATGTTTCAAGTTTAACAATGATGGACATATAGAAAAGTATTGTAGATACACAAGACCAATCAAGAAGTCCTTCAGGCCACTCATAAAGGAAAAGGAGTTGAATAAAGAAGATCAAGAGCTAGTAGAGCTGAAAGAAGAATTTAAGAAGAAATGGGTCAAAAAAAAATAATCTATGGAATCTAAGGTCAAGAAAGATGAAAATAAAAATGTGATCACTCACAAGATTCCTAAGAGTCTTTTTGAATCATGGATAGGGTGCATTTCTTCACCATCTTCATGATGGGAAATGTATGCCTTAAGGGGAGCATGACAAATTATCACTAGTCAGATACAAAGCACATATATGGATTAATTTGTTGGATATTGCTAATGCATGGGTGGTGATTGAGACATGTAATATGTTTAATCACTACGTTACTAAATAGGCACTCATACTATTGTCATTTGTCTTTTGTCACTGATGTCAACATATTCTTTTATGAAGGAACCAGACTGGTAATCATGGTGTACAGTTAGTGTACAAATGTTTCTGATGTTGTGAATTTAGAGGAGAGTTCAGGTAGATGTTGTGATCTTATATTTGTGATTGCATCATTAGGTATTTCATATTAAGAAATTTATAGCTATTTTGGTAAAAATTGGTCACTGGACTGTAACAGTGAGAATTAACAGAGTTAGTCTCTGAGTTTTTTTTATATCTTTCAGAGGAACTGGATTCAAGGTATGTGAACTTGAAGGATGATGGAAGAGGTACTAATGGATGTTCATTGGTTAGCGCAAGGTATGGAGTGATTGGTGATGTCATATGTGGTGTATGCTTTGGTGATGGCTTATTCTGAAGCCGACTCAGGGAATGAAGTGTGTGTTTTGTTCAGCAAGCACAAATCAAGGATGTTGGTCCTTAATTGTTGTAATGTAATCATTGTAAACTTGTTTTAGATACCATGTGTATCTTAGCAAGGGTTTATGTAATTGTTTGTAATTAGGAAAGCCTTATGGGCTTACTTGATCTTGGTAAAATGTAATAAGGTATAAATGAAAAGTCTTTTCTTTGGAAAAGATATGGATGGAATATATGTGATATAGAGAGGTTGTGAAAGCCATGAGCTTGTTTTTGCTACATGTAGATTAGATTTTTACTGGTGGACTTCATTGGAATTGATCAAGAAAATATAGTTGTTGTCAAACAGTTCAAAAGATTGTGTATTTCTTCATATATACTAGTTGCGAACTAGTGAGTTTTGAAGGTGGATTTAACCTTCTTTGGGTAGTGAGCCTTCTGTTGTTCTTGACTCCTAGTAGGGTATGTCCTCTAAAAATGACTATGTACTGTAATGTTTCAATAAGCTCCTAACAGAGCTATATCTTCTAACAAGGATTACTATACTCTCAGTACATCATTAGTGGGTGTTAATTCCCACCAGGGTTTTTACCTTTAACAAGGTTTCCCCGTAACCAAAATATTGTGTTATTGTGTTAGCATTCATTGGATTTGATATTGTTGAGCTTAAAGTTTAAAGTTTAATATTCTATCATACAACTGATTCACCCCCCCTCTCAGTTGTATTTTGGACTGTTATTCCTAACAATTGGTATCAGAGCTTGTGGTCCTCAGAGAGAAAGCTTAATAGCTTGAGGTGATCTAGGAAATGGAATTCTATAGGAAGGAAAGTCCTAAGTTTGATCTTGAAAACTTTGACAGTTGGAAGAACAAGATGCGAACACATCTTCTATGCATGGGCATAGACTACTAGATGATTGTGAGGAAGAAGGAATCTCTGAAAGCTAAGAATGACTTGGAAACAACTGATGAAGATGAAAAGAACTTATTTTCATGCAACATGGTCACAAGATAAGCATTGATCAATGCACTATCTGAGGGTGAGTTTACTGAAATTAAAGATCTAGATTTGACACATGAAATTTGGAATAGACTAGAGGCACTCTATGAAGGAGACAAGTATACCAAACAAGAGAAATTGCAAAACTAGAAGAAAAAGATGGAGAAGCTACAAATGAATAAAGATGAAAGCATTAGAGCCTATGTTCAAAGGGTTACAGAAGCTATAGTTGGAATCAAAAATTATGGAGGTACTTATGATGAAGATGAAGTCATTGCAAATATTCTCAGATCTCTAACTCCTACTTACAAATTCAAGGCAATGTCAATTCAAGAAACTATACCCCTAACTCCAAACTTTAGCAGAGAGATGTTGATTTCAAAGTTAACTACCTTTGAAGCTACAGAATTAGGAGAAGCTATTCCTAAAGTTGAATCTACATTTAGGGCATTTGCACACAAGAAAGTATCTGCACTTCCGAGCACAAGCAAAGAAGACCTAAAAGAAGAGCTTGGTGAGTATGTTGAGGAATGGGAGAAGATAATGGAGGAAGAAAAGAAGATGGAAGAACTTGTTGCACTAATAGCTAGAAGAGAGAAAAGAGGTAAGGGAAAATTTGAAGGCAAATTACCTTTGAAATGTTTTTCATGCAATAAGATAGGTCATTTTGCATCTAGATGTCCTACAAGAATTCCTAAGTACAAACCTGATCATGCAAAGATTAGAAGAGATAAAGAATATTATTATGCTAGTGAAGCAATCTTTGATGATGATGATTTAGACAATGAAGAGATTGAATTTTTTTCTATTAAAGATGAACCAGTTCATGAGGAAAAAGCCTTAGTATCTCATGCTGACAAGAAAACTAAATGGATAATTGATAGTGGATGTTCTCATCACATGACTGGTGATAAGAAAAAATTCATTAAATTAGTAAATTATGATGGAGGTGTTGTAAGGTTTGGGGACAATCTCCCAAAATCCATCATAGGAGTAGGATCCATCACTCTGGATGGAAAGACTAATACAGACAATGTACTACTTGTTGAAGGACTGAAGCATAACTTGTTGAGTGTTGGAAAATTAATGGGTAAAAACTTTCAGTTAAGTTTTGTTAATGGTAAATGCTTTATCAGAAGCAAGGAAGGAAAACTGATTGCTACTAGTTCAAGATGTAGAGGTAATTTATTTGAACTAAACGCATTTGGAGCCTCTTATTTTGTTGTGAAGGTAGATGATAGTTGGTTATGGCATAGAAGATTTTGTCATGTTAACTTTGACAACATTATGAAGGAAAGTATGGCTAATGCAGTAAGAGATCTACCGAAGATTGTGAAACCTTCTAACAATGTATGTAGAGAATGTGTTATGGGAAAGCAAACTAAAAGCAGTCATAAAAGAAAAACATTTACATCAAAAGGAAAGTTGGATCTGGTACATACAGATCTGTGTGGGCCTACAAGAACAAAGTCATACTATGGTGAAAGGTATTTCATACTCTTTGATGATGACTTTTCTACAATGATGTGGGTTACTTATTTGAGAGAGAAATCATAAGCATTTGACAAATTCAAGTTGTTTAAAGAAAAGGTAGAGAATGAATCGGGACTAAAAATAAAGTGTTTAAGATTAGACAGAGCTGGAGAGTTTACATTAGATTTATTCAATTCATACTGTGAAGAGCATGGGATAAAAAGACAAACATTTGCTCCTAGGACTCCACAAAAAAATGGAGATCTTGAATAAGAAGTATACATAGAACAACCATATGGATTTCCTCTATGCGAAGACAAAGACATGGTGTGCAAATTGAAGAAAGCCATGTATGGGTTGAAGCAAGCTCCTAGGGTTTGGTATGCAAGGTTGGACAAGTATCTACTTGGACTTGGATTCAGAAAAGGTAATGCGAACAACAATTTGTATTTAAGAACTACTGCAGATGGAATCCTAATAGTAGAAGTATTTGTGAATGACATTATCTTTTGAGGTAATGATGATCTATGTAATAAGTTTGCTAAAGAAATGGAAAGTGAATTTGAGATGTCCATGATAGGTGAAATGAAATTCTTCCTTGGACTGCAAATAACTCATAATGAGAATGGTATTTTCATTTCTCAGATCAAGTATCTCAAAGAATTGCTTAAGAAATTTGGTATGGAAGATTGTAAACCAGTAGGAACACCTATGGTGGAAACAAGCTAACAATTGATGATGAATCAAAATGTGTTTTTCAGACTTTGTATAGATCAATGGTTGGAGGGCTACAATATCTGACTCACACCAGACTAGATATTGCTAATGTTTTTGGAATTGTGGCTATATATTAGGCAGAACCCAAAGAGACTCATCTAGCTGCTATGAAAAGAATACTGAGGTATCTCAAAGGAACCATAGACTATGGTTTATGGTATGACAAGAATGATAGCTTTGAACTTAATGCTTATACTGATGTTGATTGGGTAGGAAATATTGATGACAGAAAAAGTACAAGTGGTGGTGCATTTTTCCTTGGGAAAAATTTGTTTTCTTGGCTAAGTAAGAAACAAGATTGTATAGCACAATCTACTGCTAAATCAGAATATGTTGCTGCTGCTATAAATTGCACTCAGATTGTTTGGATGAAACAAATGCTAACAGATATTGGAATAACTTTTAATGAGCCTGTGGTTATCCATTGTGATAACACCAACACAGTAAAAATGTCAAAGAATCTAGTGATGCACTCTAAAACTAAACACATTTCTATCAAGTATCACTTCTTGAGAGACAAAGTGGCTGAAATAGAAATAAAGCTAGAATATATCAGTACAAAAGAGCAGATTGCAGACATTTTTACAAAGCCACTACCGAAAGATACCTTTGAATATCTCAAAGGTATGCTAGGGGTTCAGGCCCCTCCGAGTTAGAACTAAACGATGCAGACATGCATCTGTCCAGAAGTGTTCATAGCCTCATCATTTTCTAGACTAGATGTAGGGATCTACTCCTCAGGGGGAGTGATCATGGAAGAAATTTTATCTGTGAAGGAATTTAAAGGCTCATGGCACCCTTTGCCATTGTTGTTAAAGGGGGAGTTTTGCTATGAGAAAATCTCTATTGTTTGGGGAGATTGTTCAGTTGAAGGACTTTGGATTGATATAACTTTGGGATAAGATTTTCCCATATGTTGACATCAATGGAAAAGGGGGAGATTGTTGGATATTGCTAATGCATGGGTGGTGATTGAGACATGTAATATGTTTAATCACTACGTTACTGAATAGGCACTCATACTGTTGTCATTTGTGTTTTGTCACTGATGTCAACATATGCTTTTATGACAGAACCAAACTGGTAATCATGGTGTACAGTTAGTGTACAGATGTTTTTGATGCTGCAAAGTTAGAGGAGAGTTCAGGTAGATGTTTTGATCTTATATCTTTGATCACATCAATAGGTATTTCATATTAAGAAAGTTACAGTTGTTTTGGTAAAGACTGGTCACTGGACTGTGACAGTGAGAATTGAAAGAGTTAGTCTCTAAGTTTTTGTTATATCTTTCAAAGGAACTAGATTCAAGGTATGCAAACTTGAAGTATGATGGAAGAGGTATTGATGGATGTTCATTGGTCAGCACAAGGAATGGATTGAATGGTGATGTCATCTATGGCGTGTGCTATGGTGATGGATTATTCTGAAGCTGACTCAGGGAATGAAGCGTGTGTTTTGTTTGGCAAGCACAAATCAAGGATGTCGGTCCTTAATTGTTGTAATGTAATCATTGTAAACTTTTTTTAGATATCATGTGTATCTTAGCAAGGGTTTATGTAATTGTTTGTAATTAGGAAAGCCTTATGGGCCAACATAATCTTGGTAAAATGTAATAAGGTATAAATGAAAGGTCTTTTCTTTGGAAAAGATATGGATGGAATATATGTGATATAGAGAGGTTGTGAAAGCTACGAGCTAGTGTCTACTGCATGTAGAGAAGAGGTTTACTGGTGGACTTCATTGTAACTGATCAAGCAAAGATAGTTGCTGGAAAATAGTTCAAAAGATTGTGTATTTTTTCATATACATCGGTTGCGAACTAGTGAGTTTTGAAGGTGGATTTAACCTTCTTTGGGCAGTGAGCCTTCTATTGTTCTTAACTCCTAACAAGGTATGTCCTCTAACAAGGACTATGTACTATAATGTTTCAATAAGCTCCTAACAGGGCTATATCTTCTAACAAGGATTACTATACTCTCAGACCATCATTAGTGGGTGCTAATTCCCACCGGGGTTTTTACCTTTAACAAGGTTTCCTCGTAACCAAAATATTGTGTTATTGTGTTAGCATTCATTGTGTTCATTGGATCTGATATTGTTGAGCTTAAAGTTTAAAGTTTAATATTTTGTCATACAACTGATTCACCCCCCCTCTTAGTTGTATTCTGGACTATTATTCGTAATAGAATTAAGCTGCACAAGCTTGAAAGTAGCTTAGGTATGGTGCAATGTGATCTTGGATAAGATCACTTTAGTTTTGAAGATGTCTGTGAGGATTTATACCAGTTTGAGCCAACATTGGTTTCTTGTAGCTTTATGAATAGTTTTTGGGAATCATGCCAAATTTCCTAAAGGTCAATGTTGTAGTCAAATTATCTACCATTTTCACAGAGATCAGATAACATTGAAGAGTCTCTAGTAGTATTTGGAACTTGAAGTGTTTGCAGTTGTGTTTGCAAAACCCTTACACAGTCATGCAAGCTAGTTATTTGTATTCATCTCAAGAAATATTTTTCAATTATAGTAGAAGAGTAGTCAGAATGGATATTCCTAAGGTTTTCAATGTGCTTGAGAGGAATAGGTATAAGTTTAAGATTCATCCCTTCAAATGTACTAAAGAGGATCAAGAGGGCACATTTTCACGTAATCTAATTGGTGTTCTTCATGTTGAAGACATCAAGACGTATATTTATAATAATATTGAATTCCTAGGCACCTCTAAGATCATGATGAAATGCTAGGGTTGTATAATGCAGACAAAATCCTGAGAGAAGAATGCAGGAAAGTTCACGGGTTGCCAGTAGTGAAATTCATGGAAAGATATGAATTTGATGAAATAGACTGGATTAAGATTATATTGAGTAGAATGCATGATGATTTCATATGGATTGGTGGAACCCACACTAAAATCACCAAGGAACTTCTACATGAAATCAATGGATTACCTATGATAGGTAGAGTGCCTACAACTAAAGAACATAAGGTTTGAGGTGGAGAAATTGACAAAAAAGCAAGTGGAATAAAAGAGTTATGACGGTAAATGACATTGTGCAAGAATATTTCAAGTTAGTATCAATGATATTGGGATATAAATTCTAATATATCAACAAAATGAATAGTGTGTCAGCTATCTTCATTCACATGTCATACAAAAATGTAGTTGAGGATGAAGAGTATGACCTATGCAAGGTCCTAAGAAAATAGCTAATGGAAAACCTTGCAGGAATAAAGAAGAATAGAACTACTCATTTTAGATTTGGATCACTGGTTATGTATATATTATTTCATGTGATGAGGAGATTTCCTAACATGTACTTATGGAGATCTGGCATATGTACTATGCAAATGATTAGTGATTGTTATAGGAGAAGTGATGAAAAAAATAGATATGTTGAAGTTGTAGGCATGATGAAGTTTTTTCAGAAGCAAATACATGAAAGGGAAAGAATCCCTTGGAGATTAGTTGACAAGTATAAGGATGACATCTATTTCATGGTGGAAACTGATAGTACATGCTTTGAAGAAATTGAACCTAGAACTTCGTGGGCTACCCCCTATGGGCTATGAAGTTAATTGCACCATTCTAGAGTTACACATTCAACATGTTTTGAAGTCCCCTAAAGACCTCAATACTCCTAGATCAGGCACATATAAAGAAAAATATGAAGAAATAAAGGAAGAGCTAGTAAAGGGAATAAGGGAAAGAAAAGTTGAGTCCCTTGTTGATAAAATAGGAGGGCAGCATGGAATCACCAAAGAGGAGATGAATATTGTCAGAGAAAAAGTTGTAGAACTTGGGGAGAAACGTAAAATTCTCCCTCCTCAGGCTAGGCTTGAAACACCTCAAGTGGTGGAGGTTGTAGAAGAAGGAGAAAAGGAAAAGGATAACACTCCTACACCAACTAGGAGAACATCATAGATGCAAGACTCATAGGTAAATACACAAGGAAGAACACCTCCTAAAGCTATACCAAAGGCCATGGTTGGTGGACCAGGTAGTAAGAGGAGAACATCTAATACTCCTCTATCTTCACAAAGAAATGGTAAATAGAAAAAGGTTGCAGAAGAACAGACACAAGAAGAAGAAGTTCATATATAGAAGAATGAGTAACAAAAGAAGAAGGAAGAAGAAGATGGGAAAGAAAAATTTAAGAGGCTAACTTGAGAGAACTTGAAGAAGACAAGAAGAGAGCAACAGAGGCAGAGAAAAATAAAGGTCAAGAAGCAAAAAGGTATGTGTTCAAACCTTTATTGAGATTATTGGAGAGAAGAGAAATAAATGAAGGTAAAATAGTCTCTATTGAAAAGTAATATGACATATATGATGAGGAAGAGAAAAGTAAGATAGGGGACATAGTTGTGGAGCATATGCTTACTTTCTAAAGGAATTTGATTGAAATAGAAAGTCAAATCAGAAAGGAACTATTTGAAAGATTGGAAGAGATGAAGAAGAGATCCTTGGATGAATATACAAAGATGAGACAAGATGTCATTCTATAGAACTTTCGTACCATGGCAGGGAATGAGATGGTGAATTGGCTTGAGAAGTTAAGGCCAAAATTAAGGACCAAAACTAGAATCATCAAGTTTATGGCTCAGAAGTATGATGAGGTTGAGAAAGAAACACATCACAAGGTTGGACAACTAATTATTGAGGAGTGACCTAATATTGGAAATTCTACAAGGACTCCAACCCCAGTAATGATCTCTACTAAGCCCAAAATTGTGAAACTTGCAGAAGAACCTACAACTCCTAAAGAATTAGAGGTAGTAGATACTACCTTACTAGATTTTTATATTGATAATGTTGGAATTTAAATGAACACAAAGTAGGATACATCTAATCCATTTTAGATGAATGAGACATTGGCTACAATTGATACAATTGTGGAGAATCTTGAGCCTTCTAAGAGCACTCAAGAGGAATCAGTTGAAAAAGGGCAAGAAAAGGAGAAAACTCCTAAAAAAGAGTAGGTTGCAGAAGAGAAAGGCGAAGCAAAAGAAAAGGAAGAAGTAAAGGAATAGGAGAAAGAAAAGGGAGAGGAGAAGGCCCTTAGCACTCCTAGTGCAAAAAGATTACTACCTATCACTCCTTTTTCTACACCTAGTTTTTTGGAAATTGGTTCCCAATCATTTCCAACTAACCTAGAGGACATGGATGTATCAGATTTGATGCAAAGGTCAGTACTTGCTTTTGCTAAGGTAAAGGAGAAATATGAAAAGAAGACTAGCAAGACTGCAAAGATAATTCAGCAAGCCACACAATTTTTGAGTAAGTTTTTGGTCACACCTCTTGTAGATATTAGAGATCTTGTAGATAATATAGAAAATGCTCTAAGTATAGTAGAACAAAATTTTGAAAAATGAGAGGATGCAACAAGAATAAAATTTGTTGATGATTTTAAGAAGTTAAGTATGAAAGATACTCTTGATGGGGTCAATAGTGATCTTAATACATTGATTGCCACTGAAAGGGAAATCAAATCTTGTCTTATGGATGGACAAGATATCTATAGACTCTGCATGACTTGACATGAGCATGTAAAGAGTATATCAGATATCATAGTACACAACGAAGAGGCTTTAGCGAACCTCTCCAAAGATTTTGGAGATAAGAAAATTATGGACATGAATAAGGAAGATAACAAGATCATGGATAAAATTCATACCTTACAGATGGAGAAAGACATAGTTTAGAAGAGATTTGCAAAATTAAAGAACTTTTTGACTCCAAAGATTAGTGTTTTGGAGAGCACCCATGAGGATCTACAACTTGGCTTGAAAAATTTTTAGGAACTAGTGCCTATTGATGTAGAGGAAGCAGACAAGGCTGCATTCAATCTTAGTGGAATGATTTAGGTGGTAGAGGAAATAAAAGAAACATGGGATGTTGATATACAGATTTTGAAGACCAACTACAAAGATGTGTTCCAAATAGTTAAGCTGTGATTTTATATACTCTAATATTTTTTTGCTTTGTTCATTGATTTTGACATTTTGGTACCCTTTTCCATTGATATCAAAGGGGGAGAAATAGAGTGAAAAATAAAAAATGTAATGTGAGGAAGAGAGAAAAATGTAAGGGGGAGTGAACAATTGTAATGGGGAGAGAAGTGAGACACAAGTGAGGTGAAAAAGAGAGAAAATATTTGTGTAATATGAAGTACAAAAAACATAAATAAAGGGAATTTTTTGAAGCTTATGTGTTGAATTTTTATGTGTTTCATTTTTGTCACTATATTTCCTTTTACTTTTTTGCTTTGATGATGCACTTAGCCAGTTTTCACTAACTGTTGCCATCAATGCCAAAGGGGGAGATTTTTGGCAAGTGGTCAACACATGCACACATATGTACATGTATGAACATGTACATGCATGGAATGTTGTCATTTATGGTAACACTTATCATTTTTATGGTCACACATATTGGATATGATGATTATGTTTGAATGCAGTTGATTGAGTGAAAAATGTCTAAGTCCGCAAACTGTTTCAGTAACCTAGTCTAACAAAAAAGCTTAGCAAGCTTCACATAAGTTGTATCAAGGCATGTGATCTTAATTTCATGCTTTTAGGACACCAATGAACACATGTGTGAGGTTTCACGTGTTAGTATTGATAGATCAAAGAGATATGTTCAGTTCATTGGATGCGAAGATAGTAAACATAACATAACATATTAGCGATCATTGAGGCTGACTTTGTGAGCGTTTGGAAACTTATTTTTGGATGTTATCTTGGATTTGAGTCTAACTGAGGATGTTAATGAAGTATGCAATTTCACTTGAATTACTAAGGTGTTTAGCTAGAGTAATTCCTACTAGCTTTGTAATTATACTCCTAATAGGGTATAAATATATAGACACTTTTGTAAAAGTGTGCGATGATGCAATATGAAAAAATATGGATGTAATGTTGTTAGATGAAAATTGTTAATACATCTAAAGGGCAGAGCAGTGATCAAGATGAGTTCTTCTAGAGATACTTGGATAAATCTTTGTATTCTAGACAATAGATTTGTTATAAGTGTTGTTGCACCTATTGTACACCCCTAATAGGGTGTGTTTTCCTTTAACAAGGCTAGGAGCTTTAACAAGGTTGATTCCTTAACATGGATCTTATTGTATACATCCCCTAACAAGGATCTTCCTATATTGTATTAATCATCTCCTAATAGGGCTAGAACTCCTAACAGTGTTTCAAGATTCATAGTGCAGAATATTATGGGTACCATCCCCACCAGGGTTTTCCCCTGGTCAGGGTTTCCTTGAAAACAAAAATGGTGTTATGAGTTCTTCTATGTTTGTCTTTGTTGGATGCTTGTTCATTGTCTATTACATCTTTATTTTTTTCTTAAGTAAAGTACACAATTTTAAGATCTCAATTAAGTATTATAACACTGATTCACCCCCCTCTTAGTGTTACCAAATCCTAACAGATGATGATTCATCTACGAATAGATCACTCTCCATACATACCTTACCTAGAATAATAATGCATCCCCTTTCACCTTTTCCTACCCCAAATCCTTCACTTGCACATTTATTCTCTTGCTTCACCTATGGGGACACTAATCTCCACACCTACACCTCTACTCTCCACACCTACACCTCCTAGGGTACATTGCTCCAACCTTTTTGTGGATACCATGTCATCACACCCACTACACTAGGATGTCACTTATGATGATACAAATTTGGGAATGTACATTAAGAATCTCTTGTCCTAAGCTTTTGATCTCAACCCTTTTTTATTTTTTTGTTTAGTTTGTTATAATTATTTTTTATAAAAAAATTCAAACAATTTGTAATAGATCACCATTTTTTACATAAATTCTTATATTATTTTCCTTTTTGTTTGGTTTATTTGTCTTATGCCACAAGAGAATTTGGGGCATATAGAAAGAATAATAAGGTAATGGAAGACACAAATGTCAAAATGAGAGGTATACCCAGATATTATTTCCATTACCTATCAAAAATTCTACTTTGAAGAAAAGAAAATATATTTAAAATCTATGAGGTGACAATTAGCATACACAATGCTAAGTATAACTATTATAAATCATTCATATAACTTGAAATTTTTGCCTCATTTGAAATTTATTTATTGGTACAGAATAACTCTTATAAGTATATAAATCTATATTTAGAGATAGATTCACATGTTTATTCTTTTTTCAATAGCATCATGTTTAAAGTTAGCTTCATACCCTAGCAGATGTTTTATAGAGGGGTAAAATCTTTCTAAGGTATAAGTTTCAGCCTTCATTTATTATGGATTCCCATATGTCGCCTAACAGATATTATTCAAGGTTGTTTAGAATCCTAGGGACAAGTGTTTCATTTCGTTTCATCACTTCTCAATTATTTGTCATAGCATGGGCATTCGTATGAATTGCATTGAGTTTTTCAAGCTCCATATGTTTTTAGGTATAGCTTATGACATCTGGCCTATCCTGTAGTAGGTAGTTGTTTCCTTTCCCCTATACTTATGTTATGTTCTTGGTAGTTTTTTAGGAATTATCCTCAGGTTAGCTTCTCTCATCTAGCTTTTCCTTCATTGAGATCATTATCTTGAAGTCAACACACTAATCTGTGTTGACCTCAAGCTAAGGATCTCAGTTCTAAGGACTGATAGGTCTTACCTTTTTGACTCTCTTCAGTTTTTTAGTGGTAGATTTCTTTTCCCACTTCAAGGTATGTATTCTCCTTCTCCTTTATTCTGAATTATTCCTTTCATGATGTTATGGATGAGTTTGTTAATAGTAGTAAGGGGATCCTTGTTTAAAGTGATATAGAGGATTGCATCTTCTCTTCCATTTAGAGGTTAACATATGCAAATGTTCTCTAAGCTAACCATTGTGAGGATAGGTATCTTGCTAATCTTGCAGAGTAGTAGCGAACAAACTAGGCTTAGTTCCTTTTCTAAGTCTCTCTTTCTTGACAAAGGTAATATGGAGTATTGCACCTTTTCATTGATATAGAGGAGACCTAGTTGTGAAATAAAAATTATATATAATAATGCAGTTTAATGAAATGTACTAACAGAGATCTTGGCCAAGTTGTGGAGTGATTACAGGTAACAGAGGCATACAAACTTCAAGAGTAAAACTCTTTCATTTTCATGGTGGTTATTAGGCTCAAAGTGAAGGAGGTTCTAATCCACAAATGCAAAAGATTTATGGTAAGGAGTTGGATATCGTCTAAAGAAAAACATGTTTCCCCAAAGGGGCTCTCCTTTACAGCCTGATTTACAAATACCTTAGAGTCAATATATGATTACTAGGAATTACAAGGTCCAAAAATGACCAAATCTGGTGAAAATTCAAATTTATAATTGGAGGGAATGCCCTCTTAGAAATCTTGTATTAGTATCCGGACTACAGTCCCAGGCATGGTTGGAGGTTTTCTCAACCCCACTCTTTCCTACCAGTGCCTACACCGAGTGGGGTGTTTTATTGTAAATACTTTCTATTATTAATAAAATTTCTTAGCTTCGGCCTTTTACCAAAAGAAAATAAATTAATTAATTATTTTAGAAGAATTACATACTAGAAATTTTATCTTGAAGAATAGTAAAAGAAGAAAAAAAAAATTATGCTACAACCTATTCAATTCTTGGTGTGCTCCTCTATCAAGTCATTTCCTCTCCTTTCATCTACAATTCAATTGATTTTTCTTATAAAATAATCTACATAATTAACAATCAAAATGTTGTTGGTTGTTAGACCAACCACCTAGCTGAAGCTATTATGACCTTCCATGGATTGCGAATTTCCAATCTTATGAATTACAAAAGGGTATGATTAGAAGGGGACTCTAACAACATTATTCAATGTCTTAAGGGGTCCCAAAAACCATCCTAGACTATTGATATATGGATTTCTAAATTGATGGAGATTATTAATTCTGTTGAAGAAGTTTATATTTCCCAAGAACCCTATGATGCACTCTAAGACCAAGCATATTGCAATTAAGTACCATTTTCTTAGAGAGAGGGTTCAAGAGAAAGAGGTGCAGATGGAGTATGTGCCAACTAAGGAGTAGGCTGCAGACATTTTTACTAAGCCACTAACAAAGGATACATTTGTGTATCTAAGAGGCAAGTTGGGGGTCATTCCCTTACTCGTGAAGAATTAAAGTGATGTTGTTGCATTAGTCTAATGTTTTATATTGAAAATATTTGTTGGATTGATGTAATAAGGTGCTACTCCTTATGGGGAGTAGTTGGTGGTAAAAGTGATCTATGGTATGGCATCTTTGGCATTGTTGTCAAAGGGGGAGAGATGTACTAAGAAGTGGAAAGAAAACAAATGCGACAAATGAGAAAGAGAGAAAGGGAGACACAAATTTATTGTAGTTGATTAAGAGATAAAGATTCAGTGAGCAGGTTATCTGATTGAGAAGATGTTTTGATTGTTGTGTTGGAATCAATGCCAAAAGGGGAGATTATTGGTATAACTGATGCAGTGATGGTAAGTAATGTGATGGTAAAAATTTTGTGTTGAGATGATCAGTTATTATGTTTTCATTAATTTCAAGTATTGACTTAGTGTTCTTAGTGTGTTGGGCCAAGTATTTGAGAAGGATGAACAGTGTGTTGCAAGTAGTTCCATTGGTCGTGATCCTTAAGAGAGACTTGGGAATGTCTTTAGATGATAAATGTATGATTGGGACTATTGAATTTTTTATTTGTGTAAGTTATATTTGATTTAATTGTCAGAGGGAAACTGCTAGAACAGTCTATGACTATCAATTACTGATTTGATTGGTTCATCAAATCAATGATGTGTTTGGTGACGTGATCATATAATAATTTTTTTGATACTATGTTGAGCTCATGGTTATGATTGTGACTGATTTGGTTGACCGATAAACATGTTTTGTGGCTACAAAAGTTGTTTTAGTGAAATATGAATGTGTTCTTGAGCTATCGATGATAGATCTTCTATTGGCGACCAATAATCAAGTGGTGATGATTTATGTGGGTTCCATTTTCCATGCTAACCTATCTCAATTCATTTTTGGTGATGCATTGGCATTACATTGATTGAGGTAGATGTTTTATCAAGATGAAGGTTGAGTTGGTCAAAACATGTTTGACTGTTGTTGATAAAACAAATTGTAAGGATCTATCCTTTGGCCGACCCATTTGGTAAAGATGGTTGTTATATTGGGATGTGTATTTTGGTGATCTCTCTAGGAATGAATATTGAAAAAGTGATTTCAAATGTGTTGGATGTATTTTCAGGGTAGTGGCAAGATTAGGGCTTGAGCAATGATATTTATATCTTGAAATCAAAGATTTGTGTGTGTAGATCACGATTGTGATAGTGTGGTCAAGCCAGAGTATTCTAGAGTTGTCTGAGGAGAGAATGAATGTGTTACAAAGGATTTGATCAAGAAAAGGAGTTGCTATTTCTAGATCATAAGACTCTAAATGGTTTCTTATCTATAAATCCCTTAATCAGGTATATCCTAAGAAATCTTATTTGTAAATCTCTTAACAAAGTGGCTCATTAACTTGAGTTTGAAATATCCAAACAAGCTAAAGCTCCTAGAAGGGCTAGAGGAAAATCTCATAAGTGGGTGTCATGTAACAGTGTCTTTGTAAAATCCTAATAGGGTTAAGCTCCTAACAGGGCATACTTCAAAATAGTACACAATTTGTGAGTTTCATCTCAGACATGGTTTTCACCCATTTGGGTTTCCACAAGAAAAATATTTGTGTTATGTGTTGCATGCATTGTGGTGGTTTTTTTTATTTGATTAAGATTTATTTTATTATCAATCAGTAAACTTGTAAATGCTAATTTTGAGTTAAAGGAGTGAAAATTTGCAGATATCTTAGATTACTGATTCCCCCCCCCCCCTCTTAGTAATCTTGGACCCTTAGGTAAACAAGGGGGTTAGGTTAGCACAAACTAATTTTAAGGGTCATGTTTCCTTATGGTGGAAGGAATTGTAGAAGGATAGGGAAGATAATGGTAAACCTAAGATCACTAGGTGGAGAGTTATGATTTCCAGACTTAAGGCAAAGTTCATACTAGAGGATTATGAATTAGAATTATTTAAGAAACTACAAAATTTGAAGAAAAAGGATTTGACTATTAAGGAGTACATTGAGGATATCTACAATATGCCAATCAGATCTGGACGTTGAGAGTCATCTAAAGAGAAGGTGGCTAGATATATCAATGGTTTGAGACTTAATATTTAGGATTAGTTGAGTATGGTGAGGATTAGTGTAATTAAAGATTCTTATCAACATTCACTGAAGGTAGAATACAAGTTGAAGAGAAGAAAAGAAAACCCTAAGGGAAGGGACAAACCAGTTGGTGATAAGGGAAAATAAAAGCTTGTTGTTGAAGGATAACCTGATCATAAGATTCTTGGAAGGACCAGTAACAATAGTGGTTTAAAAGGTACTTATTTCAAGTGTGAGAATGTTGGTCATAGGGCTTTCCAATGTTTTTAAAATTCTAGGAAAGGTAAAGGAAAACAAAAATTGGTGGCACATGAGGAGCAAGTTGAAGATGAACCTATTAAAAGAGAGGGTGCACCTAAGATGGGAGAATCTTTGATGTTTCATAGAGTCATTCTAAGTAAGAAGGAATTTGAGTCTTTTCAAAGAAGGCAGATGTTCTGAACAGTTTGTAAATTAGAAAATAAATCTTGCAAGGTGACAATAGATAGTGGTAGTACTAAAAACCTTGTATTAGAGGAGATGGTATAAAATCTTGGATTTAGGATACTTAAACACCCTTGTCCATATCGGATAAATTGGTTTTAGGATGACCATATGGTGGAGGTTAAATAATAGTGTAGGGTTAAGTTCAACATTGGACCATACCGGGATAAAGTATTATGTGATGTGGTTAACATGAGTGCTTGTCATGTTTTTCTTGGAAGACCTTTGCACTATGATGTTGGAGCTCTTCATGATTTTTGAAGGAATGTTGTGACTATAATGAAGGGCAACATGAAGTTCACTTTAATTCCTTTTAAAGAGAGAAGGAAGGTTGAGAGTTTGAGTGTAATGAAGACTTACACCTTAGGAGATTACACTGCTTCATATTAGAAGGTGATGGATTTGTAGTAGGTGGTTGAGAAGATTTATGAGGTTGTTTAGTTATTGAAGGATTCAATGAATGAACCCAAACTATTGGAGTTGAAGACTGATGATGATAAGATAGTGTTGCAACAACAGGTTACCTAAGTGGTATCAGATAAGCAGTAGGATCTTGTGAATGGATCAGAAAGAAGGGATTTATTAAATGATATCAAAGGTGGATTCAAGAAGCAAAGGAGGAAGCATACATTAATTGTTGAATGTAGGAGCAACAAAAGAAGAAGTAATTCATGTGAGTTGGATAATCAAAGAAGTGGTTGTCGAAGTTGTATCAGAGAAACACCTGATGAGGGATTTTATACTACTAGGTTTGAGGAATTGGATAGTAGGCGTAATCATTTGTAGAATATGATGGTTGTAGACAAGGAGGATATGTGGTTAAAAAATGAGCGTGGGATTTATGTCTTGAATCCTGTTAGATGTTCATAATTTCCTCTTATGAAACATCTTCTATTGACCTGAGGGGTCTGATGCAGGAGCATCCTTGGGTCATTGGAAATCTTGCATCACCCAAAAAGATTTCCTTCAGTTTGTTTGTTGTTTGGTTCCAGTTGCCTGGCAAAAGTACAAACCTGTGTCACACTTTTATAAAGGAAACGGTTAACAACACACAAATTGTTCAACATAAACAACATAAATGTGGCATTTGTGTTTAGAATTTGAAGATGATGTAAACTAATAAAATGTGTAAAATTGAATAAATTTTATGCCTATATTTTTTTATTTTTTATTTTCAACAAGAATTGACATAGTTTTTTAATTTTTGAAGTCCATTTTTCAGTTGCTGAAAAATGTTGAAAATCTAGGGTCTAGTTCTTGCCAAACAAGTATATACAAATAATCTTTTTTTTCTCTGATTTCAAAATATGTTATATATGACATGTATAGCTAGTGCATAAAAGAAGAAAGATTGGTTTTTGATGTATATTTTCTCTGATATAACTACTCAAAGTCAAACTTATCTGAAATCGATAGTTTTCATCTCATAAAATTTCCCCTATCAAATCTACACCATTCAAAAAAAAAAAAATTGCATATTCTTGAAGAGAACTCTCTCCTCTAGTGTTAAATATAAATTTTAAATTTTTATGATATGATTCACTATTTTTTTCTTTATTTGAAGCAACATCTTCTCAAATGTTAAAATACCTACTTGCAGTATTTTGAAATTATAATATATCAGATCTAATCAAAATACTATAAAAAATATATGACAATAATCTTGACTCTAAACTCTACAAAATGGTATTTTTATAATTTTTTAAATTATCATTGAAAAGAGTTGGAGTTATTGAAACATCACTTTTCTAAAATAATTTTATTTCTTTGGTAATTGGACCCAAATTAGTATAAAACATGCATTTAATAGATATTTGCAATTGGAAAAGTTGAAGCACTTATCTAATGAACCTAGCTAGACCATATGTTTGAAAAAAATTAATTTTTAGTTAGAAATACTCAAATTCAACTGTGCTGATAAGTTGGTCTGAAACGTGACACAACTTTATGCTTTTAGCAAACAATTTTCTATGTTTTAGGTAGCGATCATTTCAATTGTCTCTTTATCTTATGTGATCCTTATGAAGTGATCTAGACATCATGGAGATCCTATGTCTAGCTTTACAACTTGATCCGATGTTTCTAGATTAAGTTATCTTATGATAGGTCTGGTCCTACAATGTTTTCCTATTCTAATGGTCAAGTTGGCAAGTTTCAGCTTACGATGGAGATTCACATTATGTGAAGCTTCATGGCACATAATTCTATGCTCTTATACATGTGGTCTACCTCCTTGCATATTCGCATGTCATGATCTATCTATTTGGGGGTGTTCTTAAGGATTTAGGTCATGACCTATATGTTTTAATACATTTCCTTTATCTTGGAGATTGTTGATCATATAGGCCAACTTGTGACTAGAGATCTTGTATATAAGCAGGGTAGCAGTTCTTGTTTAGGGGGGTAACAGATTGGTAAGGTGGATAGCCAATATATCTAATAGAAGTCGTATGTCCTTAGTAAGGAGGCATGTCTGTTGAAAATATATAATATGCATTTGCAGACCAACTTGATGATAATTGAAGAGCATTATTCCTTATTTGTTGGTGTTGTTTATTGTTTTGTTTTGTCATTTCCTCTATGTAATCTCTAGCTGCAAGGTTGGACATCTCCATTGGGGATTTATCCTCCCTTGACTGCGTCACGAGAACAACTTTGAGCATGATGATGAATTAATATGTGCTTATCTTTTACACATGGATAAGCTATGAACCCAAAATATATCAACTTGTTTTCCTATTTCACACCATCAACAAAGGATAGAAAAACATAATAATTTTACAATTAAAAAAAAATCATATTAGAACTTAGATTATCAAGATAAATGCAACTGATATTGCATCAACTCAAGTTCACTTGGAAATTGCTCACTCATACCAAACCATGATGAAATCACCAACATAAGATACACAGTGCATGCATAGTTCCTATGAAGTTTCTACCTTTTTTGATGTGTTGGGGTTGAACACCACACGCACACATGATACCCTCTTTTTAGTTCAAAAGTATAGTTTGTAAATAAACAATTAGTAAAAGAGGTTACTATTACACATCATCAATATCAATTGATCAACTACTTATTGCCAATAATTAAAAATAATATTACATTTCTAGAATTTAATTAGTATTTGCTAAATCAACCTTACTATTCTAGTCAAATATGTTTGACTTAAAAATCACTAATTCAAACTTAGTTAATCGACAATCATATCTTGAATAATACAAAATAATAATACAATTATTTGAATTGGGGTACCTTATGCTCAACAACATTTGTTGGAAGGTAGATAAGGAGATTGAGTTGGGTTTCACACATATATTTCATTTGTAGAACATGATAAGAAGACAACATAAAATTATGTAAGAGGCATAATGCCAATTGCATTCAATTAATAATACCAAGGAAACCATAATTACAAACAAGGTTGCATCCCCTCTAGGAAAGCAAAGATGAGGAAATCTATTTGAACTTTGGGTAGGGATCCTTAACCATCAATATTTAAAAAAAACTTCTAAAACTTATTACATTTCAATTCTACTTATCATTTTGCACAAATAACTTTTTAATGTGATTTTCACATTTTCACTCATTCCCAACTTGTAGTGAAAAACTTATTATTATTAAGTATTTTATTCAATTACATTATTTTAACCTTCACACGGTTCTAATAATTAATTAATTTTCAGAAAATAATCAAATAACACACTATGGACAAAGATTATTATGCCGACATTAGTAAGTTGTATTGTTGTTGTTTTTTCCATCAAGATTCAAATCCTATTGTAGTGCTATTGTTGAATGTTTAAATAGGGATGAGGTCCCCCATTTGTGGCCTCAATCAAAGTGTTTACCCATTTTTAAAAAAATATTATAATAACCTAAAAGTAGACTATTTTAAAACCACACATTAAATTTTTTTTTTAAATTGTATATTTACATCAATTGATGATACATAAAGATTGATCATTGTGCTATGTGAAGTAGAAAGCCATCTATACATCTATAATTGTGATATTTTTTCTATCCATCTATAGAATGATTCATTGGGATTCAATGACACACTTTTTAAGTAAATATTCTTTGACTCAGATTTAATGATTAGTGGTCCGCATGAACCCATCTCTTATTATCCCAGATGGTCTAGTAACAATTCTTTGCATCTAAGAAATGCTTGTAAGAATGAAGTATTAAAACTTCCTCAAAGTTAATATATCTCAGTGCTACTTCAAGTCAAATGACCTTAGTTACAAAGTTTTAATATTTCCGCCTATAAACATCACTTAGATTCAACAAATGATGAAGAAATGTCTAAAATAGAATCCATAAAACGGAGTCAAAAACTCCATAAATAAATTTTAATATATTGACACTGTTTGAAACTACACCATATATTCGGATTAATTAAAACATCAGCAATCTTTGGTTACAATTGTGCCTGAATTGAAACTTGATCTGTGATCCTAGAAGACCCAATTTTGTGAGGCAAGGTGAAAGTGCAAGCACCTTTTTTGATGATTTCCCTTCCAAAACTCAAAAACATTCAGTAGCTGGATTGGAATTGGCGTTCATGGCGTCTGTAAATGTGTTTAATCTGAATCTCTTTTGCATTGGAAGCTTCCCTGTATGACGTTTTCAGCTATTTGGGTCAATTTTGTGCATTTTCTAGAGCAAATTACAGAGACAGAAGTCGTCTTTCATGAGTATGTCAGGTTGAATGGGGATTTCAATGAGTGGGTTTGAAGACAATGAAAAAAGCACAAGCACGCGCATGGGGGAGACCATCTCTAAAACCTCATTATTGCCACTCATTGTGGGACAAAAATATCTTTTTCTACAGTCCTGCTTTGTACTAGGAAACCATTAGATATATAGATTGAATTAGGGAGTTTTATATTGAATAATTCATAAGAGGTAATATTTGTTGAAGGTTTTGTAAATGGGTTAAGAAGATACATGAGCTAGATGTTTTTTTTATTACATTGTGAAAGATTTAAATTTAACATTATTTAGGTGCCTAAAATAATGACTTTGTTGTCAAATCAAGCACGCTTTGGAAAGTAAGTTTGTTTGTCGAGATTTTCCATAGTTGAATTCTAGAAAGGATGATCTTCTAAGAATTTATATAGCTTTAGGCTTGCGAACTAGTAAATCATCACATAATTTGAAAACAACATACCTAAAAATAAATGAACTAGGGAGTTCTAATTAATGGTTCATAGGACCAACACTTTTTGAAGCTTTTGAAAACAGGCTAACATGTTAAGCGGACTTGATTATGGTGTAAAATCCACAATTAAGTATGTTTTATTTGTAGTAGTACTAGGATGGTTGGCCTCCATGGAAGTTCCTATGCTTCACTTATATAAACAACAGTCAGATGTAATGAGTTCTAAGTGGACCTTCATGGTCATGAGAGATGTAGATTCTTGTGAACCACTACTCCTAGAATTTTGACAAACAAAAATTAAATCTTTCATAGTTAAAAGAGATGTGTTCTTATGAGTCACAACTCATGAATTAGGGGTGTAGGAAGATTGAATCAATCAAGGCCATGCACGATTTTTTTCTTTTGAACTACTACTTATAAGATATAATTTGGCTTTCATATGTTTTGTATTTTTAATTTACACCCTTATAAAAAAATTCAATCCTTTGTTGATTTCTACCTTTAACGAGATCCTTATAAAACTTCAATAAAGTTGACTTCACTAATAAGCTTTCAATGAAGGTGGGTTTTCTTGCATACTCCATTTAAAGGTTCTTATAAGAAAAGTGGGGATTTTACAAGGTAATTAGATATTCTTTTCATATTTAAAACATGTCAATCATTGACCTTGCAATGTCGTATGACAATATGAGTAGGATTGCATACTCATGCTTCACAATTGGACAAATGAGTATCTTGAAATTACATCACACTTAGCCAAATAAACATGATGACTAGTTGACTAAAATAAGCACTAAACACTTCGCATGAGACCTCTTCCAAATTATTGGTATGCCTATCAAAATTGCGAGCATCCACTCACACTGAAAAATACCTTTCACTCTTTGAGAAGACATCATTTGAACATTTTTCCAACCCACTTAACAATATTTCCCACTAGTGAATTTCAATCAATGTCTCACCACCCCATTCAAAATTTCTTAGCCTATTATTAGCCAAGCTACCTAATTCTTGGGTTTAATGTGAGTAGGATTGCATAGTCATGCTTCATAATTGGAGAAATGAGTATCGTGAAAGTACATCAGACTTAGCCAAATAAACATGATGACTAGTTGACTAAAATGGGCACTAAACACTTCGCATGAGATCTCTTCCAAATCATTGGTATGGCTATCAAAATTGTGAGCATCCACTCACACTCAAAAAGTACCTTTCACTCTTTGAGAAGACATCATTTGAGAATATTTTTCCAACCCACTTAACAATATTTCTCACTAGTGTATTTCAAATCCCCTTCTTCTCACCCGTGTCACACTTTTATAAAGAAAAAGGTTAACAACACCAAAACTATTCAACTTCAATGGTATAAAATTAACATTTTTGTTTAGAATTTGAAGATGATGTAAACTAATAAACTATGTTAAAATGGATGAAGTTTATGCCTATTATTTTTAATAATTTTTTTGAACAAGAATTGATATGGTTTTGAAATTTTAAAGCTAATTTTTTAGTTGCTGAAAAATATTGAAAATCACGAGGTCTAGTTCCAACCAAACAACTATATGTAAATAAATATTTTTTTCTCTGATTTCAAAATATGCTATAGGTGATGTATGTAGCTAGTGCATGAAAAAAGAAAAAAATGTTTTTGATCTATATTTTCTCTATTATAACAATTCAAAGTCCAACTTGTTTGAAATCAATAGTTTTCGTCTCCCACCATATTTTCCCTATCAAATCTATTCCAATAAAAAAAAATTATACATTCTTGAAGAGGACTCTCTCCTCTAGTGAACCATATGTTTTTTTTTAAAATTTCTTGATATGATTTACTATTGCTTTCTTTTTCTGAATCAACATCTTCTCAAATGTTAGAACACCTACTTGTAGTATTTTGTAATTATAATATATTCTATCTGATCAAAAGACTATAAAATTTATATAAGCATGTTTTTTACTCTAAGCTCTACAAAAGAGTCTTTCTATTTTTAAAACAATATCAATAAAAGGAGTGAGAGTTATTGAAACATCAAATTTTTTAAATAAATTTTTTTTTTTGGTAATTGGACCCAAAGTTATCTAAAATATGCATTCAATAGACACTTCCAACTAGAAAATTTGAGAATCATATCTAGCTTAGCTAGAATGAATATATCTAGACCATACGTTTGACCAAAATTAATTTTTAGTTAGAAATACTTAAATTTAGTTGTGCTGATAAGTTAGCCTAAAGTATGACACAACTTTGTACTTTTACTTGTGAATGAATCTTTGTTTAAACATGGTCTTTTTTTCAAGTAGGGGAATATTCAACCATGCTATTAACCATTCATTTATCCCCTCTAGATTCTATGTATCTAACTAATGCTCTTCATTTATCAATTTGATATAGTAGTAGAATTTCACAAGAGTATTATGGTTGGAGAGCATGATTCTTAATATATAAAAAAATCGAGTGCCACGATGACTTGAATTTGTGTTTCTTTTTGCTAGTTCATGTGCTCCATCTTAATTGTTACAACTATATATTAGTTTTATCTTCCATGCTTCATGACATTTTTCCTCATCACTCTCTTCTATTGTTCTTTCCCCAAATTATGAGGCCCTAGTCATTTTAGGTGGCACAATATGATAAACCACCATCACATATAAATATGAGCTTAGCTCACTTAGATATAATTTTTTACTTATTTATTTTATGCATCTCTTGCATTTGTTTCTTAAAATCTCATACTAGAGGGAATCCTTAGAATTGAAGTGTTTGTATGTTTAGTTACTCACTTAAAAACTTGCTAGTTGTTGTACCAAAGAAAAATGAAGAGTGATGCATTTAAATTTACTATTGAATTATCAACAAAATCACAATAAAGAACATGTATCCCCTAGAATGGATTTATGTACTCTCAAACTAGCTTCACAATGTGTAATACTTTACCAATATTGGTCTCAAATTAAGATATTATCAAGTATGATTCCACCCTAAAGATGCATGGAAGCAAAATTAAAAATCAAGGGTGAAATATATACACACAAATTTTGGCATAACCAATGTGCCAAAAAAAATCATACAATTGATTAATGATATCATATGAATCATTGTCAACTTCTTAACCATCATCTCTTAGATTATGTTCTCATATTTAACAAGAGTTAAGAGTTAAAAATATAGAACATGTCTCACACATTGTTGATACTTTGTGCCAATAAAATTTGTAGAAAAACATCATCAATTTTAATTTTATTTCCATGCAAATATACTATCTAGGCTATATAATAATCATGTTGGAGTCCACATTGACTCAAGGAGAAAATCAAGTGTTCTAAGATTGATCAACTCAAGAAACATCACCGATGTGTTTATATTTATTGGACTAACAAGTTCTACCCTAGTTTTTTTCTTAGATTCTCTCACATTTATAGGACTCTCAATCATATCATGTAAACTAAATAAACATTCATGTTGACACCTATAGAATAGTGCACCAAGGAGTTCAATTGATTCTATACACACTGCCTATTTCAAATATTCAACACTTGAACATGAGTCAGCTTTCTTAATATTATTCTATTAGACCTAAGGGTCCAAGATTTTTTATTTTTATTTTTATTTTTTATTTTTTTTTTGGGGGGGGGTTGAATTAGTAATCTAAGATATCTAAAAACTTGTACTTCTTTAATACAAATATAACATTCACTGGTTCATCGACTTATAATAAAATGAAACTTAACCAAATAAACCCAACCATCGCAAAGCATACAATACAAAACACAGATTTCTTCCGTGGAAAACCAAATGCATGAAAACTACAAGTGAGATGAAACTCAAAAATTGTGTAGTCTTCTCAAGTACGCCCTATTAGGATCTTAACCCTGTTAGGAGTTTTACAACGACACTATTAGGTTCCACCTAGTTATGGGATTTACCTCTAGCCATGTTAGGAGATTTACCCTATTAAGAGTAGCCTAGTTAGAAGAATTGGGACACTAGCTAAAGTGCCACCCTATTAAAGGATTTACAAATAAGATCTATTAGAATCTATTCGGTTAAGGGGTTTACATATAAGAAACTTATTAGGGCCTTGTGATCTGGAAATAAAAACTCCTTTGCTTGATCAGATCCTATGTAACACATTCATTCTTTCTTCAGAAAACTCTGGAATACCCTGGCTTAATCACACTATCACAATCACGATCTACACACAAAAATCTTTGATTTCATGATATAAATATCATTGCTCAAGCCCTAATCCTGCCTCCAACCTAAAATCTCATCCAACACATTTGAAATCACTTTTCCAATCTTTGTTCCCAGAGAGATTGCGCCAAAACACACATCCCAACGTAATGACCATATTTACCAAATAGGTCAGCTAGAGGATAGACCCTTACAATTTATTTGATCAAGAACAGTCAAACACGTTTTGACCAACTCACCTTTATTTTGACAAAATGTCTACCTTGATCAATGTAATGCCAACACATCACCACAAATGAATTAAGGCACATCGACATGATAGCTAAAATAGAAATAATTCATCACAACTTGATCACCAGTGGCCAATAGAAGATCTACCATCGGTAGCTCAGGAACACAATCACCTTTCACATAAATAGATTATGTAACCACAAAACATGCTTATCTGTCATCCAAATCAATCACAGTCATATCCATGAGATCAACACATCATTAAAAACATAATTCTATGATCGTGCCACCTAACTCGCCATAGATTTGATGAACCAATCAAATCACTCATTGCTAGTCACAAACTATTCTAGTAGTTTCCCTGTCATACTCCAATCAATCATAACTCATACAAATCATACATTCAATATTTATGATCATATAGTTATCATATAGAGACATTCCCAAGTATCACTTAAGAATCGTGACCATTGGAACCACTTGTAACACACTGTTTATCCTTCTCACATACTTGGAAAATACTAAAAATACTAGGTCAATACTTGACATCAATGACAACACAAAGACTAATCATCTCAACACCAAATATGTACCATCACATCACTTACCATCACTACATAAGTTATGCCAACAATGTCCCCCTTTGGCATTGATGCCAACATAACAATCAAAACATCTTCTCAATCAGATAACCTTCTCTACTTGTGTTCTTACACCGAATCTTCATCTTTGAATCAACTACAATAAATCTGTGTCCAACATCCTCTCTTTCTCATCTATCTTACCTATTTTCTTGCCACTTCTTAGTACATCTCTCCCCCTTTGACAACAATTCCAAAGACGTCATACCATAGATCTCTTTTCCTCCTTCACTACCTTCACCATTGACTGATCCCCCTAAGGAGTAGACCCTTATTACATAAATCCAACAAATATTTCTAATGCAAAATATTGGACTGATGCAACAACATCACTATAATTCTTCTAAAGTATGGAAATCATCCCCAACTTGCCTCTTAGATACTCAAACATATCCTTTGGTAGTGGCTTAGTAAAAATGTATGCAACCTTCTCCTTAGTTGGTACATACTTCAATTGTACCTCTTTCTCTTGAATTTTCTCTCTAAGAAAATGGTACTTTATTGCAATATGCTTGGTCTTAGAGTGCATCACAAGGTTCTTGGATATGTTAATAGCACTAGTGTTTGTTAGGAATGGGAACACTGAGAGGGGGGGAGAATCAGTGTTCACTATATTTAATCTTTTTACTTTACTCTTGAAACTTAACTTGAATGCTTAAGTACTGAAATGAACATCAACATAAACAAGATACATAAACACAACACATAACACCAATATAGTTACAGGGAAACCCAAATAGGTAAAAACCCCGGTGGGAATTGACACCCACTAAGAACTGCACTAGTGTCTTATGATCCTTGTTAGAAGATCTACAACCCTATTAGGAGTTGTTCTTTACAATGCTTTTAGTACAGTGACCTTGTGAAGGGTCGGACCTTGTTAGGATTCTTTTACAATAACCCTGTTACGGGTGGGGACACACTATCCTAGAGCTCACTACTCAAGTGGTGAAGGCTACAGCCTTCTGATCTCAAATACACACTATATCTATTGGATGAACTGGTGTTGTGACATTGCTTGTCTGATTAGTTCCTTTGATGCACTGATGCTTTGACCTCTTGCAAAGATCTAATACATTCTTACTACTCTTCACGTAATTTTTCTCTTCTTATCTTATCTCTATTTCAACATCCATCCTTTATTACAAAGGTGCATCTAATATTTATGTGCGCTACAAAAATAATTAACTAGGTCAGCCTATAATTGATTACATACGACGCTTCCAAGTGAATTGGCTCAAGCGTGTTAACAAAAAAACATAATTACATGTCTACAACTTAATTACAATAGGCGCATAGCCTTTACAAAACAATAATATCATCGCTAATCAAATTACCAACAATTGGCTATATAGTTTGTTATGTTCTAGCATTCACTGTATGTGCTACTTCAACTGTCTATATCTTCATCATACTATATCTTCTGATCATGCACTCTTAGACCAAGCATGAATACACTCTTACTAACTTATCTTCTAGGGCGCATACCATAACTCTATTGTACACATGTGCATTGATGCTCTAATCTACTGGTGCTCTGTTAACTGTCCAGTCTTCTATACTTAACCAAATTCTGATCTTTTGATAATGTGCGCTGACCCCAAAACACTATATGACTTTGTTGCCATAATGAAAACACTATATTTAGTCATATACAATAGTATAGTCAACTTTCCAACAATCTCCCCCTTTGTCATTGATGGCAACAAAGGAATATGGCAAAGTTACTAACTGTACCCTTATAAAAAAAACATTTTAACATACTTTATCATATATCTCCCTTAGACTCTGTACTATACATCTTCTTTACACATAAGACTCCAAGACTCCATATTCTATATATAATACTCTCCCTTTGACATTAATGACAAAGGTGCTTCAAAAAATGTATCTCTATAAGTACTTACAAAGAAAGCACATCTAGATATGCAATCTGCAAATTGTGGATCTCTTGTTTCCAAAATGAAATCAGTGCATTGACAGTTTGGAGATGGGCGCATAAGGCATATGTCAGCTTCTCCATTTTCTCCAAACCTATGCTAGGACCTTGATCATATGTCACCATGGTGGCATCAATCTCCTTGATGTTCTGATTAAGTACATCTAGAGAGGGCGCAAGAGCATTCTTGAGCTATGTTTGCCTTGCCCTTATCTTAGACATCTCTTTCTCAGCTTTTTCAATCTTGTCTATCTGTCCTTGGTACACATTATTACACATGTTGACATCGGTGGAGGGATCTTCCAATGATTTCCTTACATTTTCTATCATTGCTTCTGCCTCTTGGATCTTCTTCTATAGATCAGTAGTTAACTTATCCCGATTCATATAGTCAGAAATAATCTTCCTGCCCTTTGCTGCAAACTCCTTCAAAGATGCTTGACCAATATTTAGTGAAATTAGGTCAAGTGAAAAGTTTCTAACCAAATCACTTAGCCTCTTCTTCATATATTTCTCTTCTGCAACTAGGGATGCAGATTCTTCCAAGTTAGAAAAATTAGTCTTGAAGTTTGAAAGAATTGTGCTTGTAATACCCCAAAAATGGGCTATAAGTTCATTAATCTTCTACATCGACACATCGAATGAAATCGACATCAAAGTCCTAACCAAAGGCACATCTACACATCATCGAATCCTAATTGATTATCTTAAATTCTGCATCGGGAAATATTCCTAGTAATATTCCTAATTATTATAATTATCTTTAATTTAATGATTATTTGGCGATAAATATTATTTATCCTAAAGTTTGATTAATTGAATATTCTAAATATTTAATTAATTAGATTTAATTCTGCCACTTAATTATTTAATTGAAGTTAATTCTATTTATTCCTAAATCGTATTATTTAATTTTGACAATAAATCCAAATTCCTATGAATAATTGATTAAATTCTTATTTAATTAATTAAAGCAAGTTGTCAATTTTTAATAATATTGTTTTTTAATAAAAGTTTGATTAAATGATTGATTAACCCATAAATCAATTGTTTTATTTTTCAAAAATCAGTTAAGTTGAGATTAAATCACTCTATTTATTTATTAATTCATAATTATCCATGTGCACAATCAAAGAGCAGTTAAACTCCAAATTAGAAAATCAATGCAAGTTATTGACTTTTTGGAACTCAACATCATTTTTGAGTTTTAAAGTTGATCTAAACTTCTAATTTGAGTTAAAAAGCTATTTTTGCATGATTTGCATGTTTTTGTGAATTAAATTATCTTTATTTAAAAATAACTCAAAAATCAAGCTGAGTTATTTGAGTGATTTATGGCTTTTATCCATGCACCTCCAAAGCCCTAGATTTCTATAAATTAAGGCATCAACTCATCTCAAATCATCTCATAATTTTGCGAGCTTACTCTGCCAAAGTCGTCTACGAATTGCACAACTATTTTGAAGAATTGGAATTTGGAGAATCAAAGCTTATTGCGAATCAAGGCTATTGTGAGATCAATTTGGTTTTTACATTCATTTAGTTTTCATATCATATCATTGTTAGATCAATTCATAGCATATCAATTTTTACATATCATAGATTTCATATCAAGTTTTATCATTCTTATTGCATCTAAAATATAAAAAAAAATAGATTAATTGCATTCATATTTTATATCAGTTTTGCATTCAAATCCTTCGTTTAGGTGTCGTCTAGGTCACTGATCTCGATAACAATATGAGAACATCAATCTTGCACCTATTAGAAGGCAGTAAATCGCCTGGTTAGTTTAGCTTTCAATTCATTGCACGATTTTGTTTTTGCTAACCTTTAATGTTTTACTAAAGTGTTGTGTCTACAGATCAGGTACAATTTTCACACACACATTTTTGGCACCCACCGTGGGGCCCTGAAATGGGTTTCCAATTCAATTCTATCAATTTCTATCTTTTTCTCCTCAGTTTCTATGCAAAATTATGATTTTTAATTTATGTCCATACAATATTCGTACGAGTTTCTGTCAAAATTCATTTCACATTGGACCCACTGTCGTACGATAGTCTATTGGATCGAGAATCATGCCAGACTATACAAACTATCGTCTGGAAATTCAACTGTCATTTCATCATACACCCAGTGTCATATGAGTTTTTGGACTATTGTCTGGGAGCACACCCAGCGTCGTACGAGTTTCTCACTATCGTCTGGTAATAGACCCACTGTCGTACGAGTTTCGGCATCAAGTTTTCAATTGTCATTTCATTTTTTAGGGCAGTTTGTCATATTTGGTTTTTAGATTTTGACTAACGGCTAATCTTAATAATTAAAATTCTCTATTTTTTATTGACTCCTGCTGGTTTTTTATTGGAAAAAGTGCAAGAATTGCTAAAAATAGGTAAAAATCTACTAAGCACGTTGCAAGGATTCCTGGTATTCTCCTTAATTTGATAACATTTCAATTTGGATCCTAAAATGAATCTCTCATGTGTTTGGCTTGAGTGTTTTCTTTGCATGCTTTTCTTCAAATTTGCATAATTGAATACTAGGTTGTAACACCTTAAGTATTGATAAGCAGTCTTAGATACTTGTGATTGATCTAGATTGCTATCTTGGGTTATTGGAATCACTAAATCCATCGGCCCCTCATTCCACCCCGTGGTTGCAATCTCAACGCCATAAAGGGGACGGGTCTACAGGAGAGAAGCGTTAATTGTTCCACGAGGCAACCCTTTTGTGCTTTTTAGAACTCACTTGTTTTCTACATTGTGGACTCATTTTTGGCTTGTGTGAGGGGTTAATTGTTCCACCTTGTGGACTCACCTCATATTCTCTTTAAGCGTTAAGTGTTCCTCTTTTTGCTTTTGAGTACTTTCGATAGATTTGCTTTCAGAAATATATCTATGAAAACATAGTAATTAGGCCCTATGAACACTATTTGTGGTTCTTGAGAGATTGGATTCCCAGTGAAATCCCTCTTGACAATGGAATCCTTGTAGGTAGGGAGGATACTTAGTGCGTCTCACATTCTACTTGGTCTGTGTGTCTTCCCTTATTGATTGATACATTCTCTCTCCGGAGGGGTTGATAGATCATGTGGGGTTGATATCATAGACCTTGGTGAGATAATCTTTGTCTTAGCGTGTCAGATTTATCTGCCTGCTTTGTTTGGGTTAAAAGTGAAAAGGCATCAAAACCTTGGATCTGGAGCCAAGTCCCCTTGTGGTACAATACTGTGAGTCATCTTTAGAGAGGGTTAACCGTAGCAGACACTCCCTTCACAGGGAAAATTGTGTTGATGGAACCTCAAGCGGTAATAGCCATTTTCACCATGGTAGTGACAGTCGCTATATAAATATCCTTGTGGAAGAAATCTCCATAGGTGTGGTTCATTGTTGGGTTGTCAGATCTCCCTAGTAGCTCCTGAAGATTAAGTTCTCGGACTGTGTCAAAACCCTGGTGCGCCGGGATTGGAGTTCACCCCTTTGGATCATAAAAGTTGCAGAGTCAAACCATTACTAAAAACCCTAGCGAGGCCAAATTTTCATTTTCTAGAGTATATGTGTGTTACTGGAAAACATTTTTGGAACATACACAAATTAGCGCTTCTGAGGATTAGAACAAATAAGTCACTTGATTGTTCATGTGCAAGGTTGCTTTTGCCCTTGTTCATTATTTTCAGACAAGCTTGAAATCACTTGCTTTCTATTTTGCGTGCTTGTTTATCTATCTGGTTATTGAAAATGAACAAATCGATTACAATTCTCAAATCTGGACATTGAAATTTGCAAACAATCTGAAACTGAAAACCCTAAATTTGCAAAATTTGAAGTGAAATTCTTTTCTGGAGTCAAAAGTCATCTCAGAAGGTCAGAAAGTCATATGAGTTCTTGTCAAATTTCATTTCAGTACTGCCCAACTATCGTATGGTGAACTACCCAGTGTCATACAAGTTTTTATGCCAGAAAATTCAAAAGTCAAAATCCTACTTGCAACTGTCATATGATATTTTCAACTGTCATTTCATTACCTACCAACTGCCGTACGAGTTTTGCAACTGTCATTTCATAGCATACCCACTGTCGTATGAGTCTGCAGAGTGTCATTTGGGAAATTTTTGAAAGTTGTCAGAAAATTGTCAGAATTGCCAGATATTTATCTTTTTCAGCCTATTTCCAGAATCTATCAATCAAATCACTATGTTAGGAACATAGTAGTAGCTATTGAGAATCCAATCATTATCCCAAAGTGGCCTTTTGAATCCGATTCAACCTTCTATTTAATCAATTTGAATCCTTTTCATCTTGTGTCAAAACCTTGTCATAACTATCAATCTTCAATCAATCATCAAAATGACTAAGTGTTGTGATATCTTGTCCGCTATCTTTTGGGAATCTACCCATACATCCAGGGCACAGTATCCTTCACCCACGTCTAATCAAATCTTCAAATCAATCAAACCTTGACAAGGTTGCATCATCTGATCATCTTGAGTCATTTCATTCTTTAGTCATCTGGATCTTATTCTTTGTTTCACTCAAAGTTGATGGTGGAAACTAGAGCTTCCTCACACAAGAAATCTGGAGAAGCATCCCAAACCTTACGTATAACCACTACTAGGGGTCCAACTCTTGAGCAACTCATCAATTCTGGTCTTTACGAAGATGAAGGTCTTGGCAACTATCGATTAAAAACTGGTTACATCCCTCCTCCATCAACTCACGGAGGTACCCAACAAACCCCGCATCAATCTATTCTAGGGAGTCCACAAACTCCTACCATGTCTCAAGCAAGGAAAAACTTTGGCTCTCAGAGAACTCAATCTCAACATGGTGCAGGTCAGGAACCCACACCTAAATAAATTGCTCAATATCAAAATGATGATAACTTCAAATGAATGATGAAGCATTTCTTGAAAGAAGACAGAGAAGCATACTTTTTACAATTGGCACATCAAGGAGCTAAACTTCCTCCCAACTTTAATATGGAAAATATCATTACACATGAGGAAGAAACTCCACTCACAGCTATGACAAAATAGATGCATGCTATGCAAGTTGAACTTAACAATCTTAAGAAAGAGAAGGAACCCAAAGAGTTTTCCATGGAGGCTCTATGCCCTTTTCCTTTTGACCAAGACTTGTATATGCCACCATTTCCAAAAAGAGTGGAGATACCAAAGTATGATAAATATGACAGACACTCTGATCCTCAAGATCACGTCAGAGAGTTCTGTACACAATCCATGGAGTTCATGCATGAACTGACCTATCTCATGCATCTCTTCCCTTGATCTTTAGGGGGAGCAGCCATCCACTGGTTCTCTAGACTGCCTTCTACTATCAAAACTTTTGAGGAATTGATCAAATTATTTTATCAGCAATACTCCTACAATATTCAACATCCAGTCACCATGATTGATATATGTAATCTCAAGCAATATCCAGGGGAACCTTTCCTAACATTTCTCAAGAGATGGAGGAAGAAGTTCTCTCTATATGCCAGACCTATTCCAGAAATAAAAAAATTGGAAATCTTCATCAATAACCTTGTTCCAAAAATCAATTATCCTCTACAAATGCAAGATCATACATCTTTTGATAAGATGGTGGATAATGCTATCAAAATCGAAAAAGTGCTTGTGAAAAAAGGATAAATCACACTTCAAAAAGACAAGTACGAATCAGGATCTAGTTCTAAAGACAAGAACAAAAATTGGAACAAGAACAAAGGCATCATCACAGATGGTGTTGTTGACACTATTCGTGCCCCATCAAAGGCACCAGCCTAAAATCTCACTCTTGGCACCGAAGCCATTAAAACTTTAGAACAAAAGTCTTCTAAACCATCTCAAAAGAAGCCAGAATACAAAAGATGGGATAATAAATGAAAGTTCACTCCTCTTGGAGAATCTTTGGAATTCGCTATGAGAACTCTACTGGCTGATAACATCATCTCTTTGCCACCAATCTGACCACCTGATTCTGAACCTAAGCCAAAATGGTGGAGAGAAAATGAATTATGTGATTTCCATTGAGGTAAAGGTCACAAAACTAATAATTGCTTCCAATTGAAACATACCATTCAAGATCTGATCGATAGTGGAGACATCACAATTGACAATCCTAAGAGCAATAACGATCATACAGCATTCACAGAACCATTTCTGAAACATGGTCAAGAAGTTTCAACTTCTTAGCCTAATATGGGGGCAAAAGTCAACTATGCCTACCCTGGAAATAATGTTGTCATCAATATGGTTGAACCCTATCTCTCAGAACATTGCAATGTCATCACAATTGTAAGAAGAGATAGACAAAATCAATCCACCAACGCAGTTACTCGATCACAAGCCCAAGCACATCTGAAAGGACAAATCCTAGATTCATCAAATATCCCTAAGGTGCCCTTCAATCTTTCATCTGCCTCTAAGCAGAAGGCTACTTCCACATCTTCCAATCCAAAGGATACGAGGCCTACATCTTATAGCATTGTTCAAAAACTCTAGCACACTAATGCCAAAATCTCCATGTTTGAGTTGCTTTGAATATCTCCAGCTCACAGAGCCATTCTAGACAAAGCTTTGCTCAGTTCCAATGTTCCTGATGACCTTGATTTAGATAGGTTCCAGACTATGGTTGGACATCTTACATCTCTGCAATATATCTCCTTTTTAGAGGAAGATGACAACTCCTTGAGTCACCCACACAATCAGCCTTTGCATATAGAAGTCATGATCTAGAACCGTAGAGTCAAACGTGTGTTGATAGATGGAGGCGCTGGCCTAAACATTTGTTCTTACAGCTTGATCACACAATTGGGATTTTTAGAATTGTCTATTGATCCTAGAAAGAAAATAACTATCAAAGCCTATGATGAACAAGAAAGATCTTCTAAAGGCACCATTGTCTTACCTATCAGAGCAGGTCCAGTTATTAAAGATACCATCTGTCAAGTGCTTGATCTACCTTTGGCCTACAACATCCTCCTAGGGAGACCATGGATACATGAAATGCAAGCTATTCCTTCTACATATCATCAATGGTTGAAGTTTCCTTATGAAGGAGTAGAGGTTACTATCCCCGTAGATCTGAATACAACTTGCAACACCTTGAAGGAAAGTACAGATAAGCTTGTACCTAATAATAGCGAATCTTCCATTGAACCAACTAAAGAAGCATCCACATCTAAAATAGAAGATCTTGCAAAAGAGGTCAATATCAAAGAAAATAGTATGGGAGAATATACTATCAAGCCAGTCTTATTTTTGACATCTCTCCCTATTTCACCTAAGTCTTATGGGCAATCTTTGAAACAGTCCTAACCAGACTTTGAAGAACCTCTTGAAGCATATAAAAATAATTTTGTAGCAAAACAAGTGTCTAAGTGAGATTTTGAAGAGGATGAAGCTATGCTATCATGGCTATACAAAGACGAACCTGAATCTCAAGTTGTTCAAACTAGTGACTCTACAGTATCCAAACTCCCTTCTAAGTCGTATGGTCCAGGAGATAAATTGATAGCTAAGATGGGATATCCAGGTCAAGGACCTCTAGGAGTTAGAGGGAAAGATCTCGTGGCACCTCTCCCACATACTGGTAGAGAAAATAAAGATAAAGTTGGCTTAGGCTTTAAGAAGAAACCCTATCACCTCAAAGGTAATTGCTCTCATGTCATAGAGCAGATCACACCAGGAGAACCTCTTCTTAAGAAGAAATAGTACCATCAGATAGTGATTCAGATAGTTTAGAACTCATCCCCTATGAAAAATTTCCTAAGGAGATCAAAGACCTGCTTGATGATAAAGATGATCCAATCACAAGAATTAATGTAGTAGAAACATAAGAACCTACTATCAATCAAGAGATAGTTGCAACACAAGAACTAGCTAATCTCTAAAACAATCAAGAAGAGGGAAGTAGTAGTGATTCAGAGACATATTCACATGAGTATGAATTCAAATCAGAATCTGAGGGTAACCCTTCTTGGGGCATTCACCCTGACTTTACTCATGTTCTAAAATCTCCTAGATATCCTGAATCAGAAGTTGAATCAAATGACTATGAATGGGGAGCCATTCCAGAACCAGATGAAGATGAGCTTATTACAGAGAAACATGTTGAAGTCATTCACCAATATGCACCTAATCCCAACGTAAGTCTAGAGCGAAATGATGAACCTATCGAGTCTGATCCACCTATGGCTGAATTGGACTCCCACGATGACATTGAGCCTATTCATGAATTGAATGTCTTAAGTTATAATATCACCTTTGAACTCGAGCGTCAGGTTAGGACCAATGATGACAGATCCATATCCATAAACACTATCTCCCAATCTTTCCCTACTTTGACTATCAAATATCCAGAACTTATTGATCAAACCTCCACAAATCTGAGCCATTGTATTTATACCTTCCCAAATGACTATGCCCTTGCTTGCTACTTAAATGAAATTGAGCCTATGAGGACTTCCATTAGTGAACCGAGTGTCAGCATGACCGAGTTAGACATCAAATATCTTAGTCAGAAAAATAAGGATAAAAAGAAAAAGAAAAATAGTTATGAGGGTGAAAACCACTTTTTGGTAGTCTCAGAACCTACAAAAGTAAAAATAAAAGATGTATCTAAAGGTGAAAACCTCTTTGAGGTGCCTAAGGATGAGATATTTGATGTCCTTCTAAGTCATTTACAGGATAGATCTCCAGTTCTCATTGAGCCCACTCAATCCATCAATTTGGGTACAATAGAGGAACCACAATTGGTACATGTCGCACAATCATTATCAAAAGAAGAGAAACAAAAATTTACTACATTCCTAACAGAGAAGAAGATCAACTTTGCATGGAAATATTTAGATATGCCAGGATTGGATCCTAATCTCATAATGCATCATTTATCTATTGCTCCAAATGTCAAACCTGTCAAACAAAAATTGAGAAAGATGCATCCTCACGTTACACTCTTGGTAAAAGTTGAATTAGAGAAGCTCCTGAAAGCTAGATTCATCTGATTTATTGACTATGTAGAGTGGATTTCCAATATCATACCTGTTTCTAAACTAGATGGTTCAATCAAAGTGTGCATAGACTTTAGAGATGTGAATAGAGCGTGCCCCAAGGATGATTTTCCACTACCTAACATTGATATGATAGTGCACATGACTGCGGGTTTTGAGATGTATTACTTAATGGATGGTTTCTCTAGATATAATCAAATCAAAATTGCTCCAGAGGATCAAGAGAAAATTGCTTTCACATGTGCATGGGGCACCTTCTGTTGGAATGTCATGCCATTTGGGCTTAAAAATGTTGGTGCTACATATCAAAGAGCCATGACATCTATTTTCCACGACATGATGCATCGAACTATGGAAGATTATGTTGATGATACTTTAGCAAAATCTATGATTAGAACTGAACATCTAAAGGACTTGAGCATGATCCTAGACAGAATGGAAAAGTTTAGTCTCTGACTAAATCCTAAGAAGTGTGCTTTTGGTGTCACTTCTGGAAAGCTCTTAGGATACATAGTTTCAAAAAAGGGCATTGAAGTTGATCTAGCTAAAGTAAAGGCTATAATGGAGATGCAACCTCCTAAGAATATCAGTCAGATGAGGACATTGCAAGGAAGAGTTCAATCTATTAGAAGATTCATATCATAGCTAGCGGACATATCACAGCCTTTTACAAAAACATTACATAAAGGTGTGACCTTTTCATGGAATGAAGAATGTGAGAACAACTTTAACCATATCAAGAAGTATCTATCAAATCCACCTATCTTGATGCCTCCTATTCATGGGAAGCCATTAATCTTATGTCTCCACTACAGATACATCACTGGGGGCATTGCTAGCACAGCACGATGAAGACAAAAAGGAAAGAGCTATATACTATATCAGTAGGACATTGGTTGCATATGAGAAGAACTATTCAATGATTGAGAAAGCTTGTCTAGCTGTGATCTTTGCATCACAAAAACTGAGACACTACATGTTAGCTCATACCACACAATTGGTAGCTAAAATTGATCCCCTCAAGTAACTACTAAGCAAAGTTGCCCTCACAGGTAGATTAGCTAAATGGGTTATGCTCTTAAGTGAATTTGACATTGAATACGTGGAAAGAAAAGCTATAAAAGGATAGGTTATTGCTGATCAATTAGCAGATGCACCTATGATTGACAATACACCAATGCAAATGGAATTTCTAGATTCCTCTATCATGACTCTTTCTTCTAGAGAATGGTAGTTATTCTTTAATGGCTCCTACACACAGAATGGATCTGGAGCAGGCATATTGTTCATAACTCCTCAAGGATACTCAATCCCAAAAGCATTCAGATTAACATTTCCTTGCACAAACAATATTGTGGAATATGAAGCCCTTTTGAATGGTATGAAACTAGCAATTGAGTGGAGAGTGACAGAGCTACACATTCATGGAGACTCTCAACTTGTTATTCATCAATTCAATGATGTGTACCAAAATAAAGATGAAAAGCTCATTCCTTACAAGAGAATGGTAGATGATTTAAAGAAATATTTCATATCTATCACATTTGAACAAATTCCTAGAATGGAGAACAAGGCTGTCGATACAATGGCAACACTATCTACTTTATTACAGCAACCTGAACATGAGCTATGCTACGAGTTCCTGGTGGAAGCACTATCCTATCCTACATATGATTCCCTTGAAACCCGCATGATCTGCACTATTGTAGGTCATGATTCATCCAGATACAAAAACCTATTTTCTTATCTCCAAGACCAAATCATTCCCAATACCTTCAACCACCATGAAAAGAGATACCTTACCCATAATGCCTCCCGATATGTCATCATTGGTAATGATCTATACAAACAAGGTCTAGATGGTATGCTACTTAGATGTTTAGAATGGGAAGAGTCTCAATGTGCATTAGAGGAAGTCCATGAGGGTATTTGTGGGTCACACTCAAATGGTTTAACACTAGCTCAAAAACTTATTAGGGCAGGGTACTATTGGCCTAAAATGGAGAAAGATTCAATCAAGTTTGCTAAAAGTTGTCAAAAGTGCCAAGTGCATGGTAACTTGATTCATGCTCCAGGGAGAGATCTAATTCCCTTCATAACACAATGGCCTTTTCAACAATGGGCTTTTGATCTTATAGGTGCTATCTATCCACACTCTTCTAATGGACATACCCATATAATCACAGCTACAGATTATTTTACAAAATGGGTAGAAGCAGTCCCTTTGATACAAGCAACTAGAAAGCAAATATCTATGTTCATATTGAACTATATCATATGCAGATATGGGATACCTCATTCCATAATCACAGATAATGATGGACAATTCAAGAACAAAGACCTCGATGATCTATGTGCCAAATTCAAGATCACACAACATTGGTCTTCTATCTACTATCCTCAAGGGAATGGCCAAGCTAAGGCCTCTAACAAAAATCTATTGAAAATCTTGCACCAAACAGTTAATAAAATAGGAAGAGACTGGCATCTCATGATCAATCCAGCTCTCTGGGCCTATAGAACAAGTATAAGAACACCTACTAGAGCTACACCTTTCGCTTTAGTTTATGGGTCTGAAGTAGTACTGCCTATTGAGGTTGAAATCCCATCACTCAAAATCAAAATGCATGGACTTGTCACCGACGATGACTACAGAGTGTCTAGGTTGCAAGAACTTGAACTACTAGATGAGCGTAGACAAGCAGCGTATGATCATCTTAGAGTATATCAGAAGAGAATGTCTAGAGGCTACAACAAGAAAGTCAGACATAGAGAATTTCAGGTTGGTGATCTAGTCTTGAGAGAAAATCCTCAAAATCAATCCCATCGAGAACGCAAGGGGAAGTTTGAACCCAATTGGCTGAGTCCCCTTGTAATCACTACTACTTTTGGCTCTAGTGCCTATCAACTCTCAATGACTGAAGGAGAACAACTCTAAGAACCAATCAACGTTCTCCATCTAAAGAAATTCTATGCCTAAAGCATTCAGTCTATGGTAAAATGTCTTGAAAAAATCATAAAAATTAGAAAAAGTCCTGAAAAAATGAACATCTTGGTGAAAACCTAGCAATGGGCACCTTGATGATTCACAAAAAAAAAGTAAAAAATATCAAAAATATCAAAAAAATTGAAAAATGAAAAATAAAAATAAAATGAGAAAAAGAAAAAAGTGCCTTGGTGAAAACCTGGAAACAAGCGCCTTGGTAGAAAAAATAGAATCTCTACCAAGATGGTGAAAACCTGGCAAACGAGCACCACTTGTTTCAAAATGCTCCATCTATCAGTGCAATCTTGGTCTTTCCCAGCTTTCAGTCTTGCTTTAGTTTTTACATATCTCCCAATTTGTTTTGCATTCATGTTTTCAATAAGTCGGTCTGTGCACCAGTCTGCTCAAGCGTCTGTATCCTATCAAGGCTTAACACTTGGGGGCAATCAATGTTTTATCCTATGGCCTCCAATGTATCTTAGACGTATCATATCCAGTCAGAGTCCTTTGAAGCTTCATCCGAGTCAGTCAGTCAGTCTCCTCTCCAGAAAGGATTTTGCATCTACAACAACGTAATCAAACATCAAACTGAAAACAATCTATGCTTTTTACATGCTTTTATCTCCTTGTATGCTTACTAATTTTCATTGACATTTTTGCATATTGTGTCCCTTTGAGCTCTTCGATGATGTCCTTTATAAGATTTAGAGAGTGATGACTGGGGGCATAATCTTTTCTTTGTTTTCTTCTTATATGTGAAAATCTAACAACTTTGAAAATTCTGGATTGAAATGGTGTTCGACTATAAGAGCCTCTATCTTGAATTGGATGGCCATGCATACCTCAACCATTGATACCCAAAAAATTCAAGGAAGTTTGATATAACTATTGTCTTTTTGAGTGAGTGAGTTCTCCTACTGTGAAACGCAATCTTACCTAAGGATGTGAACGATAAAGGGTCACTACGGGTAATTCACATTGGATTTAGAATAATCTCTTGACTGTTTGACGTGTTTAAATCGCAAGGCATATTTTGGTCATCACGAAGTTTATGTTTTGATGCTTATACAAATTGCTATATCAAAATGGACATGATATTCAGGTCATCCTGGTGCTTGTGCCTTGGTGCTTATATCAAATCCAACATTCCAAAAACAAAATCAATATTCATATGTCCATGGTTGCCTAGCCAGTGGGTGTTGTATTGATTCTTGCGCATACAAATCGATATTCATATGTCTATGGTTTCATAGCTAGTGGGAATTGTATTGATTTATCCAATTACCTAAAAGTTCAATGATGATAACAAATCGACACATGATCAATGACTAGGTCCTAGGTCTTAGGTTGCATTTTATTCTGCATGTTTCTTTGCATTTTGCATGTTTGCATCATCTCACAATGATTAAATGAACTTCAATGCTTAAATGATTCTTCAAATTGCATCTTCAAATCTAACAAGAGCCGAATCTCACATGAAGGTACCTCCAACGAAACAACAAGTAGAATCCTTTTTTGGGATCAAAATCAAAATTTGAGATCATTTATATTATTAACTGCTTGCATGATCGACCTTCTATCATCACAGAAATCCAGCATTTAACTTGACTGATTATCTTACATCAAACAATCAAAATTTCAACTTGGTCAACCATGGTCAACTCATGGTCAAACCTAGTCAAACTTGGTCTTTTGGACCTCTAAATGATGCAGAAGGCATTCCCAGACGTGTTTAACCACTTCTCAAATCAATTAACATGCTTCTGAACTATCAACGCTGACTTTTCTTGTCAGATTTCAATTTTAATCCCGAAGGGGGCATGGTATTGCACATCATTCAAAGTCTGTAATCTAATTTGAAATCATATCTTTATTGATATCATATCTTTCCTCAGTAATCAAGACAACAACCACGTCTAGTTGCTGATTCATCAAAAGTCCTCATCGCTCGGGGCAAATCTATCATCACTTGGGGCATATCAGATTCATCGATCCATATCAATTTGGTATTCTCTTAATCTTGTAATCTGTATCAATTTTTTGCAACTATCAATTCATTAGTATTATTTCCTTGGTTCTTCGATAACTGAAGGGTTCAGATGTGATACCTACGTGGTTCTTCTAAGACAATCGAGTCTGGAACCCGCCACTCACTTCTTTGCAATCATATGGTTTGGAATCAGGCATTTTGACGCTTTTGTTTCATTGGTTCATTGTTGTTATAGTTAACATTATCTTTGGTCATTTAGGACCTATTATCTTCATATCAAATCCAATCAGCTTATGTCTCATATCAATTATCAATTTTGAATTAGTTTCATATCTCTATCAAACACAGACTATCTTTGAACCATTGCGCTTCGCACAGTAATTCAAAGAGGGGCAAAATGTAATACCCCAAAAATGAGCTATAAGTTCATTAATCTTCTACATCGACACATCGAACGAAATCGACATCAAAGTCCTAACCAAAGGCACATCTGCACATCATCGAATCCTAATTGATTATCTTAAATTCTGCATCGGGGAATATTCTTAGTAATATTCCTAATTATCATAATTATCTTTAATTTAATGATTATTTGGCAATAAATCTTATTCATCCTAAAGTTTGATTAATTGAATATTCTAAATATTCAATTAATTAGATTTAATTCTGCCACTTAATTATTTAATTGAAGTTAATTCTATTTACTCCTAAATCGTATTATTTAATTTTGACAATAAATCCAAATTCCTATGAATAATTGATTAAATTCTTATTTAATTAATTAAAGCAAGTTGTCAATTTTTAATAATATTGTTTTTTAATAAAAGTTTGATTAAATGATTGATTAACCCATAAATCAATTGTTTTATTTTTCAAAAATCAGTTAAGTTGAGAATAAATCACTCTATTTATTTATTAATTCATAATTATCCATGTGCACAATCAAAGAGCAGTTAAACTCCAAATCAGAAAATCAATGAAAGTTATTGACTTTTTGGAACTCAACATCATTTTTGAGTTTTAAAGTTGATCTAAACTTCTAATTTGAGTTAAAAAGCTGTTTTTGCATGATTTGCATGTTTTTGTGAATTAAATTATCTTTATTTAAAAATAACTCAAAAATCAAGCTGAGTTATTTGAGTGATTTATGGCTTTTATCCATGCACCTCCAAAGCCTTTGATTTCTATAAATTAAGGCATCAGCTCATCTCAAATCATCTCATAATTTTGCGAGCTTACTTTGCCAAAGTCGTCTACGAATTGCACAACTATTTTGAAGAATTGGAATTTGGAGAATCAAAGCTTATTGCAAATCAAGGCTATTGTGACATCAATTTGGTTTTTACATTCATTTAGTTTTCATATCATATCATTGTTAGATCAATTCATAGCATATCAGTTTTTACATATCATAGATTTCATATCAAGTTTTATCATTCTTATTGCATTTTATAAAAAAAAAAGAAAAGATTAATTGCATTCATATTTTATATCAGTTTTGCATTCAAATCCTTCGTTTAGGTGTTGTCTAGGTCACTGATCTCGATAACAATTTGAGAACATCAATCTCGCACCTATTAGAAGGCAGTAAATCACCTGGTTAGTTTAGCTTTCAATTCATTGCACGATTTTGTTTTTGCTAACCTCTAATGTTTTACTAAAGTGTTGTGTCTACAGATCAGGTACAATTTTCACACACACAGTGCTTACATCATCAACTGAATGGACCTTAGACACTTTCTTGTTTGAAGGTAATAGGTTGTTCAAAATGTTGACTGATTCAACAAACAAGGGATTCCTCATCACCTATTTTTCTTTTTCTTTCTCCATGGCTAGGACATTGTTCTTAATCAAGTCTTCTCCCCAAGAGTCCAAGCTAGTGGTGTTCAGTGTCAAACTTGACAAAAATGATACAGAAGGTAATGGAGTGATGGGATTTCTATCCATCACTTCTTATTTTACTCTGATTGGCATCTCAACAGATGGCTCATTTGTTTGATCACTTTCTTTCATTTTTTCTTCTCCTTTCTCCTTTTCTGTTTCCTTTTCTTCTTTTTCATCTGTTATATCCTCAATCAATACTTCTTCTTGTTGATTAGGAGGAGTGTCACCACATAGAGTCTCAACCTCTTGTGTGCTTACAAAGGCTTCTTCAAACTTATCCAAATCAATTTCTATGGCTGCCATAGCAATTTCTACATTATCAATAAAAATTGTATCATCTTTTTGAGTCTTTGTTATGGGCACAAATTTTTCTGCCACTATAGGTGTTTCAACTGTAGGCACTTAATCCCAAGGACCTGTAAATGGTACATTTGTGGTCTCTGACTCCTTGGCTACCTTTGTGGGTACTTGAGTTGTGGGCGCAGTAGGTGGGTACATGTGCCTATTTAGAAAAACTTTCTCAAAGGCTTTGTTTATTTCCTTTGCAACCAACTCATAATTTTTATCCATGATATGTAGTGTTCTAGACATGGTTCTGAGGTGCGTCTTCACCAAATCTAGCAACAAAGTATTCTCCTCTAGAGAACATACCAGGAGGCTTTCATCTAGAATTTTATCTCTTATTCTCATATCTTCCTCAATTGCATGTCTCTTCAAGAATTCCAAAATGTTCCATACATTGTCTGGAATCACTGTCTTCAGTTCTAGGACCGTCTTCTTAAACTTTAGCATATGTTTGATAATCATCCCTTGAATCTCTAATTTGTCAATCTCATTGTATTTCTCAAAGAATTTTCCTATTTGATCAATTCTTCCTTCCTCAATTATCCTTGTACTCAACACTTTTAGACTAGGTCTAAAACTTACTTATGGAGGTGCTTGTGTGCTTTTTCTCTGACTTCTTGTAGTGTGCAAGGATGAGTGTCTTGCACCTGTCTCTTTCTTCCTCTTAGCCATTGTCTTATACTCAAGAGGAGCTATAAGATCAATTGTTTTTGTGGCCGCAGGAGGGGTAACATCTATTTTGTCCTGTTTATCCTTTGGTTCATCGGTTTTCTCAATCTTAACCTTTTTCATCTTAGGATCATCAGATTCTGGTTCTACTATAGATGCGCTCTCAATTCCCAAAGAAATATTTTCTTGTCTTGCTTTTTCAAGGTCTTTCTGTGTTACTCCATGAATTCTGAGTATCTTAGAAGTAACCTTAGCTACTTTCCTCTTAGTTGTTGCGTTGTTCAAAACTGCATCAACTTCTCTTGTCTTTTCTTCATAAGTCCCCCATCTTGGTTCATTAGGGTCCTTAGGTGCTGATAGAAATACTTGTGCATATGCTTCTAGGATTGGTTCCTCAACCTCATATCCAAGTGGATAAATCCACTTTGTTCTAGGCTCCACTACTTCCATGCAAGTTGTGTAAGTTTCTACCATGAAGCAAATGATGTCTTTGTATTTCTCAATAATGCTTTCTGGTATTATGTATTTCATCTGCATTTTGGCCCTAAATGTCTTCAATTCTAGTGTTATGTAATCCTTCAATGTACTCTCAGTAGATTCCTTAAAGGATATCTATGGCATTGTAGGAATACTCTTGTCTAAATACAAATCTAACACCTTTCCAAGTATGTGGAAGTACATGTATATGATCAAAGACCCAAACCTGAATATTTTGGTCGTATCATGCTTAATGGCTCTAATATTATCTATCAGTTGTGTGCACAAGATCTCGCATAGATTGAACTCATCATTTTCTCTCACAAGTCTTATTGCTGCAAGAATAGTGACCGCTAACACACTATTCACCTTATTGGTGTTGAAACCTATAACCCAATATTATAGACATCAATTTGATGTCTTTCTCCTCTATAGGCTCAATTGTCATTCTGCACCTATCACTTCTTGACTTACATGCTTGTTCAACTATTTTTCTTACATCCTTGCCTACTGGAAGAATGGTGCCTGTCCTTGAAAGGCTTGTCATTTCATGAATTAGGTCTCATGTGATTCTCACTGGTACTTCACCTATCTAGAATAGGTCATCATGAATTCTGCTGAGCAAAATCTTTATCCATTCAGACTCATAAAACTCATATGTCGTAGCATATTCAACTATGGGATGGTTTTCCAACTGCACAAACTCATCAAGTAAGGTTTTATCTGGTTTCATCATAGTCTCAATGTGCACTCTAATTCTATCAAGACCTACTAGTTCCTTCTTACAGTAAATATATGCATGGATTTCTTCAACATGCATAGCACCCATAGGGGTTCAGGAGAATGCTCCTTCTAGGTCATCCAAAGTAGATTTGAAAGGTTGCCTCTTGAAAATGTATCTCTTCCTCTCCACAACATCAAACACAATAGGAGTAGCCATAACTTGTATATTGCTTCACAATTAGTTTTTGAGAATTTCTTAATCATCGTAACGGATTAGGGATTCTGCAACTGATCAAACACACTTCTTTGATGGTGAATCAAGCTTCAATCCTTCACAATCAATTGCTATGGCTTTTTTTCTCTCTAATCACTCAAAATTGAATGCAATGAGTGATTTTCAAGTCTCTGTGTACTTTAAAGTGAAAATTCCACCATTAATGCTTGCCACATAAACCATAATTTGACTAAGAATTTCCAACTTTCATTCTGCAATTAATCAGTTAGTGCACTCTTGCACATAGCATCATATAATCTCCAAAAGGTTAAATCCAAAGGTGCATACTCTGAGGGTGAGTATACCGGTTGTGCAAGGGTCTAGAGCTAAATTAGCTCCCCCTATGACCCTGAGGGTCATTCATCCAGATGTAGAGGGTGTGTCTACTATGGATGCATCCAATACATACTCATCAACCTTATCCTTCTTTACCTCTGACCAAATCAAGCTCGCATCTTCTGCAACTTTCACAAACTTGACGTCTCCTTAGGTATCTAATATTGATTCTTCTGGCTTTTTAGGGCTTTCCTGACTTTGCGTTCTTGATCTACAAAACTTTGAGATGTGTCCAACCTTATTACATGAGTGACAAATAACTGGAGGCCTTAAGTTCCTCGGCGCATTGATATGGATTACCATTTTACACTATTTTGCTGAGTGACCATTATAATTACATATCTGACATGTAATACTTTGAGGAATTCTTGCATTTGTTTGATTCTAATTTCTCTTATTATTTTGAGTCTTGTTCTTCTGACTTGTTTTACAATTCATAGCTCTATGACCAATTTTTTTGCATGAATAACAGTAACCATTGAAAGGTCTTACCTCTTTACAATTCCTTGCTATGTGTCCATGCTTGTTACATGCATAACAATCTACTGGCTTGCGCTCATCTTTAGATGGTTTAGTATTGTCTTTAGTCTGATTTTCAGTCTTCTTGGCATCTGTGGTGTCTTCTGGTGCTTTCATTCTTGCTCGCATGTTGTCAATCTGATTTTGTGCTTCATTGAATCTAATGTCGCTGGTATCTCCTTTAAGTTTCTAAGCATATAACTAAGATTCAATCAGATCCTTTCTTGTATGTAATTTATCAATGTGATTCTTTGCCTCTTTCAATTTAGATTCCAAATTTTCTTTGTTGTTTCTTAATTCCAAGATTTCCATGTTTTCTTGCCTCAATTCTTCATTCAGTTGAAGGTTCTCCTTGATCTGTTCATCATATACTTCTTGATTGTTAGTTAGCTTTTCATCCAGCTCTTCAATCTGATCTTTTAGAGATGTGTTCTCTTCATTTAGCTTTTTGATTATCTTCCCTAAATCACTGTTTGAACAATCTTTAAAATTGTTTCTTAGTCTTTTGATGACTGCTTGAGAATCACTGACTTTTTCTTTTAGTTCTTCAATTTCTTTTTCAGATCTATCAAGGTCTTTAAGAGTAGCTTCAAGATTATTTTTTAGATGTTTCATTTCTCCCTTATCTATGATCACCTCAAGTGGTTAAACTTCTTTATTGAGGACCAGAGCTCTGATACTAATTGTTAGGAATGGGAACACTGAGAGTGGGGGGGCTAAATCAGTGTTCACTGTATTTAATCTTTTTACTTTACTCTTGAAACTTAACTTGAATGCTTAAGTACTGAAATGAACATCAACATGAACAAGATACATTAACACAACACATAACACCAATATGGTTACATGGAAACCCAAATAGGTAAAAACCCCAGTGGGAATTGACACCCACTAAGAATTGCACTAGTGTCTTATGATCCTTGTTAGAAGATCTGCAACCCTGTTAGGAGTTGTTCTTTACAATGCTTTTAGTACAGTGACCTTGTCGAGGGTCAGACCCTATTAGGAGTCTTTTATAATAACCCTATTAAGGGTGGGGACACACTTTCCTAGAGCTCACTGCTCAAGTGGTGAAGGCTACAAACTTCTGATCTTAGATACACACTATATCTACTGGATGAACTGGTGTTGTGATGCTACTTGTCTGATCAATTCCTTTGATGCATTGATGCATTGATGCCTTGACCTCTTGAAAAGCTCTAATACATTCTTACTACTCTTCACACACTTCTTCTCTACTTATCTTATCTCTATTTCAACATGTATCCTTTATTACAAAGGCGCATCTAATATTTATATGTGCTACCAAAACAATTAACTAGGTTGGCCTATAAGTGATTACATACAATGCTTCCAAGTGAATTGGCTCAAGTGTGTTTACAAAAAAAAAAATTACATGTCTACAACTTAATTACAATAGGCACATAGCCTTTACAAAACAATAATATCATCGCTAATCAAATTACCAACGGTCGGCTATATACTCTATTCTGTTCTGGCATTCACTGTCTGTGCTACTTCAACTGTCTATATCTTCACCATATTGTATCTTCTGATCATGCGCTCTTAGACCAAGTATTAATACACTCTTACCAACTTATCTTCTAGGGCACATACCATAACTCTGTCGTATTCATGTGCACTGACGCTCTGATCTACTGGTGCTCTGTTAACTATCCAGTCTTCTATACTTAACCAAATTCTAATCTTCTGATAATGTGCACTGACTCCAAAACACTATATGACTTTTTTTCCATAATGATAACACTATATTTAGTCATATACAATAGTATAGTCAACTTGCCAATAGTTATCACAATAGATAACCACCAGTTGAAATACCTTTTCCTTAATTCCTTCCAATAACTTCATCGAAGCAACTTGAGTACAATTAATAGCAACAACATATTTTGCCTCTACAGTAGACTAAGAAATACAATTCTTCTTTTTTCTTGTCCATGACACAAGTCTCTTTCCAAGAAAGAAATTTCCTCCACTTGTGCTCTTCCTACCATCCACTTTACCTATCCATTCTATATCAGTGAACACACTCAAAGTAAAATCTCCTTTGTGATCATACCAAAGAACATAGTCCCTTTTAAGTATATAAAGATTCTCTTCACAACCACCATATGGGATTCCTTTGGATTAGATTGAAATATTTCAACTATCCCAACTGCATGTGTTATATCAGGCCTACTATGAACAACATACTGCAACTTGTCGATCATGGATCTGTATAAAGTTGCACTTGCCTCTTTAGAATCATCTTCCTTAGATAGCTTATAGCCAATCACCATTGGAGTTCCAATCGATTTAGGATCTTCTAACCCAAAATTCTTCAATAGTTCCCTCACATACTTTTTCTGATTGTTGTAGATTCCATCACTGAGCTAAGATACCTGTAGTCCAAAAAATAATTTGATCTCACCAAACATCAACATCTCAAATTATGTGTTCATTTAATCTGCAAATGAAATGTTCATCTTATCATTTCCACCAAAATTGATGTCATCCACAAAAACTTCAGCAATCAACAATTAGTCATCCTTCTCAATCTTCAAGAAAGCATTGCTATCCCCACTTTTCTTGATGAAACCAATTTTGATCAGATATTAGTGGAGTCTCTCATACCATGCCCTTGGTGCCGGATTTAATGCATAAAGTTCCTTCTACAACTTGTACACCATGTCCTCATCATTTGATAGTGAAAAACCATTGGGCTATTTTATGTAAACTTCCTCTTCTAGAATTCCATTGTAGAATGAAAATTTGACGTCCATTTGAAAAACCTTAACACCCTTAAAAGAAGCATATTCTAGAAAAATCCTCACTCCTTCAAGTCTAGCCACTGGTGAAAAAGTCTCTCCATAGTCCAAGCCTTCTTCTTGTGCATATCTATTAACCACAAGTCTTGTCTTATTTTTTACCACTTTACCAGCTTCATTGAATTTATTTTTGAAAACCCCCTTAGTTTCTTTCACATTCTTATCAACAGGTCTGGGAAATAGTACCCAAGTATTTTTCTTCTTTATCTGATCTAATTCTTCTTCCATGGCCTTAACCCAATATTCATTCTTCAATGCCTCTCTCATTGATTTAGGTTCATGTTCATAAATCAAATAGGTACTTTCTCTTATCTTTCTTCTAATTTGAATACCAACATTCTTATCACCAATAATTTGATCATCTAAATGATTCAACTTTACATACATTGGTATTATTGGTTTAGGTCTAAGAGCTTCTTCTACCGATTGAATTGATTCATCCAAATTGTTTTGATTTTCAACTTCTTGCTCTATCGGTTGAACATAAACAATCCCCTGATCATCTCCTAATTCATTCTTGTTGGAATCATCATTCTTCTCTGGGAATTCATCAATCTTCACATTTGCACTTTCTATCAACTTATTGGATCTCTTGTTTAGAAACTTGTAGGCTTTGCTTCTTGTAGAATATCCTAAGAATATTCCTTCATCACTCTTAGGATCAAATTTCCTTGTATATTCATCTCTCTTTATGTATCATCTACTCCCAAAAAATTTGAAGTATTTCACACTAGGTGTGTGACCATGCCATAACTCATATGAAGTTTTATCGGTTCCCTTCTTCATCAATATTTGGTTAAATGTATAAACAAAAGTGTTGATAGATTCTCTCCAAAACATCTAAGACACATCTCTTTGAATCATCGTTGTTCTTGCAACATCAATAATAGATCTATTCCTTCTCTTTGCAATCCCATTGTGCTAAGGAGTTCTAGGTGCTGACATTTTCCTCTTACTTCCATGTTCTTCACAAAACTTAGTGAATTCCAAAGATGTGAACTCACCACATCTGTCAAATCTCAAGCACTTCAAATTATTACATTTTTCCTTTTCAACTCATTCTTTGAAAACATTAAATAAATAGAATGCATCTGATTTGTCTTTTAGAAAAGTAACCCACATCATCCTAGAGTAATCATCAACAAAAATAATAAAGTACCTATCTCTATTATAGATTCTTGTTCTCATAGGACCACACAAATCAGTATGAACTAAATCCAAAATGTCTTCAGATGAAAATGTTTTTTTGATAAAAATAAAATTAGTTAACTTTCCCAACTGGCATTCCTTGCACATGACATTGTCTAGTTTCACTAGTTGTGGAAAACCTCTAACAATACTCATCTTACTCACTTTGACCAAACTATCAAAGTTAACATGAAAAAGTATCCTATGCCACAACCAACTATTTTCAACTTTTGAAATTAGATGTAACTCTTTATAGTAGTATTCAAATAGAATAAGTTACCTTTAGTCTACATACTAGTAGCAATCAGATCACTAGATCTTCCAAGTATCCTGCAAACACCTCCTTTGAATTCTACAAAATATCCTTTGTTATTCAACTCTGTTACACTCAACAAATTATACTCTAGGCCTTCTACCCAATAAAAATCATCATAATTTGTTTTACTATTTAGTGCAATAGATCCTTTTGCTTTTACTAAGCAAGGAGAATTGTTCCCAAACCTTACCGCACCACCATCACACTCTTCCAACTTAGTGAAAATTAATCCTATCACTGGTCATATGATGTGTACATCCATTGTCTATTACCCAATCTTCACCATGATCCATGCTAGAAATCAAAGCTTTTTTATTATCTACAAGAGGATTTTCCTTAGCAACAACAAAAGTAAATACATATTCTTCATTATCCTCAAATTCCTCATCGATAATCCCTTCATCAGAAACAATAAAACAAGTCTTCTTTCTCTTATCCTTGAATCTCTTAGGCTTTTCCTTCTTATCACCATCAGGACACCTGACAGCAATGTGTCCAATCTTGTTACATGAAAAAAATTTAAAAGGCAGCTTTATGTTGTATTTACCAGTTCCTCTAGGTAGCCTCCTAGAAAACAATGCTTCCAACTCATCCTATTTATTTTCCTTAGATAAGATAGAATCATAATCATTAGAGTAACATGACATAGAGGAGAATTCTTGACTAACTTCCTTTCCTTTCCTTGTAGGTGCAAGAGACATAGATGCCTTGAATGCATCTTTAACCCTTGGAACACTATTATCATAATTGCTAAGTTTAAAAGAAGTCAATTTTCCAATTAATGCATCAAGAGTGACAGTTGTAGTACCTAAAGATATTAACTCCTGAATAGAAAAAGCCCTAATGGCATAAAATGGTAACGAGGTTCTCAATACTTAACTTACCACATTATCTTCATCAATTGTTTTACCAACACTTTTGACAGAAACAAGCACTTCTTTAATTCTCTGGCCATACTTCTCAATGTTTTCACATTCAACCATCCTCATGTCATCAAATTTTCCTTTCAGGCTGTCAACCTTAGCTTTCTGTACATGTTTGTCACCACCATACACTAACTTCAATTTCTCCTACACATCATAAGTGGTTTCAAGATCTTGGATATTAACAAACTTTGCATCAGATAATGTAATTTCAATGGCCTCCATATCTATAGTATTCTCTTTTTGTTTGCTTAGTCGATCCACATTGAGAGGACTAGTTGGAGTAACATACTATTTGACAACATAATTCCAATACTGGTTATCAATACCTTTTAGATAAAGCTTCATTCTACAACTCCACACTGAGTATTTATCCCTTGTGAACTTAGGACCTTCCTCATCATTCTTGGATCTTGACCTCAAGTTGTTAAGCTTCACCACAAAGAGGACCAAAGCTCTGATACCAATTTTTAGTCCTAAGGGTCCAAGATTACTGTGGGGGAGGGGGGTGAATCAATAATCTAGGATATTTTAAACTTGTTACTTCTTTAACAAAATGATAACATTCACTAGTTCACCAATTTATAAGCAAATGAAACTTAACCAAATAAACACAACAACCACAAAGCATGAAACACATAACACATAATTTTTTCTCATGGAAACCCAAATCAGTGAAAACCACGTGTGAGATGAAACTCACAAATTGTGTACTCATCTAAAGTACACCCTGTTAAGAGATTAACCTTGTTAGGAGTTTTACAAAGACACTATTAGGTGCCACCCAGTTATGGGATTTACCTCTAGCTCTATTAGGAGCTTTAACATGTTCAGAGTATCCTTGTTAGAGGACTTCAAACACTAGCTAAAGTGCCATCCTGTTAAAGGATTTAAAAATAAGATCAGTCAGGATATACTCGATTAAGGAATTTACGTATAAGAAACATGTTAGGGTCTTGTGATCTAGAAATAGAACCTACTTTTCTTGATCAGATCCTCTGTAAAACATTCATTCTTTCATTAGACAACTCTAGAATACCTAGCTTGATGGCACTGTCACAATCATGATCTATACACACAAATCTTTGATTTCATGATATAAATATCACTGCTCAAGCCCTAATCCTACCACCAACCTAAAATATCATCCAACACATTTAAAATCACTTTTCCAATCTTTGCACCCAAAGAGATTTCCCCAAAACACACATCCCAATGTAACAACCATAACTACCAAATAGGTCAGCTAGAGGATAGACCCTTATAATTTATTTTATCAAGAAAAGTCAAACAAAATTTAACCAACTCAACCTTCATCTTGATAAAGCATCTACCTCAATCAATGTAACACCAACACATCATTACAAATTAATTGAGACATGTCAGGATGACAACTGGAATATAAATAATTTATCACAACTTGATCACCGGTCTCCAATAGAAGATCTACCATTAGTAGCTTAGGAACATAGTAACCTTTCAAAAAACAACTTTTGTAACCATAAAACATGCTTAACAGTCATCCAAATCAGTCACGGTCATAACCATGATCTCAACGCAACATTAAAAACATAATTCTATGATAGCACTACCTAACTCACCATAGATTTGATGAACCAATCAAATCACTCACATCTAGTCATAGACTATTCTAGTGGTTTCCATGTCATACTTCAATCAATCATAACTCACACAAATCATACATTCAACAATTGCGATCATATATTTATCATCTAAAGACACTCCCAAGTCTTGGTTAATAATTGTGACCACTATAACCACTTTCAACACATTGTTCATCCTTCTCACATACTTGGCAACATACTAAGAACACTAGGTCAATACTTGACATCAATTACAACATAATAAATGATCATCTGAACACAAAATCTATACCATCACATCACTTACCATCATTGCGTCAGTTATGCCAACATATTCATCATTCAAACATTCATTCTTGAGCTATAATTCCCACCCAAGAAACATACTTCTTTGAGAACAAGGTCAATTCACATAACTATTCACTTGCAATAGTTATAAAACATGGGAAGACATTGAATTTTTAATAAGATACTTTACTTAATGCATTGTAATGCTATTAAATCTATGATAAGTTATTATATGTCATTGTTCAAGTTGTAAATAAAAATAACACTACATTCTAGGTAAGGATCTACTATTATTCCTTCTAATCGTGCTAGCTACTTCGATTTCTACAAATACATTGTAAGATAGATAATCCTTGCCCCTTGAAGTGGATTCCATACTTGTAGTTTCATCTAGTGATCAAGGAAAAAAAGAGGAAGGACAATAGGGTAGTAGAATACCTCAAGATACTTCAAGTTCATGTGATCATTATAATATGGAACTCAAATAACTAGTCTTTTTCAGTTGGAAACTCTTTACTATCAACTTGTGCAAGTTAAAAAGATGGAAAAATTATTTTTTTTTAAATGATATTCTTTGTTTGGAAATATCTTGAAAATAAAGGAAAAACTAATAAATTATTAGACCACTTCAAAGGAGTGAACTCCAAAAATTAGAATATGTATTTAATCTCATAACATATGATAGTACATAAGATCATTTTTTCTCCCTTATCTATAGACATAATTAGATAGGGCAAACTTCTTTATTCAAATTAAGTCAACAAATGAAAATACTAAGAATAAGTATGCCATAAGTGCTAAACCTTATTACTCTTAGAAAGATGAACATTAAGGTTATAACATGTCGGTCTTCTTCAAAAAAATGATACACAATACGCTTAGCAAATCGATATTCTTTTGTATAATCATTCATTTTCTCATGTTGTATCTAAAACTAATACATTTTTTCATTTAATTAAGAATTCAAAAATGACCTACATTCACAACCTCTTCATTAATCTATATACAACAACATTAGGGCCTTAAATAAACTTTCCTACATCTAACTAAGGAAATTCTAACTTGATTACTACCTATTACTTTTTCAAGAAAGATACATGAAATATATGTATATGTTGAATTCAAGATAGAGTGGAAGTTCCAACTTATAAGAATCTTTCCAATCCAATGAAGAACTTTATAGAAAACATACAAAAATGAGTGCAAGCTTTATTTTTCTTATGTTTCTTAAGTGAAATTTATTTTTAAGGTTGCAACTAAAGTAATACCCAATATATCTCCTTAAAAATTCCCTTTACTTTTATGTTGATATGTTTGTTTCATCCCATTTTTATTCATGCAATTAATTTATCCTTAAGGAATTTGATGTATTTTCTATTGGTGTTGAATATCATCATTTAAAACACAAGATTCAAGATGACTATATAAATAAGAAGTATTATATGACACTATTATCCATAAATAGCAATTGATTTGTAAAATGATGTGTTATATTGAACCATTCTTCCAATGAAATCCACATAGATAATTGAACTCATTTTTTAAAGGCAAAGAAATGTTGATATCCTTTGAAACATTTATTCATAATTTCTATTTAGCCATTTGAATGTGCTAGTTTTGTAATCCATGCAACAAATAAATTTGTTTAAAATATGCTAGTGAATATATGGTCACAATCGCTCACAACGATTTTGGGAATGCAATTAAGCTTTTGTAATTTCTTCATATATAATTATGTTGTCATACAAGCTTGAAACATATGAAAAAGTCCACAATAATATGCATACTTAACGAGTCTATCTACAACCACCAAAATTACATCAAGGTTATCTAACTTGGTAAACTAATAATGAAGGCCAATGAAGTTTCCACCCAATATTGTGTTCATATGACTAATAATGATGAGAAGCATAAGGTCTTTACCATTTCACCTTTACTTTTTTAGCATATAAATTTTTTGACCACAAGTCCTTAAGACCTTCCTAAAAGGAACATTCCTTTATACAACGATAGGTATTTAAGCACACCAAATATCCAATTGACAAGTCAAGCAATAATTTTTGAATAAAAAGAGCTTATCATTGTACCATAAGGATTCTCCTTTCAAAATATACTTATCAAAATAGAATGGGTCATATTGAACTTATTGAATGAACTTCTTTTTACTAGATGATCATTTTGCCACTCTTTTCATACAAATTATATCCATTTAGGTTATAGTATGCATACTTAATGAGTTTATCTACAACCACCACAAATTACATCAAGGTTATCTAACTTGGGTAAACTAATAATGAAGGCCAATGATGTTTCCTCCCAACATTGTTTTCATGTGACTAATAATGGTGAAAAGCATAAGGTATGTACCATTTCATCTTTACATTTTTGGTATATAATTTTTTTTACCACAAGTCCATTACAACCCCTTAAGACCTTCTGAAAAGAAATTTTCCTTTATACAATTACAAGTATTTAAGCACACCAAATGTCCAAGCAAGAATTTTTGAATAAAAAGAGGCTATCATTGTACCATAAGGATTCTCCTTTCAAAACATACTTATCAAAATAGAATGGGTCATATTGAACTTGTTGAATGAACTTATTTTTAGAGGATCATTTTGCCACTCTTTTCATACAAATTATATCCTTTCGGGTTATAATATGCATACTTATTGAGTCCATCTACAACCAACAAAATTACATCAAGGTTATCTAACTTGGGTAAACTAATAATGAAGGCCAATGATGTTTCCTCCTAACATTGTGTTCATATGACTAATAATGGTGAAAAGAATAAGGTCTTTACCATTTCACCTTCACATTTTTGGCATATAAATTTTTGGACCACAAGTCCATTACAACCCCTTAAGACCTTCGAAAAAGAAATATTGGGAGGAACAATCTTAAGATTGGGAGGAACAGTCTTGATGTTCCTAAAAGAAATATTGGGAGGAACAGTCTTAAGATCTAGTAAAAATTAATGAAGAACAATATCCAAATACTTAAGTGTCTCCTCTAAAGATAAATTGAATCCTCCAAATATTGTTCCAAAGTATTCAAACTCATGTCAAATTGTGAAGAATGATAATATATAGAATCAACAAGAGGGTCATAGTGTTCCCTCACAAAAACTAAAGAAGAATCATCTCCATCAAAGCTACTATATCTGTCATCAATAATGTTTTCAAAATATGCAAGATAGGACTCCAAAAAAAAACCTACAATATTTTTCAAGTAGTCATCCCAAGGAATTGTATTTGTAAGACAATGAATATCCTATTGTATTGAATCAAAAGAAGTCAAAATTGTAGCAAAATAAGCATCATCGAGAGAAACAATAGATGCAATTTGAATAGGAGGATATGGAATGCAAGGTTCAAGAATTAGATCACAAGTGAGAATACTAAAGTTCAAATAGCCAAATTTATCCTCAAGATCTAAATCCACACTAGAAGTGTGATAATCATTTAGAGAATCAAAGTCATTAGTAGGAACAAATTTTCAAAAGGAGTACAACCAAGATGCATGATCCACCACCCTAGTAGAAATGATTTCTCCAAGTCTCTAGTTATAACTAAATTAGGAGTGAAATTGATGCACGAGCATCCTAGGGTCCTTGGAAATCTTGCATCACCCAAAAATATTTCCTTTTCAATTTGTTCTTATTTTCCTATTTCTATGTTTCATGTAGCAATCTTTCCAGTCAGATCATTATTCTATGCAATCTTGATGATGTTTTCTAGACATCATGAAGAGTTTGTGTCTGAGTTATCATCCTGATACATTCTTTCTTCATGAATATTTATTTGGTTTGGGTCCGGTCCTATTTCTTTTTCTTTTTCTAACGGCTACACTAGATTTTTTTGATCTTGCGAAGCTTTTCCATGATCAAAAAAGCTTAATAGCACATGGTTTGATGTTCTTTATCTCGTGGTAGACCTCCTTGTGTGATCTCATGGAATTTAATTCTTATATAGAGTTTTTATGGATTTAGGTCATGCCCTATATATGTTGTAATACATTTTCTTCAATCTTGGAGAATGTGATCTCCTTGGCCGACTTGTGGCTTGCGATCTCATATATAATGTAGCACTTGTGATGTAGAGTGTGCAACATATGTGGTGGATAAGGTTCTCAAGAGAGGACTGATTTGAGTGGTTTAGGCACTTCAAGTCCACTAGTCTCCAAGACACCTCAAATGGCCAATACCCTCCAAAATACTCAAGAACCTTCCAAATTCCCAAGGTGAATACTCAAGGGTTAAACAAGGTGTTTTTAGCAAGTTTCAATCAGTTTTAGGCTTACAAGAAACTCCCAACAATTAAATTGTTCAAACAGGCTACTAGGCCTAATTGCCCCTCCTAGTAGGTCACTAGCGGTACAAACTTGAGGATAACTTTGAAAATTCCCACAATACTAAACAAAAATTTTTCACTTTTGGACACCCTTTTCACTATTCTATAAAATATTGAAACCTTGCAATGAGGTACTTTGGACCAACATACCCAAAACCTGAATGTGCCATGTATTTAAGGGTTAAAACCATACATTTAACAATGGAAGTATGTGTTAAATACACAGTGACCATGAAACCTTCAACAGTATCAGGACATGAATCAAATCCACCAAATATCCAATCAATTTGGATCTTGGACCTCTGCAAGCATAAAAGCCCCAAATGTGACCCAAAAACCCCTCCAAACTAGGGTTGGTGCAATGTCACATGTCCCAATGCTTCCTCCAACTTCTGAGAGTTTTTAAACCTTCAATTTGGTGTCCCCAAAAAACTTCATGAAGAAAATGGGGTCCTCCAATGGACGAATCTCATAGTGCTGCTCCATAGCCAGACTTTTCAAGGCTATTTCATGCCTCCAAACGCAACAAGTTGATCAACTGACTGATCACTTATATTTGTCAACTTTCTCCTACAATGTTAGGCATAAGTACATAATGTACAAGTTAATGATCCATCCACAAGCCACAATTACAATAGTATGGGGATGGTTATATCATCTTGCCTTAAGGAAAATAATGAAAAACTAGACTGTTACAACCTCCCTATCAATATGATTGATTTTATAGTATTAAATCCTTTACAAATAGATCAATTTTTTTTTTTATAATTATTTTTCAATACATTTGGATGATCAAACAATAACAATAAATCCAATAGAAACTCAAAATATGCAAGAAATCAATAATTTCATTGATTTTCTGGGTACATTCCATACAAAAGCTTCATCAGTCCGTACTCTATGATCTCCCAAACATCTAACAATGTTTAATAAACATTTCTAAACTTCCTCAACCAATCTAAAGTGGTTGGGAAGGAGTTATACTTGTTTAAGACTCCTTATTACCATTTCCCACCAAAACATAACTAGCCGTTAACATTCAAAAATTTGAATTGTTAACTTATGTTATTTGGTGTTTTATTAAACAAAACTTAACAAAAATTAGATGATTAAATTCCCTAGGACCTAATTAACCATGCTCAAGCAATCCTAGACCCTAATTGAACCATTGGGTTACTATTGACCCAAGTTGCATTATTTTGGTCTTAAGTCCTTACTAGGACTTCTAAGACTTTTGCCATTTAAATCATATTGTTTATTACAAAATGCCATAATAGGCTTCAAGAGATCCCAATTGACTTTTAGGGACCCTGTAGATCCACTAACTTCCTTAGATCCAAAGGTCTTCATAGGTGTTTGGATAGGTTCTCCTGCACCACTTTGTCCTTTGTTTAGGGAGATCATAAGTAGTTAGACTTGGAGAGGTTAGCATCCGATATGGATTTGGATTTTTGTATGTAATGAGGCATTCATTCCTTAGAATGTAAGATTACATACTATTGGGCATGTTTGATGTAAATCTTGAGTATTTGATAATATGAAGGCCTGCGAGGCATGTTTATTGTTCATTGCTAAGTTTTTCATGATCAAGAGTTGATTTTTTCCATTGTGTTTACTCTAGCTACATGGTTGGACCATCTCCATTGGGGGAAATTTGGCCATGACTTCATCATATGGTATCAGAGAAAGTTTGAAGTTCTTGTATTAGCAGATCGAGTTCTTCAGATTATGAAGCCCTAGTTGTGTTTGTTGTGGGGGTGGCAGGGGGTGGATCTGGCTTGCAATTACAAATGACTTACACAAGGGGATCACAAAGGTGTTGTTGTTGGTTGAGAAATTTGTTTGATTGTTGAAGACATACCAAGGGTGAACAAGATTGCCAAGTTAGAGGTAGGTTGCAAGTGTATCTAATAGATCACCAATTGGAGAGGCAATTAGCACACCTTGTAATCAGAATTCCAAAGTTGAGATAGTTTCACCTTAGGATTGGAAAGATGTCGCCTAGAATGAGGAACCCTATAAGGCTAGAACAAATGATGGAGGAATTTTGAAATGAGATGAGAGCTGAGATAAAAAAATGTATTGAATGGATTAAAAAGGAATCTTGAGACTAAAGAGGAATATGAGGAAGTTTTTGAAGATCTTGAGACTCTGGGTGCTAAGATCCCTGTAGAAGAAAAATTGTTGAGATCTTTGTCCCAAATTGGTAAGATTCATAGACTTGATGTTCCTAATTTATCTATTTCTTTTCATCTTGAGGATTTGATAGATTGGATTGGTGAATTGGAGGATTATTTTGAGCTTGAAGAGATTAGAGATCCACATACGATTAGGTTAGCACAAACTAGATTGAAGGGTCATGCTGCCTTATGGTGGATGGAACTATATAAAGATAGATAAAAATGGTGAAATGAAGATCAATAGATGGAGGGTAATGGTTTCTAGATTGAAGGCTAAGTTTATACCTAAATATTATAAATTAGAATTGTTCAAGAAGTCGCAAATTTTTTTATAAAAAGACATGAGTGTGAAGGACTACACCGAGGGGTTTTACAAGATGACAATTAGATTTGGGCATAAAGAGATGTCTAAGGAGAAGGTAGATATGTATATTAATGTTATCAGATTCAACATTCAATATGAGTTGAGTATGTTGAGGATTAATATAGTTGACGATTCTTATCAGTATGCATGGAAGGAATAAGATAAGCTAAGGAGAAGACTGATAATCCTAGAGGAAAGGAGAAGCAAGCAAGTAGAAATGGAAAAGAGAAACAAATTGTTGAGGTTGAACCTGATTAAAATACATTTAGAAGAGGAAGTGGAAGAAAGGATTTCAAAGGTACTTGTTTCAAATGTGGTAATTGTGCGTGTGAATTTTGTACCTAGCTGCAGACACAACACTTCAGTAAAAAATTAGAGGTTAGCAAATCAAGAAATCTGCAATATAAATGAAATAAGCTAACCAGGTGATTTACTACCTTTTTGTAGGTGCGAGTATGGTATTCTCAGATTATGACCGAGATCAGTGACAATGCAACACCTAAACAAAGGGTTTAATGCTAAAGATGGATGAAAGATGAATGCAAATTAATCTATATTTTCGAATTTTTCTATGCAATATGATGAAAAACTATATGAAATTGATCTAGAATTGAAAATGAATTGACAATGCAAATCTAACAATGCTATGAAATTGATATGAAAACTATGAATTGCAAAAATTCTCACAAATTGCCTATTCACAAGAGCTTGATTCTCCAAATTTGCAGTTGAAAGATGCAACATGTAAGATTGCAAAAATGAAGGACCTTTTGTGAAGAGCTGAGCCTTGATTATATAGAAATCCAGGGCTTTGAGGATGCATTGAAAAAGTTATAAATCACTCCTTGATAAACTCAGCTTGATTTTTGAGTTATCAAGAAATCAGAAACAGTTAACTCTCAAAATCATGCAAAATCAGCTTTTTGACTCCAAATAGAGTTCAGATCACTTTTTAAACTCACAATCACATGTTGAGCAGGGATAGCTTTAGTGGTGAATTTCACTCATCGGGGACCCAAAATTTGGCAAAATAAATTGGACTTTCGGGGTGGCCATGTCGCCCGCACTTTATAAAAATTGGGTCCCATGCATAGGCAAATCGCCAATAGTGACATGGAATTATTTTTATTTCAGCGATGACTTCGCCAATTGAATTAATTTTTCCACACAATAAATAGAATATTTTCGCCTACAATTTCCTAAGCTTGTCTTAATCGATGGTCATATTCACCAATATCCAGTCAAAATTTAAGTTAGAGTACCGGTTAAGTACATAGATTTGACATGTGTCTCTATTCCGAAGACTTTCAATGAGACTTTATGGCTTTTAAAACTTTGGCCCGAAATAGATTTGACACATGTCTCTATTTCAGAGACTTTCGGGGGAATCTTTGTGTCCTTTAAAACCTTGGCCCAAAATAGAATTACTGCCATTGATCTCGGATCATCAAACAGTTACAAAAAGTAGGGTTATTTCTTATCAGGAGATATAAAATTAACTCAGAGTACCTTAATAAAATAATAAAAGTTAAATAATGATGATTTCTAGGTATAGGTTCATGTCATCGTGATTTTATTCAATAATGAAAGATTCGCCAATGTTTTATAGAATCGCCTGTACAAATAATATTTTTTCCTTTCAAATTAAAAAAATTCGCCAACAATATTATTTTTTTTAACCCAAAATAATGTAGGATTCACCAGGATTTTATACTTTTTCTAGGGAGGGGGTTTCTTAAAGTTTTCCCTGACAATGATAGGTATTTAAGCACACCAAATGTCCAAGCACAATATTTTTAATAAAAAGAGGTTATCATTGTACCATAAGGATTCTCCTTTCAAAACATACTTATCAAAATAGAAATATGGGTCACATTGAACTTGTTGAATGAACTTCTTTTTAGAGGATCATTTTGCCACTCTTTTCATACAAAATATATCCATTCGGGTTATAATATGCATACTTATTGAGTCCATCTTCAACCAACAAAATTACATCAAGGTTATCTAACTTGGGTAAACTAATAATAAAGGCCAATGATGTTTCCTCCCAACATTGTGTTCATATGAATAATAATGGTGAGAAGCATAAGGTTTTTAGCATTTCACCTTTACTTTTTTGGCATATAAAAAAACTGACCACAAGTCCTTTACAATCCCTTAAGACCTTCCTAAAAGAAATATTCCTTTATACAATGATAAGTATTTAAGCACACCAAATGTCCAAGAAAGAATTTTTTTAATAAAAAGAGCTTATCGTTGTTCCATAAGGATTCTCCTTTCAAAGCATACTTATCAAAATAGAATGGGTCATGTTGAACTTGTTGAATGAGCTTCTTTTTAGAGGATAATTTTGCCACTCTTTTCATATAAATTATATCCATTCAGGTTATAATAAAGAAATGACATAAATTATCAATTGATTCCTTAGCACTTGTAGTTGGTCTCAACTACCAGGCCCACCATCAACCTCTTTTGAGTCTCATGACTATGCCACAAGTATGGATAGCTAGATTCTAGAAAACTTCCTCATCTATTTTATATCACTTCTCGTATTTGAAACACTCAACCTCTTCTTGAAAAAGAAAATGAAGAGGATAAGATTATTTGTTAGAACTCTATTCTTGATAACAAAACATCATTTGATATTTGAAGAAACCTAAATAATTTGTAATCCACTTCCTCCTAATGACCTACCTACTATCACTTATTACTTATATCTCTTATCTTCTTAAATTAAGCGATCAAACCAATATCTCACATAGATTTCAAAATATAAAAATTTCCATCACTTTTTAAAGTCCATATAATATAAATCCTTTCAAAAAAACAATATAAAACACTTAATCATCAAGTAATAATAACTAATAATAACCACCTTAAGGAGAATTCTCCCACTACTTGAATGCCATCAAGGCCAATCATCATTATGATTTTAAGGATCTTCAATACGGCATCTTGGCGTACACCTAACACCTAGTATGAACAACCCTCTTACGAAAGCATCCATTAAAAAAACAAGTCACTTACTCTGAATAAATAAAAAAATGTGTGAGCTTATCATGCCAATCTTAAAGAGAACAAAAAACATCAGTCTAATAAATATTAGTCATTGTCAAAATAACTTTTAAAAGCCTCAGCGTATTATCCCATTTGTCTTAGTCGATAAAAACCAGTATTAATGGTAGTCTAGAAAGCTCTTGGTAGAGAAATAAAGCAGAAATTCACAGGCCCCAGGCCCCAGGCCCCAGTGAAAAAGTACAAGGCAAAAAGGTCACGGAAGCCAAAACAAAGAAATGACAGAATGAATGAGACCTTTAAATTCAATGAGATTGACATTTTGGCCCCACTCATATCTCTTTAAATTTGGAGAAATTGATGTTTTGGGCCCAGTCCCGTATCTTTAAATTTAATGAAATTTGACTTTATCATTCACTCTCATAGTTCTTTGAACTATGGAGCCCATGAATATGGCGACGTGGTGTTTGAAATTGATGTTTGGTTTCCTCTTTTTAGGGTTTCAAAGGTGGATTTATTTTGGAACTTATCAACATACTATTGGTTTAGTTCTTATCACTTATTGTCATGGGTTTTTTAGTGTAGAGAGGAGAAAGCGAAAAGTTATTGGTTTAGTGGAAGAGGGCTTGTTTTGACTGAGTTTATTTTAGATCTTTTATCTTGTTAATCTTAATCTTAATTTATCAACTTCTTATTTTAGTTTAGTTCTTGGCGGCCGATGATTTCAATCGATCGATAAAAATAGTGGAGAAAACGAATGGTTATTGGTTTAATGCTGAGTGAGCTGATTTTGAATGAGCTTACCATGTGGACGATTTTGTCTTGTCAATCTTAAATTATAAGGGATGGAGTTGGGTTTAAGTTGGTGATGCCAAGTTTTTATGATATTTATGTCTTTTTATTATTGGCATGAGGTTTATAGTGTTTATGGAATGATTGTCCTATTGTGGCTACTTTTTTCTCATTTACTGATTTATTGTGTGTGCCTTCCTTTCTTCAACACTCATTTCATTTGACTTATTGTGATTTTCCTTCTTTTCTTGGGCACTCTCGCTTCATTATCTACGTACCTTACATTTCTTCCATTAATATTTATCATTAATGTGTTTTAATTTTCTACAATTTTGTACAATTTATTTATTTGTGTACCTTACATTTCTTCTATTCATTTTGAATGAGTTTATGAGGAACTTTTTTGTCTTGTCAATCTTATATTATAATGGATGCCAAGTCTTATGATATTCATGTCTTTTTAATGTAGGCATATGATTTATATTGTTTAAGAAGTAGTTTTCCTATTGTGGCTACTTTTACACTCTCACTTCATTTATGTTTGTATCTTACATTTGTTCTATTAAAAGTATCAGTAATGTATTTGCACTTTCTTCATTTTTAGACACTCACTTCACTTATTTGTGTACCTTACAATATTTTATTATAATTTTAATAATGTTATTGAGTATAGTGATACTTTATCTTTGAGAACATTCTTTTCACATTGATAACTCATAGTGCATCTTTTGTGATGCATACTTATGATGCCAATTTCCTTTCTAGAAATGATACTTCTTTAATTATAAATAACTAATGTTTAATGGTGTTATGCTTACTATGTGTCGTGACACTCTTACTCATATGACTTATGCATCTCCATGATTTTTTTTACTTGAATAAAAGTCTATATTATTAATAAAAGGAAATGGTATTAGAATTTTTCACAAAAAAAAGGGTGGGTAGAAAAGATTACACCCCAAAGTCCATATGGGGCCAAGCTTGGAATAAAGACATAGAGTCAAAGTTGTAAGGTGATGACAACTATACCACTAGGTGTTGTAGAAGGGGGTCCTAATTATTTGTCTTTTCCCATACATTAGCATAGTTTGGGTCATCCAAAGGGGGGTCCCATCCATAAATAACACCCTCCTTTGTATCTTCATTGAGTGGCTAAATGTTAGGAATAAGTTAAATTACTAGAGAAAATTGAGGAAACTTGTCAAGATTTGACAATCCAAGAAACCTAAGGTCATGGTCCTAGGAAGAGGTAGAGTGAGAGAAGGAGGCCTATACCACTTGTCTTAGATCTTCATACGAGGACTTAAAAGATTGAGAGTGAATGTCCTTATCACCACAAGAAAATTTCTTGTGTCCACGTCGACAACCACAAGGGGGAGATTGACATCTATTGTAGGTAGAGCCAATGACACCCTAACAATCATGCAAGGGACATCATCCCAATAATTAAGAAGCTTATATGGATGTGTTATTTCAAATGCAAAATTATTGGCTTGAATCTAAATTCACATAAGAACGTAAGAGAATATACCATCCTTTATAATATAAAGTAAAAGGTGAACACTGTTGATCCCTAAGAGGCTCACATCTAAATAAGGGTAGTTGGGAAGATTCATAGGAGTGGGACTTGGTGTGCAATGTAAAGAAACCTTTGGGATTTCAAAATTTGACTCTTTGTTCCTAGGGGAGAAAAGGGAGAAGGAACATTTCTCAAAGAAAAAGCTAAACTACAAAGGCATCTCACCAAAGCTTTTACAACATTTCACAAATCCATAGCTAAACCTCTACAAAATATTGGAGACTTGCGTTTCGAAGATATTGCCTTTGGGGATGGACGTGATGTGCAAGAAGGGGTCCTAATAAAATTGGATACACCCTTGCAGATGCAAGGTTGTCCCAAAAAATGGATACAATGTAACACATCTATTCCTGATTGGAGTCCAAATAAGAGACACTTAGGAGTGACCATGTTTTCTAGATATAAATAGCTCCTACAAAGGTCAGGTATGAGAACCCACACCCATATAGTTTTCCATTCAAATCTAAGAAAATTGTAATGGTACAATTCATCATCTATTTTAAAGAAAAATAGAAGAGAGAGACAACCACATGATACATTAGTTCTTAGGAAAAGTAGCAAACAAAAAGACCAGCATGTATAAATTTGATTCGACGTATATGAAATCAACACATAACACTCTTATTAACAAAATAAAAAGGTGACACAGACACAATATCCAAACTTTATTAAGAGCAATGGACATCAAGCTGCAAATTACATATGTTATAGAGTACAACTTAGAATGATGAACCAAAGCTCAAAGGCCAGGAAAGTCTCTTCAATAATGTAAAACTATAATTCATGGATTGATTCATGTATGTGATATGTTACAATGCAAGATATAGGGTATTTAAATACTTCTCCCCTATGGGTCATGTAAAGAACATGCCACAAATGATTCAGTGTGGTCCTAAAAATGTCTTCTTTTTGTAGGGATTTTAATCATTAGCCCTTAAAAGTGTTGGTTGCTAACTATCTCACTTTTTAGCCTTTTTTCCATCATGAGGTTGAGGGTTGTTTTCCTTTCCTTTTTTTATTATTTTTTTCTTTTACATGGAGGCATTTTTCTTATCGATAAAAGATTTGAAGTGGAAAGGTGGAAATCAACATGTGAGGAAGTGAACTCCACTTCGTCATTTGAACATATTATCTTTAGTTAGGACAAGTGTCATGACAAAAATTCTTTCAAGTACTTCATTGTTAGAGTTAGGTAGGGGACATGCAATGAAGCTATGTGGAAGTAAGGCGAGACCATTGTGTTTCTCCATGATGAGCTTTTGAAAAGAGGTTCAATAGCATGGTAGACTATGACATGGAAATATTTTTTGGGAAGCACAAGTCTTATCTGTGATCAAGGGGAGAAACTTAGGTTAGGGGCCAACTATTGTAGATGTAGTTCATAACTTTTGTGACTTAGAGGGGAGCCTTTCTTGCAAGGTTGAACTCTAGGGACTCTACCTTTATAGATCAGTCCGTATCCATTATGGTACTTTGACTTCCTCATATCACATTTAATATCTCAAGTCTTGTATGTGGTCAAGGGGAGAAACTTAGGTTAGAGGCCAACTATTATAGATGTAGTTCACAACTTTTGTGACTTAGAGGGGAACCTTTCTTGCAAGGTTGAACTCTAGGGACTCTACCTTTATAGATCAATCCTTATCTATTGTGGCACTTTGTCTTCCTCATATCACATTTAATATCTCAGATCAAATATCAGCATTGAAGCTTGATGAAAAGGATAGTCATCTTAGTTTTGGGCAAGGTCGTCGTTGTTCAATATATTTTTCCATTAAAATTTCAAATATGAGTAACCTCAAAGGAAAATATAGTATGAAAATAAAACCTTTCATCATAAGGAGGTGGATATTCGTAGCAAGGTAGATCATGAGGGATGCATGGATGTAAGTCAAGACTGACCAAAAAAGGCCACTTGTAACCATGACCACAAAATCTATGTGGTCCATCAAAATGAACTATAGTTTCATACCGAACAAAAGATGATAAAGTGATGCACAACTAATCCATAAAAGAGAAGGAAATACATAAAACTTTCTAATTTAGTGAATATGATTGAAATGGCCATACTAATATCCTAAAGCTTTAACCAAGAGACCGAAGCTTAAGCTTTCTCATCACATGAATTAGATCATACATTCATTCTGGTGTGTGTGAGCGTTTAAAACTTTTCTTGTCTAAGGTGGTCTTAGGTGGGATTTGTCATCATATTAAGCTAAGCAGTTAGGCAATCTCCGATAGTCAATCAAATAGAGCCTTGTTGCAAGAAAAGTGTGTATATCCATAACAAGGATATTGCCTTGGTTTCCATTATCATAGCTCTATTAAAAATTAGGATTCCATAGCCTTGGTAGAGATATTAGCATAACCTGAACCTTTGAAACTTAATTTTTTTTTAATTAAAAATTTTATTTCCTGCTCCTTTTTGGAGTGTCGACAATGAAGTTGTTGCTAGGTTGGAAACCAAGGTGGTAGCAAGAGGTGCCTTATACAGTTTTCACTTAATATGAACCCAATAATTCACCGAATACCAACTCTTCTAAGTAATTAATTAGTTATTAATGAGTAATGATGCCATCTACACCTAATGAGACATGTAATAGCTCTACTATCCTAGTTTACACGTTAGCATCCCATCAAAATAGTATACAATTTACGTTGAAATAAATCCATTTAATTCTTTTCAAAGATCAAAGTGTATAAAAACATTATCACCCATGTGGATGAGCAGCCAAAATGTGCGAAGTGAATGTCTTCTTAGAGAATGATGGCCTTGGGAAAGTTACCCTAGTATGAAAGAGGTCTTTTCAGATGAAAACCTACTAGCAACAATAAATTCTTATACATGTGGATGGATCTAGATATAAAAAGAGAATATCGCCTTTAGAAAATCATTCCAAAAGTAGCACTTTGCATAGGGTATTAGCCATTAGTGTTCTTAGTAGTGCATGTTTAGGTATCCATGGACACTATTGGTTCTCAAAATCACAAGTTTGTTGGACCCTAAGAATATGCAAAGTTCTATAATCAAGATCAACAATTGACTTTGGCCAACAATAGAGATTGATCAAATGATAAAAAATCCCATGCACTTTTGGTTATGCTAAACCACAGTGGGTACACATTTTGATGACTTCAACAGATTACACCTTTTCATTTTAATCTTCCTTCAATCTATCTCAAATTGGCATGCGTATTTGAAATAGACAATTTAATACAAACTAATTGTTACTCTTATCTTTACAACTGAAATTGAAAATACAATAGATGAATCAAATTTTGTCTAGTCTTGAATGCAATATTAACCAGTGCCTTATCTTGGGGCATAGAGTCACAATAATTATTTTCTTATCTAATTTTAGAAACTCGAACTATTGAACACTACTTTGACTTATGCCTTGTAGAAACATGAAGTATGTTTGTTTTTGCCTTGCATTAATGTGCAAGGGTGCCAATCATAAAATCCTTCTTACTAATTTAGCTTATTCCTCCAAATCATAGTACTTGTCCAAAAAAAATTAACTCTTTTTTAAGAGACCAACCAAACAAGATGAAAAAAAACATTAAGGTGCCATGATAAATTAGTTGTACTCTTGAGACACTAGTTCATATGATTAGGAAAACATAAGTGTGGAGACAATTTAAATGATATCTTTATATTAAAATTAATAAATAGTTGATAACATGTTAAAGAAATATATTTTATGCATGTTCTCTATTAAAATCCTAAAAATATAAGACAATGTTTGAAAAAATATTACAATCCCTTGCGATTCTTAATTACAAAATTTATTTATTTAATTTCTTACTTAGATGAAAGACATAAAATAATTATGTTCTTTATTAGTAATCTTTGGGTATTCAATGTTTCATTTTTCCCTTTATATTCCATTGGTATGCAACTAGAAAAACTTTTATCTTCCTTGCCCTACATTCTTGTAAATTAATTTTACCTTGCCAGTCTCCAAGAATATCTTTCAGTGGAAAATACTCTATATTTATGCACTTGTGAAAATAACTTTCCTTTGTTAAAAATCCCATCAATATATTTTCACCACACAAGTAAAATATATCATTTGATGAAAAATGATATTTCTTCAATTACATTTGTCTTATCTTGCAAAATATTTCACTCATATTTTACCCCTTATGTACAAACACATTATATACATTTGAAATTTGCACTTCCATCCAATCATATCCTTTGTGAAAGAAATTTAAAAAATATTCTTATGACTTCCACATTTTGACCATAAGTACCTGTGAGTGAAATGCTACACCTAAATGGCCAACAAGTTGTCATTACAGAGATTTATTTGTAGTTACAAAGTGATTCCTTTAACAGTCATGAAATCCCCTTAATCAATAATGTGGTTGTGAGCTTCATGGTCACTACCCTAAATCATAGAGAAAAAAACACAACACCTTTCCTCCTTTGTTCATGCAAATATGCAACTAGATTAGCACACATTTAGTTCAAATGCACAGTTTCATCTTAACACACTTGCTAGCTTACCCTCTGAATGCTCATGCCCCCTTACAATGCATCATTATTGTTGCTCCATAGGTTTATCAGGCATCCACACCAATCTAGAGCTCTCATTTCTTTGTTAGAATCTTCATGGGTTACCTCAGTTGCACCCCTATGTAGTGCAAGCATACAAGCTTCTATACAAACAACTTTTAATTGTGCACCATTAAAGTCATTAGTAGAACACGCATGAAGAGACATTTTATTTTAGAGAGACTTTTTGATTGTACAAATTGCAATCATATTAAGTCTTGTCAATTCTTTTCTCTCTTGTGTAATTCACTCTTCCACATATCGACGAGACACATAAGATCGATAAGCCATTTTTACATTATCTTCTACGAATATTGTCTCCCCGATCCATGATATTGTATGGGTGGGATGCAAGCCCAAGCCATAAAAATGTTCTTGATAAATTTATACACACTTCCAACTTAGTAATTGTATTCATTACGCCGAGAGGCATAGCTATACAATGGCAGCGGAAATGGGAATACCAGCATGAGAATATGCCATCATAGATTCCTTGTAAATAAAAACTATTATTCTAAATAACTAATTAAAAATTAGCTGGGCCGAAATAATAGGTAGCAAAAATATTAGCTGGCCGAAAATATAGGTGGCAAAAAATATACTATTCAAGAAACTATTCAAATTCCACTACCAACTCATTCTCTATCCACACATAGAAAAAATTGAAAATAATGGAATAATGACAGCAAAAATAATAGAATATGAAAACAACATCATTAATGGAACAAATGTCCACCGCACATTCAAAATCATATACGTTACAGAAGAAGTGGGCGAATGTAGAAGGTAAAGCGATTCAGCTGGGCTTGTGTTACCATTGTTTAGATTTTTCTGCAACAACTCTGGTTGCTCAATTTATCGACACCATTTCAAGACAAGCTGAAAGTCTGAGAAAAAGATATACAGATTGGATCAACATAGTGGGTGGAGCAAAATTTTGATTTGTTACACTCAAGAGTCATTGCATACATCAATGTGGATTGTGCAGTAGCGGGTACTGGGTTTTTTGCCTTTGCTACGCCCCAGCTAGATAACCTTGTGCAAGATGCTACACGAAAGGTATATTTTCTAAATATTTTGTTCTAAAACCTTCTGGAGGAGTTAAAGATTGTTGCAACAGTTTAATATATTGTCTTTAACACAAGTGAATGTCCTTTCTCACTATGTGCCAGACCCTGAAGATGCATTAATGGCCACAGTTACATCTTGTCTATTTTTGCTTCTCAGATAATGACATTTCTAATTATTTAGTTGGCTATGAAGACAGTCATACACTGTCGGTTTGGAATCAGAGCTGAAGGGCATAGGCAGCCCTCCAGATGTGACGGCATCTCCACTTTATCACTCTATTTCACAACTGAGGATGGCAATTGCTGGAAGTAACTGGTGTAATTTTTATGGAAGCATGCAATCAGTATGCAATGAATATAATGTTATTCAGAACAATCAAACTGTCTTAAATTATTTCAGAATTTACGTTTCATCAACAATTTGTAATTTGTTGTCGACTTTAATTATGTTATGCTCAAGTTTGATTACATCTTACGCACCAAAAGAATCATTTAAAACATTGCTCAACTAAATTAATCACATTTATGTGCAAACAATACTAGGCAATATTTTTCTGCAAATAAGGATAGCAAATTTAAGTTGGCTCTGACCCAAACTGTGGAAACTGTGGAAACTATTCAGTTCTATTACATTTGAATACAATGTAATCCAGACATAATATGAATTTATGTTATGCTTTAGTGTTAATAAAATATTTTTATTGTTATTTGTTTAATATAATATTATTACTTTATTGTTAATAGAATATTACTATTTGTTTAATATAATATTATTGTTTAATAGAATATTATTATTGTTGAAAATGTATAAAATATGAGAATGAAGAGTCACTGGAGGTATGGATATGTACAAATACATTAGTTTTTAATATTGAGAATCATTATTTTGAATTGTATTTTTGTATTATTTTTTAATGCATGTAGATTCTTTTTATTCAAGATTTTATTAAGAATGTGAAATGGTCAAAATTGCATTCTTTCAAAAAGAATTATTACTTTTGAATTAATTAGAAACATCTTTTCTAATGAGAATATTAAAAAATATAAAGAAAATGTAGAAACCTATCATTTTTCTAATTGACAATAAAAATGTTTCTTTATTTTTCTTATCCTTTTCTAATTATAAACATCATTAGTTTCAATTAGAGAAAAAATTATGAAATATAAAAATATAAAAGCATCTTACTTTTGTAAGTGAGATTAAAGATGTTTCTAAAGAAATCAAAAACATCTTCCTTTCTCTAAGTGAAATATTAGAAAAGTATCTTACTATCTTTTTATATTTATAAATATAAATATAGTAATAAAATTGTTATAAAAAAGAAGTTTTTATATTTTTGAATCCTGTTAACAAAATTTAAAAGTGCTTATTAATTTGATTACGTGAAAAGTAATTTTTCATATTTATAATAATAATAAAACTATTATCTTTAAATATTTATTTTTATGAATAAAATTATTATTTAAAAAAAATTACTCATAACTCTAACCTTGATCCTAATTAAATATTAAATCAATTTTAACTTTAATCCTGACCAAAAATTAAAATATACCATAAACCTAATACCAAACCAAAGTAAACCATAGGTATAATCCTAACTAAACAATGAGGAAAATTTAACCTTGACCATAACCCTAATCAAATTAAATTGAACACTAACACACAACCACTTTGAACCTTAACTCAATACAAAATTGAACCCTAATCATACCACTTAAATAAGTTTAACTCTAACGATAAACCAAAATAGAACCATAACCCTAATCTACGTTCTACCCATAATCAAACTCGAACTTAACAATATCAAGTTGAGGCCAAACCCTAAATCAAACTAGACCTAAATATTTAGGTCATGGATAAACCCTAAATTTAACCTTGCTCTCAGAAATAGAAATAACCTACATTGTGAACCAAATTAAAAATTAAAGTGGATTGAACCCTAACCTTAACTCTAAATTGAATTACACATTAAACCAAGTTGAAACCTAATTTTAATGCTCAATAAAATTCAACCTTAATCCTAAACTTGGAATTGACCTTTATACAAATCCTTTTTTCGTAATTTTTAAATTAAAAATCAACTCTAATTAGTGTCTTATCAAGTGAACACATTTCTAATTAATATTTCCTCATTACATATGTCTAAACTAATATTATAATACATCATAATAGTTAAACCAATATAAATATCAACACTAACACCAAATAAAATTTAACCCTAACACTAAACCAAAATTTAAATTTCACTCTTACACTTTAGAAAACCTTAATATGTGTTGATCCCTAATCCTAAACCTGATTGAAGATTACATTAAATTGTAACCATAAATCTTAAATCCATCATCATCAAGCTTATCTACATTAAGGTTTAGAGAATATGGCATTCCAAAATCTACTCAAACGTTGGATAAAGTTTTAGCTATCATCATAGTGATCTATCTTGATAAATTAAAGTATCAAGCCTAATTTTAAGATTTATTAAACCATAACCAAATAAATGAACCCTAACCCTAACCACTATTCAACTTTCACAGGCCTCCAAAATCTACTTTGGTCACTTGATAAATTAAACCCTAAATCTAAGCATGATCCTTACACTCAACCAAATTAAACTATAAGCCTAATTTTGAACCTTATTGAAACCTAATTCTAAATTATATTATTATGTTTAAGATACACACATATGAATCATAAGCCTAATCCTAAATGATATTATCAAATTTAAGATATATATATATATATCCTACTCATGACCCTTATCTAACCCAACTTGATACCTATGCCTCAACTTAATCCTAACCTTAATATAACTAAATCATAACCCTAATTATATCCCTAATTAAACTCTAATCCACACTAGAAGTATAATAAAGCCCTAATGATAATCAAAGGATAATTGTAATCAAACCCTAACTATAATTAACTTTAACCCTAATCATGATCATAATTAATACCAAAATCCTAACCCTAACAATAATTATAAGCCTTTCCATATCCACACCCTAAACCCCAACCCTAATCATTATATATACACTAAACTCTAATCATATCTTAATCAAGCCATAACCCTAACCCTATGCAAAATTAAAACCATAACCCTAAACAAACCCTATTCTAAACCATAATTATTTTTCAAACCTAAACCCTAACCATAGTGATAATTCTAAGCCTTGTACTAACCATGCCCCCCAAATTCTAACTCTAACCATGACGTATACCGTAGAACCCTAATCTTAGTCCCAAACCTAAACCTAAAACCTAATCTTATCTATAACCTAAATACTTATTGTAGCCCTAACCATGATGTAAACCCTTAATTTAACCATAACCCTTACCTTAAACCCTAACCCTAACTATAATTTTACTCTAACCTTATTTATAAGTGAAACACTAATCCTAAACATGATGGAAACCTAACCCTAACCATAATCTTAACCCTGACCCTAACTATAACCCTACACTAGCCCTAACCTCTACTCTAACATTGATGTAAACCCTAGCCCTAACTAAAATATTAACCATTATCTTAAACATTATTCCTAACCATAATCCCAAGTCTAACCCTAAACCTTAATCATAATAATAATCTTGACCTTAACCCTAACCATACCCTTAACCATGATGTGTACCCCAAAACCCTAATCATAATCCTAAATGTTTTTCTAAATGTAATGTTTAGGATGTAGGAATAGGGTTAGAATTTATCAATTAGGGTTAGGATTAGGGTTTATAATTAAGGATTATGGTTCAACATATAGGATTTAGGATTGTGATTAAGATTAGGGTTACAATATAGCTCATGTATAATAATTAGTAAATTATATCCCTTTAAATTAAACTCTAATCCACACTAGATGTATAATAAAGCCCTAATAATAATCAAAGGATAATTGGAATCAAATCCTAACTATAATTAACTTTAACTCTAATCATGATCATAATTAATACCAAAATCCTAACCCTAACAATAATTCTAAGCCTTCCATATCCACACCCTAAACCCCAACCCTAATCATTATATATACACTAAACTCTAATCATATCTTAATCAAGCCATAATCCTAACCCTATGCAAAATTAAAACCTTAACCCTAACCATACCCTTAACCATGATGTATACCCCAAAACCGTAATCATAATCCTAAATGTTTTTCTAAATGTAATGTTTAGGATGTAGGAATAGGGTTAGAATTTATCAATTAGGGTTAGGATTAGGGTTTATAATTAAGGATTATGGTTCAACATATAGGATTTAGGATTATGATTAAGATCAAGGTTACAATATAGTTCATGTATAATAATTAGTAAATTATATCCCTTTAAATTAAACTCTAATCCACACTAGATGTATAATAAAGCCCTAATAATAATCAAAGGATAATTGTAATCAAACCCTAACTATAATTAACTTTAACCCTAATCATGATCATAATTAATACCAAAATCCTAACCCTAACAATAATTCTAAGCCTTCCATATCCACACCCTAAACCCCAACCCTAATCATTATATATACACTAAACTCTAATCATATCTTAATCAAGCCATAATCCTAACCCTATGCAAAATTAAAACCTTAACCCTAACCATACCCTTAACCATGATGTATACCCCAAAACCCTAATCATAATCCTAAATGTTTTTCTAAATGTAATGTTAAGGATGTAGGAATAGGGTTAGAATTTATCAATTAGGGTTTATAATTAAGGATTATGGTTCAACATATAGGATTTAGGATTATGATTAAGATTAGGGTTACAATATAGTTCATGTATAATAATTAGTACTAGGTTAAGGTTAGGATTAAGGTTACACATTGAGGAATAGGGTTTAACATTTAGGGTGTAGCATATATGATTAGGGGTTATCATTAGTATTAGGGTTTACATTTAGTTTTAGGGTTTATATGATGTTTAGAATTATGGTTTGGTTTAGGATTATCATTATAGTTTATTTAGTAATCCAAAATCTAAAACCCTAACCCTAACCCTAAACCTAATGCTAACCTTAACCATGATCCAAAATGTACTCCTAATGGTAACCCTAACCATGATATAAACTATAACCCTAAATACTAACCCTAATCATATTAACTTATTCAACATGTTACATGCGATGCGACTGCTACCAGCTCATTCACTATCCATAACAGTAACCTCAACTCTAGCAATAGTACTGACCTTAACCATAATAAAAACACTATCCCTAATAATAACTTAAACCTTACCAATACGACTAACCTCAACTCTACCAATGGCACTAACCTTAACCATTATAATAACACTATTCGTAATTATAACTTAAAACTTAGCAAATTTCATAAATGTAACCTAATATTTCCCCTAACACTAACCTTAACAATCTCACTAACCTTAATTATAATAGTTTAACATACCCTAACACTAACCTAACCATTATATTAATACTAATTACAAATGTAATCCAACCTAACCAACTGGGTTTAATAACCCTTACGACAATTATTTTAAAAATTATTTTTAAAAATATAAAATATTTAATGTCTTTCGTGTTGCGCTGCCACTGCTACTAGCTTATATATATTTATATATATAATACGCCGAGAGTAATCCTTCTCGAGGCGCCTATTTTCTTTAAATTGCAAGCTACAATAGGCGCCTCGAGAAGGATTACTCTCGGCGTATTATATATATAAATATATATAAGCTAGTTGCATTCTTATCAAAGAGATTTTGCACTTCGGAGAGAGATTTTTATTGTCTTGTAAATGTTGATTGTCTGTTCGATGATGCTTTTTTCTTATATGATGATGGACCCACCACTTAAGTTTGCAACGCCCTATTCATCACTTAAATTTGTTCCATGTGCACGATGAGAAACCACTTCAATGGTTTTGTTTTTATTTTTATATATAACTTCTTTTCAATAGTTCTAATGAATTTAAATCATTTTGGATTGATTTAAATCACCTTTTATCTCATCTTGAATATTCTCTCTTAATTGTATCATTAAATGAATTATCACTTGAATAAAATTGATTTAAATAATAAAATTTTAAATTTGAAACCAATATTCCTTTTCATGGCATGATACACATCAGCCCTTATGTGGGTCCCAAAAATTTTCAATCTAAAATAATTTATCATCTTGAAATGCTCTAAATTTCAATTGCATGCATTTTTAATCAAAAGATAAAACAAATTGCCGTCCATTTTTATTATTGATCATTACTGCTAGACCTTCAAGGTAAATAAATTGCCTCTAAAATTGAAATTGTCATGGAAAGAATATCAAACTCAATCATGAGGAGTTGTCACAAGCCACTCGTGATGACGATCATCTGATAATAAAATATAGTCCTTTGAAGTTGGTCACCTAAGATAGATACCATGCATGTTAAAAATGTTTTTTTATCATCAATGGTACTTCAAATTTTTCAAAAATTTAAATTTGAAGTCCCAACAGACACACCAGTGAGACTCACAATGATAAAGGCTCAAAATTGCTTTCTAGGTCATGTGATTGATACACAACTAATGTTTTTTATTAATCTAGATGGTGAATTAGTTCTAGCAGCCATGAAAGGGGTCATAGGGGAGGATTTCCTAAATAGTGATGATAGGTATAGGGCGAACATAGATAAACTGTCATGGTTTGTGGGCTCCTTACTAGACCTAGGTGAGTCAAAGGGCATAATCAACCAGTTGACTAGGGGACTATTTGGTAATGACTACATTGAAGGCTTGGACAAGGTCCTTAGGGTGGCTTGGTAGAGAATTGGGCTTCCACTAGCTACTCACCTAAGGGTATACCTCGAGAAGGACACAGTGGTCCCCTGGTTACCATTTGTGTCCAATTTCTAGGTGATGAAAATTTTTGTACACAAAGAGCGGGCATGCCATGCTTTGGCATTTCTAAAGTAGTTGGCATGTGTTAATGCTAACATTGAGCAAGGATGACTCAAAGAATTTCGTGCCAGGGTGATATTTGAGCAAGGTTGGAACACTTCAAATAACAACGAGCTAAAGGAAGGGGAGCTCCTTCCTACAAATGCAAAGAGATAGGAAGCCCCTGGAGATGACTCTTCTACGAATTCTCCTAGTTTTGCAGCCAACTAGCTTTTCCAAGTATGTGAAAAAATAATCAACTCCTCAATTTTGAAATATTTTCTTTTTATGATTCTTTTTGAAAAAACCTAACAATATATAGATGCTTGTAAAAATTTCTCTTATGAATGAGGTATATATGTGAAAAAAATATCGAGTCCTCAATTTTGAAATATTTTCTCTTTATGCTTCTTTTTGAAAAAACCTAACAATATATACATGCCTATAAATATTTATCTTATGAATGAAATATATATGTGAAAAAAATATCGACTCCTCAATTCCGAAATATTTTCTCTTTATGCTTCTTTTTGGAAAAACCTAACAATATATACATGGCTATAAAAATTTCTCTTATGAATGAAGTATATATATAATGTGTGTGCATCACGTTACATGTGTCTTTTCTTTTGTTTTAAGTTTAATTTCCTTCAACAAATATACTTTTACATTAGTTTATAAAAGCATATTAAAAAATTGGGTAAATTTCAAAACACATGAATTTATTCACATATTATGTAAAGAAATTATTTTTTTATTTTGAGAAAAATTTATGGTAGAGATGGTAAAAAAAATTTGTATATAGTAACAAACATTTTTTTAGAGTATACCCACCTCTGAGAAGATTAATGAATCAACATACTTGGCTGGAGCCTTAGCATGTTTAACTCTTAATATTGTACCTTGGATGTTGGTTGTACACGAATGCACCTAAGAGTGATGTCACCTTTTGATTATCTTTTCATCTAATCACATGATAACATAGTCCATTAATGATCCTTTGCATTCATTATTTATTCTAGACCAAAAAAAATGTGAGTCACACTTAGGGAGAAAAAGGGCTATACAGAAGGACCCACCTAAGAAGGGGACCATACATGGTAGAACTTACTGAAAGTAAAAACATTCTACTTACTCTAACCTAACTAGCTACTTGTCACCTCATAGGGACCCATTAATTGGATTTTTGAAGTAGCTTCCCTGACAACCTAACCTATTTTGCATGACATGACTCTTCAAATTTAGATGTGGGAATCAAGGAAGTAGGTGGTTGTACTCCTCTATTATTACCTCATTAGTAGAATTGACACAAATATACATGGAGGGGTTGTTTCCTAACTATGAGGAAGTTGAATAACTTGATGATGTAATAACTTCATGTTCCGATGTGGACATTACTAGGAAGGGAAAATGAGCTAGGAGCTTCAACGGATATCTAATAGAGCATCCTTGCATATGTAGAAGATGCTTGTTGAAAAGGCTCTAATAGAGCATCTCATTCAGTGTTTTGATGGAGGTTGGGTCTGATAGTTCTCTAATGACCTCTTCTTTGCAAGTTGTGTTATTTTCTACTTGTGGCCTTTCTTCAAATGATGAGAAAAAAAATTCCAACTCATCCCAGAACTGGGCATCACTTTCCTTGACTACACTTCCCTCATTGGTGGATGACACATGTCTCATGCCTTGATCTTCTTCCAACTATTTGGTTTTAGGGCAAGACTCCTTGTGTACATCATTGAGGTCACACTTTGGCTTCTCTTGCATACTTGGTTCTACAAAAGTGCACGGTTGGTGCTTGTTCCTACTATTTGGGGCATGGGGAGGTTCAAACCTTTTCTATCTATAGAGCTCAAGTATCATTTATTCTACCTCTCGCAAGACATCAAATGCTAGATAGGGAATTTTGTAGGAGTAGGTTCTGATATTTCTTCATCAACCATGAGTGACCACTCCTTTCTCTAGATGACTAGGCCACCTTCATATAACAAGATATTTTTGAGGAGAAGGGATTGGGGGGCATAAGATCCTCCAAGAAATAAATGTGGTATATTTCTTTAAAAAAGAGGATGGCAAATCTAGGGAAAATACCAACCATTCGATTTGTCCAACCTAGTACTTGGAACAAACATGGTTGTTTCCTAGGACTAGGTAACCAAACCAGTGGCCTTCTACCCCTATGCCTTCTATTTCTTGTTGATAGTCACACCACATAATATCTTAGGAATTTTCTCTAAGGGGCTCCTTTATTCAAGGAATAGGAGAAAATAAAAAGGATCTTAATTGTTGTAAGGACTCTTCATCTCTCTAGCAAAAATGCTCTACAAGGGAGTGATGTCAATCATCCTACTCTATGAGGCTAAAAAATTGGCCTCATCCTCTAGCATAACCTTCATTATGAAAGAAAACAAGGTGCTTACAATAAAGCTTCTCAAAAGATATGATGTGAAAGAGTACACCAAATTTTGGCAGTGATTGATAAAATAGAGCCCACCAAGTGTGCTAGAAAATATTGTTGATCCCTAAGAGGATCAAGCTAAATAAGGGCAATTAGGAGGCTTTGTAGGACTGGGACTTGGTGTGCACTAGATGAACCTCAAAGATTTTAGAAGTTGGCTCTTCATTGCTAGAGGAGAAAGGGAGAAGGAAAATTTATCAAAGCAAAATCTAAGCTACAAAGGCATTTCACCAAAGCTTTTACAATATTTAACAAATCCATAGCTAAACCTCTACAAAATCTTGGAGACTTTTATTTTACAGATATCTACTTTGGGGATGGACATGATGCACAAGAAGGGGTTCGAATAGAAGTAGATACATCCCTATGGATGCGAGGTTCTACCAAAAAATGGACATAGTACAGGAAAGCTAGTCCTGAATGGAATCTAAGCAAGAGATACTCAAGAGTTCCCCTATTTTCTAGACATAAATGGTTCCTACAAGGGCCAGATATGAGAACCCATACTCAACTAGTTTTTCTTCCAAATAAGCAAAATGTAAATGGTATAATTCATCATATATTTTAATAGAAAATAAAAGAGCAGGAAAATCACATGATCCATTAGTTCTTAAGAAAAGTATAAAATGGAAAGACCAACATATATAAATTAGACTTGATGTAAATAAAATCTTCATAGAACAGTCTGATTAACAAATAAGAAAGGCAACATAGACACAATTTCCATACTTTATTAAGAGAAAATATTCAAACACTAGAAATCAAGTTTCAAGTTACATATGTTATAGAGTACACCTTAGAATGATGAATCATGGTTAGAAGGCTAGGAAAGAATCTTCAATAATGCAAAAACTACAACGGGTGGACTGATATGTGAATGTGATATGTTACAATATAGGGTCAAAGGTATTTATAGACTTCTCCCTCATGGGTCATATAGAAAACACTCCGCCCACAATTTGGCCTGATCCTGAAAAATATCTTCTTTTTACAATGATTTTCATCATTGGCCCTTAAAATTGCTACTTGCCACTTATCTCTTTTTTAGCCTTTTTACCATCATGGGGTTGGCGGTCATTTTACTTTCCTTGTTTTGTTATTTTTTTCTTTTGTATGGTGGCATTTAGTAATTGGGAAAATATTTGAAGTAGGCAGGTGGCGATCAACACGTGAGGAAACATACCCCACTTTAGTTAGCATGTGTCACGATTACGGTGGGTGTTTAAGGGACTTCCTTGTTAGAGTTAGGTAGGGGAAATATGGTGAATCCACATGGTAGGAAGGTGGGACAAACATTTGAAAAGGGGACCAAGAGCGCGGTAGACTGTGACATGGAAATGTTGTTTGGAAAGCACAAGTCTTGACCACGGTCAAGGGGAGAAACTTAGGTCGGGGGCCAATTGTTGTAGATGAAGCTCACAAGTATCAATTGAACTAGTAGAAAAAATAGCAATATTCTCATCTTTATAAATATAAACAAAAAATTTACCTCAAAAGCATGTCAAATCTTGGTAATCTTGGCATGATTTTCTAGCCAATCCCCAAGATGACCATATCCTAATAAAAATGTTCATACTTAAAAGGTTTTAAAAAAAAAAAAAAATTGTAAATGTAATTCTAAGTTGCTTAAGATTTGAGAATAAACCAAAAATTTTGATGGGAAGTTTCTTGTTAATCATATAAGAGGCAATGCAGATTCATAACCCTCAAGTGAGACAACTTATCACTAATGGGGAGGCCTTGGTATAACATTCACCAAGTGAAATGGATCAACTTTGGCTCAAGAATAGTTGACTAAATAGTTTTGAACTTTCATTTCCAAGAGCTTAGTGGAGACTAAAGAATTCATATTTGGTTCAAATTGTGTACCTTGTAAAGGTGGGTAGAGAGATAAGCATACCATATACAAGGCTTATAAGAGTGAAATGACATGTCATGATACAACTTCTAATTGTTTACCAAGGTTTGAAACTTCTAACCAAGTAATCTTAGGAATCTTAAATTAGTAGCAACTTATTTATTGATTATCTAGTAAGTTTCAAAATCTTAATTACATACCATGTATTTAGTAGTAGATTTTGGGAAAAAAAATCTTGGTCCCTTATAAAAGAAGTCTAAAAGGGTTTTGACCCCCTTCTTAAAATAATTAACGCGTGGACCCAAAATTCCAGAGTTAGGGGATGATATTGAAAAAATAAATAAAGACCACTAAATAGACTATTGGTTGATAAAAAAACACTTTAAAAATTCATTTTCATTCCATTAAAATCCAATTCTTCATAGCTTCCCATGCCTTCTAAATTATTTTGACCACAAAGGTACCCTAAGATTTGATAGTTCCTTCATAATAAGAAGATTATGAAAATGAAGATCCTTGTAGTCTTGTCACACATATGAAGTTCTAGATGAAATATAATGTAATAAAAAAATTAGGATTCATGATCTCTAGGGCTCTCATAATCTATTTAGAACACAAGACCAAGTCTTCATATTGAGTAGAAAGAAAGTCTAACCCTTCAAGATCATGAGGGAAGTAAAAAAAATTCCCAAGACACTATGAAATCCTTGATTATTATTAGTATAAGCTTAGATAGAATCCTCAAGAACATTTTCAAGCTTCAAGTAGGAATTCTTGAATGAGATCCAATAGGAAGAATAATATGCATGTGTGGTAAACACAAATTTAGAATATATCCAAAACTGTCATGCAAAGAAAACAAATTTAATGATTCAATAGAATATCTTCTTCCAATTTTAGAAATAATTATCCACGATAATGGGGATGCAAAAGATTGAAAAGAAAAAGAAATTTCAAGAAACTTGAAAATTTTCTTGTGATTAATCAAAATCTATCCACATCCATTAAGCCAATTGGACTTAGGAGAGAAAGTCTACCTATAACATTGGGTTTTCTAACACAAAATACTCTAACTAGATGATTTCAAAAAATGTGTCTAAGAATTGCAAAGTCTGTTTATGATAGTTTTCTTCTTTTGCAAGTGTAAGAAAATAGTCATTTATAGAATTTCTATTCAATAATGAACTTGAAGAATTGGGAAAATAAATTTCTTTGAATAGATTCTAGGAGACAACCTTGGCCAAATAATAACCAATACTTTTTCGAATAAAGCACATAAAGTAGACGAGCCAAAGGAAAACCTTGGAAATTTGACAAAAAAAACCCAAGAGGTTTGGATTGAGCTAAAAAATAGAAAAACATAGCACAAGTATTGAAGAATGACAAGAATAAAATGTTATTCTATCTTGTCATAAGATTTTGATAAATCAATCTTTGATGAAAATAGCCTACCAATGTGAGCATTTGGATCATTCTATCACTCCCTAAATAATAATGATGTTATTCAAAAGATATCTGAATCTTATGAAACAGTGTTGTTGAGGATGCACAATTCAAGGAAGAAGGTGACACAGCTTCAAAGAAAGATCCTTGACAATAATATGAGACATTGATCAAGGTAATTGATCTTTAATTTTGTAAAATAGCATTTATATTTCTTAAATTAGTTATAAATTTAAAATTTATTTTATAGACCAATTTACCACAAGAATTAGAATGAAATACTTTTAGATAAATTTTATGAAAATCTTCTTGAATAGTATCTTATAGTGCTTTTCCAAATTTACAAGGTAACCCATTAAAACCAAGGGCTTGGAACCTTTTTTGTTCATTTGAGAGACATTATTCCATAATTCTCCTCTTACTATTGGTCAATCTTATTACTTATTGTGAATTTTTTTATTCAACAGATAAAAATAGTTGGGAAAGTGAATGGTTAAGTTATTTTTTCACCAAATTCATCATTAATTTTTTGTTATATTAGTTTAAAATTATAAGGGATGAAGACGGACTTAAGTTGGCCACATCAATTTGTTTATGTTTTTTTTATTATGAGCATGTGTTTAAGGTTGTTCTATGACTACATTTTCCTTGTTGAATGATTTAATATGTTTTCCCTTCCTTTGTGGACACTCTCACTTCACTTATTCAAGTACCTTACATTTGTCTTATAAATGTTAGAACAATGGTTGCTCAACCTTGCAATAGTAAAAGATTAATATTGATAAATAAGAACTAGGGTTTATAAGAGGGAAGTAACCCCCTTGTGGGGTCAATGGGGATTGAGCATTTTATGATAATTTATCATTGTAAATCATGACCATCTATCATTAGGTCATAGATCTTGTTAGAATGTGAAGTTGATTTTGTCATTAGTGTTTGTCATTGATGTCAACATATATGATGCATAGATATGGTTCATTTATGATTTGGTTATTTGTTGTATCAGTTGATGTGTGTACCGATATCTTTGGTGTATTGATAGTTGGTGTTGGTGTATCAGTAGAATTTTTCACCGAAGGATGTGCTTTAAATATTTATCCTTATGTGTGTCGATGATGCTCCCTTTTAGTGCACAACATATGGTGGAATGTTTATTTGGGTTTAGTCCTATTTGGAGCATGTTCATTGTGTTTCGGTCCTAACAGTTACCATGTGATGCATTGTTCATATCTATTGGTACCAAAAGTCTTGAAGATGGTGTAGCATGTTGATATGCATGAGCCATATTGTATTGGGAAAGGTGGTCCACGTTTCATTTCTTACCACCATGGGACTGCTTCGACATGACCTATTTCAAATTGGTTTAGGCCAACTTGGTTGATGACAAAAAGTTGTATAAGAAGAGTGATAATATCAGTTATTTGTGTGATGCATGCGAGTAATATGAAATGAATGTGAATCTGACAAGGAAATATTTGTGTGTTGATTTTCATGTGAGTTGATGCAATTGGTAGTGGACTATTATATCATTTTAGTATTGTAGTGTGTTAGTGAAAGTGACTTTAGTGGTAGATTCAATTCTCATTTCTAATATTTTGGCAGTGACCCTATTTGTATTGGTAGTTAGCCATTTTTATATTTTAGGGTGGTTAGCCCAACTGGTAGTGAGCCAAACTATACTAAGAAATACAACAGTGAGCCCTTGTAAAAATCACCTAAACTAGTATCACCTTAACTGGTGTTTATTTCATGAGAATTAGCTTCTTGGTGGTTTTTCCCAGTTTGAGTTTCCACATAGGTTATTTCATTGAAGACTACTTATGGTGTTTGGGAAAATATAAAAGAGATTTATGAAGGAAATGATAGAGTTAAGTTATCTAAAAAGTTAACAACTAAGCGTCATTTTGAGAATACAAAAATGGAAGAAGGTGAAAACATTAGAAGCTTTTCTCAAAGGGTTGACAATACAGTGAAGGAAGTCAAGAATCAAGGAGAGAATTTCATAGATTGAGATATTATGGAGAAAATTTGATGCCATTACCAGATAGCTACAGTGAGAAGATCTCAGTGATTGAGGAAGATTATGATCTATATAAGTTTACCAGAGAACAATTATTTGGCATCCTGATTGTGTTTGAATGGAGGAAGTTCTGAAAAGAGAAGAGTAGATCTAAGACAACATTTAAATCAATGAGATCAGAGAAGATCCGGATGGTGATAAAGATTCAGAGTAGATGGAAGTGAAATTTGCAAGGAAGTTGAAGAAAGGTATTAACAAATACAAAGGTATGCTACCTCTTAAATACTTTAGATGTGGAGACATTGGTTATTTGGCTACTAGGTATCCGAAGAAATGTCCTAGGTAGAAATTTAATAAGTTCAATAAGAAATCTTAATATGTTAATGAAGATGTTAGTATTTTGGATGATGAGTTAAAAACAAAAGATTGTCTATTTTATGTTGAAGAAGAAAAATTAGGGATTGATATTTCTAACATTCACCCAAAAGTTGATGATAATGTTGAGATTTCTTTGTATGTTAGAAGGAACACAAATGAATGGTTGATTAATAATGGTTGTTCCAATCATATGACTGGTGATAAAAGTAAAATTGTAAAACTTGAGAAATATGATGGTGGTCCTATTAGATTTGGTGATGATAAGGCATCATATATTGTTGGTAGAGGTTCTATTACTTTTATGGGAAGAATAAAACTAACAACATTTATTATGTGAACAGTTTGTGTCACAATATTTTAAGTATTTGACAAATGTGTGAGAATGACTATGATGTTATGTTAAAAAATGAAGGATGTGAGATTTAGAAAAGATTTGGAGCATTGATTACAGTTGGAAAAGGGATAGGAAGGAACATGTACTAGCTTGAAGAAGCTACATAAGGATGTTTACTGTATTGGATTAATAAAAGTTGGCTTTGGTATCAGAGGATGTGTCACATCAATTTTGACAATTTGGCAAGAATAAGTTCATCGTGTGCAGTAAGAGACTTACTTAGATTAGGCAAACAAGACAATGTTATCTTTAGAGGATTTTAGGAAGGAAATAATAGAAGAGTATCGTTCAAGGAAAAAGATTATTCATCTAATAGTTTGCTAGATCTAGTGCACACCAACCTATGTGGTCCTACTAGAATAAGGAGTTTACAAGGTCAAAATATTTCATACTTTTTGGAGGAGAATATGATTTGTGCAGGAAATTTGTAGAGGAGATGAAAAAGGAATTTGAGATGTCTATAAGTGGTGAGTTGAATTTGTTTCTTGGATTGTAAGTAAATCAGAACAATAAAAGAATTTTTATTTCTTAGTCTAAGTAAGCCAAGGAATTGTTGAAGAAGTTCAGTTTGGAGAATATTAAACTAGTATGTACTCCTATTGTTATTACATGTAAGTTGACCAAGGAAGATGATTCACTGAAAGAAGATGCAAGTAAGTACAAATCAATGATTAGAGGATTATTGTACCTGACTACTACTAGACCAAATATTATCTATGTAATATGTTTGGAAACCATATTTTAGCAAGAACCAAAAGAGTCACATGTTTTGGTAGTAAAGAGGATTTTCAAATATTTGAAGGGAACATAAGAGTTTTGATTATGGTATCCAAAAAAGTTTAGATTTCACGTTGACAACTTATACTTATGCAAATTGGACCGGTTGTCTGGGTAATTGGAGAATTTATTGATGGAGCTTACTTTCTTGACTCTCGGTTGGTTGCTTGGTCAAGAAAGAAGTAGGATTCTCTGGCATTAATATCCGTTGAATTAGAATACATAGAAGCATCCCCATGTCGTACTCAAATATTGTGAATGAAACAAAATTTGAAGGATAAAGGTATAACTTTTGATGAGCCAAATTCAATCATGTGTGATAATACCAGTGCTATAAACATTACAAAGAATCCAGTGCAACATTCTAGAATGAAACATATATCTATCAGGTATCATTTCTTGAGAGATAAGGTATTGGAGAAGGAAGTGAAGCTTGAGTATGTCTCTACAAAGGAGAAAATAGAAGGCATTTATAAAACCTTTTTGCAAGGATAATTTTGAGTATCTCAGGGGGAAGCTGGGCATTATGCCCCTTCCTATTGTTCACTAAATGCACCAATGTGTGCATTGGTCCAATGAGTTTCATGCTTGTTCTTTTCTAGATCAATGCTTGGAAGCTTCCTCTCTTGGGGAGAAGAGTGATTTAATAAGGGGGATTTTAGGCCCTTTGTCTTTATTGTCAAAAGGGGAGAAAAAGTGGAGAAGAAAATAAAACTTTTATGATAATATCATTTGAGAGTAAGTTGTTTACTTTGTTATTGAAGAATGTTTCCATCATTGAAAAAGGGTGAGATTTTTAGAATGTGAAGTTGATATTGTCATTAATGGTTGTCATTGATGTCAACATATCTGATGCATATATATGGTTTGTTTATGATTTAATTATTTTACTATATCGGTTGATGTGTGTATCGATATCTTTGGTGTATCGGTAGTTGGTGTTGGTGTATCAAAAGAAGTTTTCACTGAAGGATGTGCTTTAAATTTTTATCCTTATCCATGTCGGTGATGGTCCCTTTTAGTTGAAACATATGGTGGAACATTATTTGGTTTTGGTCCAATTTGGAGCATGTTCATTGTGTTTTGATCCTAGAAATTACCGCGTGATGAATTGTTCATATCCATTGGTACCAAAAGTCTTAGAGATGGTGTAGCATGATGATATACATGAGGCATGTTGTATTGGGAAAGGTGGTCCATGTTTCATTCCTTACCACTATGAGAATGCTTCGGTGTGACCTATTTAAAATTGATTTAGGGTGACTTGGTTGACGACATCAAGCTGTATAAGAAGAGTGATAATCTCAGTTATTTATGTGATGCTTGTATGCGAGTAATATGTGAAGTGAATGTGAATCCAACAAGGAAAGATCTTAATGTAGGAGCATCCTAGGGTAGTTGGCAATCCTGTATGTTGGAGTATTTTTGTGTTACTCGGTTGCAGCTTTGACCAAGGGGCTTGGTCATTGAAGGGCTCGGTCGCTGAAGGGAACTCGGTAAACTTCTGGCACTCGGTAGAACCTGTGCTCGGTGATGCTTGTGGTGCTCGATCGATGTGCTTGCTCGATGATGCATAGCTTGCTCGATTGTTTTTATTGGCACTCGGTAGTTTGGCTTACCGAATGGAGTTCTTGGAGATTTGGTTGGTCAAATTGATGAATTTAATGTGGGTATCTTATGTTGTATTCTCCTATGTGGATCTAGAGGCTGATGAAGCTAATAATTTTTTTGTAAGGCTATTTGAGAGTCGACTGATGTTGCATTTAATAATTGTTTATTATAGAAGCCGACTGGGTTTTAGGATTTATTTCTTTCTTCTAGTCGACTTGTGGTTGAAGAAATGTATTTAAGTAAGGTTTGGGTAGTTGTTTAGTGAGGGGAGACATGGGATTTTAGAGATTGGATCCTATGAGATCTTGAAGATCAGATGGTTTGTCTGATATTTGTAATAGCAGAGCTGGTGGTTTGCATACTTGGAGACAAGGAGATTGCTTGGTGGCTTGTGAGCTCAAGTTTAGATCCACCTTAGTGTCTCCACCAGTTGTCGAAGTGTCACAGAGCTGGACTAGCTGAAAGATTGCACAATTACTGTTGTAATTGTTTATTTTTGGCCCTAACCCAAAAGGCCTTACAACTGGGCATGTTGAATGAAATTCTATCTTGAGCATTCTCTTATTGTATTTTTGGTGTATTGTTGTTGCTAGTGTAGATTTGGACTATCCAACCTTGGATTTTCCCTATTGTACTATGTCAAGTAGTATCAAATCTTGAAGTTCTTGAGTGTGTAAACAGATCATCAAGTTGAGGCAGTTTGCACCAGGACCTTGGGTGGGTGATTTGTTGCCTTGGGTTTTTGAAGCTCTTGAAGATGTCTCTGAGAAGATTGGATCCTAGGGTGATTGTAGATCTCTCTGATGTTGTAGAAGAAAAGATCTCTGAGAAGGTCAGATCGGATGTCAGATCTGAGATGGAATTGATAAAGAATGACATGATCATTGAGATCATGAGGGCTATTGTTGGTATCCCGAGGAATCTTAGTACTGAAGATGGCTATGAGGAAGTTTTTGAAGACTTTGAAGCTACTGGATCGAGTGGAGATGATAGGACCAATCAGAGGGAAAGATTTGGTGAAGACAGAACTGATCAGTTATAGAGATTTGGAGTTTGGTTAAGTACTAGTTACCGAACGTAAATTTCTAATTTCTCTAGTACTTTGAGACCTGAGGACTTGATTGATTGGATTGGTGAGTTAGAAGACTTCTTTGAGCTTGAATAAATTGAAGATCCTCTTAGAGTAAGGTTGGCACAAACTAAGTTGAAAGGACATGCCGCTCTTTGGTGGAAAGAATTGCAAAGAGATAGAGAAGATGAAGGTGAAATGAAGATCAATCGTTGGAGGTTGATGGTGACTAAGTTGAAAGCTAAGTTCATACCCATCGACTATGAACTTGAGTTGTTTAAGAAATTGCAGAATTTGAAGTAGAAAGAGATGACTGTGGAAGACTATACCGAGGAGTTCTATAAGTTGACTATTCGGTCTGGACACAGAGAACTTGGTAAGGAAAAGGTAGCTCAGTATGTGAATGGTTTGAGATTCATTATTTAGGATGAGTTTGGTATGTTGAAGATTGATTCAGTTGAGGATGCTTATCAGTATGCTCTGAAGGCAGAAGATAAGTTGAAGAGGAGACAACATGGTAATTCCTGAGGGAAAGAGAAACATGATCACTCGGTGAAGGATAAACCGACTACTAAAGATGAACTAAAACCTATTGAGTTTAGGAAAAGGATAGGTAAGGTTTCCTTTAAGGGTACTTGTTATAATTGTGGTAAAGAAGGACATCGATCATTTGAATGTTGACATAAGATGCTTGGTAATAGTAGGAAGGCTGTGGTGAATGAGAACATACTAAATGAACCTGAGGTAGATTCAGAAAACTTTATGGTTCAAAGAATGTTGCTCAATACTAAGGTAGAACCTTGTCAGAGGAGTAATTTGTTCAGAACTCGGTACAAGTCAGGAGGTAAACTCTGTGATGTGATTGTGGATAGTGGTAGTACTAGTAATCTTGTAGATGAGGAGATGGTTCAGAAACTTGGTTTGAAGAGAGTGAGACATCCTTATCCTTATAGGATTGGTTGGCTACAAGATGATCATGCTTTGGAAGTAAGGGAGTAATGTCTTGTTTATTTTTAGATTGGCTAGTATAAGGATCAAGTGTTGTGTGATATTGTGGACATGAGTAGTTGTCGCATATTGCTCGGTAAACCTTGGCAGTATGATTGTAGGGCTTTGCATGATTGTGTCAAGAATGTATTTACTATTGATAAGAGTGGCAAGAAGTTTTCCCTGATGACTTTGCTGGATACAACACTCGGTGGGAGGAGCTGGAGCTTTGGGAGTTGAGTTGAGTTGAAGGATTTTGAAAGAATTAGAGATCAATATGGAGAACAAACCTGTGGATTGTCGAGGAAAGACTTGAAAAGGAAGAGGAAGAAGAAGTGGAAGATTATGCAAGGTGAAGACTTGGAGGACATGTATGTGAAGAACCAGTTCAGGGTTTATGTGTTGAATCCTGGAAGATGTTCTTCCATCCATTGAGAACATCTTTTTGCACCTGGGGTGTTTGATGCAAGAGCATCCTAGGGTAGTTGGAAATCCTGTATGTTGGAGTATTTCTATGTTACTCAGTTGCAGCTTTGACCAAGGGGCTCGGCCATTGAAGGGATCGGTCGCTAAAGGGAACTTGGTAAACTTTTGGTGCTCGGAAGAACCTGTTCTCAGTGATGCTTGTGGTGCTCGGTTGTTTTTATTGGCACTCGGTAGTTTGGCTTACCAATTGGAGTTCTTGGAGATTTGGTTAGTCGGCTTGATAAATTTAATGTGGGTAGCTTATGTTGTATTCTCCTATGTGGATCTAGAGGCTGACATAGATAATTATTTGTTTGTAAGGCTATTTGAGAGCCAACTGATGTTGCATTTAATAATTATTTGTTATGGAAGCCGACTAGGTTTTAGGATTTATTTCTTTCTTCTAGCCGACTTGTGGTTGAAGAAATGTATTTAAGGAAGGTTTGGGTAGTTGTTTAGCAGGGGGAGATAGGGGATTTTAGAGATTGGATCATACGAGATCTTGAAGACCAAATGGTTTGTCTGATATTTGTAATAGTAGAGCTGGTGGTTTTCATACTTGGAAACAAGGGGATTTCTTGGTGGCTTGCGAGCTCAAGTTTAGATCTACCTTAGTGTCTCTACCAGTTGTTGAAGTGTCATAGAGCTGGACTAGCTGAAAGATTGCACAATTACTGTTGTAATTGCTTATTTTTTTCCCTAACTCAGAAGGCCTTACAATCGGGCATGTTGAATGAAATTCTATCTTGAGCATTCTCTTGTTGTGTTTCCATTGTATTGTTGTTGCTAGTGTAGATTTGGACTATCCATCCTTGGATTTTCCCTATTGTACTGCGTTAGATCCATGTGTTGATGTTCATGTGATTTGATGCAATTGGTAGTAGACAAAGTTCACATAACAATAGAGTGTCAATGGCAATGATTTTTGTGGTGGATTTAATTATTTATAATATTCTAGCAATGAGACTATTTGTATTGGTAGTTAGCCATTTTTATATTCTAGGGCAGTTAACCCGATTTCAATGAGACAAAACATAGTGAGAAAATTGACAATGAACCCGTGTAAAAATCACCTTAACCAGTGTCACCTTAAGTGGTGTTTATTTCATGAGAATTAGCTTCTCTATGGTTTTTACTAGTTTTTGTTTCCATGTAAATTATGGTGTTGATTGTGTTGATGGTTTTGTGCTTTCATGTTCATATATGTTATAGGTTTCTAATTGGTATAAGTAATTATCGGTTTAGTAAAATTTTAAGAATGTGTTTGTGAATAATTGATTTAGCCCCCTCTCAATTATTTGGCCCATTTAATGGATCTAAAACTGTATGTTTTATATTTGATAATGAGAATCTTTAGAGATTTGCATGCTTATATAAGACATGTTTTTTCTTATGATTTAGCTATTATAATATTTTTACCTTTAATGTTTTATTATAAGTATACTTGATGTTTTTTTTCAATGCTTGAATGTTGTTTATTAGTTGATGATACACTAATTTATAACACTAATATATAAGTGAATAAAGTTAAAATGGAGCCTTAATAATGCACCTAACATTCAACACTATTCATGTGTAATGTGTTTTGAATTGGAATAACATAAGTAAAGTAATACTTGAAAATTAATTAGGTCAAGGTACATACCTCATCATGAAATAGATTTAGAAATACCTGTTTTCTGAACCCTGTGCAGAGTTTCAGAAGATTATGCAACCAGATCTGGGACCAGGAAGTCATGACAAAAAAAACCCAAAAAACTTTCATCTTTTCGATAGCAGGTAGTCTTTGACCCCGATAAAAGGTCAAAGGCTACATTTTTATTCTAAAGGCCGATTTTAACTCTATTCATAGATGTTTGAAGTTTGCTGAAAAGGGTACTCAGATCTATACTCTAATTCTTGAAACAATGACTATAGATATATGAAAAAGGGAGTTTTTTGGGTGGCTATATAGGGTTTTTCCTTAGTCAAACCCCCATTTTGGTGATCTCCACCTCCACGAATAGCCAATTGCAATAGAATGTGTGTGTGTCTGTATTGAAAGTGTAATGCCAAGATCTAATCCTCTAGATCAAAACCCTAGCATGAATATGTATGAGACAACAATGCATAGATTTGAATGAGATAGAAAAACATACCAAGCCCCCAAGGCTAAAGTACTTCTACCAAACTCACAATCTGTAATTGCTACCCCATGATTGTATCTTTGAATGCTTGAAAGTTGGTAATGGTGGATCAAAGAAGAAATGATCTCTCTTGCTCCAATTATGTGTTCACAATGGTGTGTCCACAAAGATGCTTGATATCAACAATGGCTTGATCTTCTATATCATCCTCTTGCAATCTTGCATCTTCACTTCACCATTCCTTGCTTGCTTGAATCTCCTTGTTCATGAAATTGTCTCCTTGAGAGCACTTGATCATGAAATTTCTTGGTGTTGTGTGAAAATGAAGGCAAATGAGAGTCTTTATATAGAGGTTTCAAGGTGAGGCTCCTAGAGCAATGTGAGGACCCATAATTCAAATTTCACCTTGAATTAAGGTCCAATCACAATAACCAACTAAGGAGGGAAAATCATTAAATGAATTTTGAATTAAAACCTTTCCGCACTCGGATCTGAGGGCTTGATATTGATTTTGGGGCCCGTCGGGACCAAATCTGGAAAAGGGGCACAGATTCTGAAGGAGGTCAAAGATGACCTCATCTCTGACCTAGGTTAGAGATGAGCTCGAATTTGACCTAGGTCAGGGATGACCTCAACTCTGACCTAGGTCAAATTCTAGGTCGACTTAGACCCAGAGATCCAGATCCTGTCAGAATTAGGGATAGGAGGTCTCGGGGATGCCAGGAGACCTAGAAATGATGCCAGAATGGGATGAATGTCAGGGAGTGGCACAAAATCCTATGATGATTGTGATGAAGGCCAGGAGGACCTATTTCTAATTCCTACCTAGGAAATAGAGCCATGGAAGAGGAAAATTAAGGAGAATCCTCGGGATTCTAACCCTAATTTCACCTAAAATGAAGAAATCAAGTGCAGAATGCATCCTAAATGCAAGTCTATCATGATAAATGTACTAAAAGAGGGTGCTAAATCTATCAAGATGGAAGTGCTTCTATTTTAAGACGATACAATAAGTTATTATTTTTTCAATGATTTAATGTTAATTATAAAAGTTTGTTTTTCTTTTCCAATGTTGGTATAAGAGCATCAACTAACTAATCTGCTACAAATTTTCCTTTTATTTATCTTATATCAATATAATCTATATCAAATTCACTAAGGATCTTAATCCATTTAGCTAGGATGCATGTTAGTGTTTCTTACTGAGGAGATGTTTGAGTGGGGATATCTTAGCTATGAGTAATGTCTTGTGACTAATCATATAATGTCTGAGTTTTTAGGAATTGAGCACTACTACTAGGCATGCTATTTGTATGATAGAAAATTCTAATTCATATCCCAAAAATGTTTTCTTGATGTAGTAAATAACCCTCTCCTTTCCTTCAGAGTGATGTGCTAGGACACATATAGATGTTGTAGTCATTGAAATGTAGAGGAGTAAAGGCTTTCCTAGTTTTGGTGGACTGGACCTAACAAAAAATAGTCCATTAGGGTCTGCAATGCTTCTTGACATAGTTCTACCCATTTGAAAGGAACATCCTTATGAAGTAGATACTGTAAGGGATGCCACTTTTATAAATCTTCTTATTAACTATAGTCTCCCTTGGAGACTACTTGATCGATATTCTTAGGAGGCATCTCACTTATTGCCTTGAATTTTTTTTGGATCCATTTCTATCCCTTGTTGTGATATAGTGAAACCTAGAAGCTTCCCTGATGTAACTCTAGAGACACACTTCTTTGGATTTAACCTAACTTTGTAGGCTTCCAATCTATTAAATATTACTACTAGAATGTTTATGTGAAGATACCTAGTAATTGATTTTGAAAATATATCATCCACATAGTTTTCCATGATGTGATACATCAAATCATGAAAGATCATGGTCATTCCTCTTTGATATGCGACACCTACATTCTTTAGACCAAAAGGCATGAAATTCCATCAATATATTCCCTAGGAACAAGTGAATGATGTCTTATGTTGGTCAACCAAGCAATAAAAGGTATGTAGAAGGATTGAATCAATTGTTATGTTGTCATTGATGTCAAGCCTATTGACTTATTGATTTCAATTTTCCATATCTATCTAAACTATATGATGTTGAGAGAAGACATGATTGGTAAAGACAAGAGATGAAATAAAGAAGTGATGCTAAGTATATGAGATTAATTGGACAATTTTTGAATCGGTCTATGAAAAGGTAATATTGATTGGATTATTTTATATGATTTAATAAAGTGTTAAAATGATGCACAAATCAGCTATGTTGATCGGTAACAATGAATTGAAGTTGCAAAGTGAAAAGACAAGGAAATGGTGTGTTTTACCGAGATGGAAATAGTTGTTAGTAAGTAAAGATATTGGCCAGTCATAGTAAACTACGTGAATGTTAATCGAGTAGAAACACTTAATCAAGTAGATGAACCACCTACTCTTGAACTGTCCTTATACGTATGAATGTTGGAGGTGGTTGTGCAGGAAATTATGTTGGAGATTAGATATGGAGGACAAATTGGTAGACCACCTTAAAGCTTGGCCAAATGTGAAAAGGAAAATCCTCTACAACATTATTTGGGGAATAGCCTTGCCTATTGTAGTATGGGAATTGTGGAAAGAGAGAAATAGAAGACTCTTTCAAGGAAAGAAAACAAAAATGTTAAATCTCAAAAATAAAATAGAAGTGCAAGCATTGTTGAAACAATCAACAATCATTTATGAAATAGAAGGAAGTATGAAGGATACTTCTCTCAATGGGATAAATGTATTAGAAAAGAATGGAACTATTTGATAATCCCACCCCTTTTTGGTAAAGGATGATAAGATATCAAGAAAGAAAGAGAAACTTGTCAATGGATAGTTCCACGATAGAGTTGGCATAAGATCAATTTTGATGGATCATCTAGGGGAACCCTGGATTGGCTGGGGTAGGTTGCATTATTCACTCATGGGATGGTAGTAATTTCACAAAACTAGCTAAGCCCATTGGCACCACTACAAATAACATAATTAAAATTGATGCCCTTGTTGAAGAACTTCTCTTAAGCAGAAAATTAGGTATTAGGAAATTAGAAATTGAAGGAGATTCTCAGGTAATTATTAATTCCTTAAGAAAAGGACAAACCCCAAATTGGAGACTGAATACCAGATTAGAGAAATCTTTAGGACTACTTGGTTCATTCAGTGCTACGAGTTTCTCTCACATTTATAGGGAAGGTAGTAAATCAGCCGATTGACTAGCCAACCAAGGGACTAATGGTCACTTCGTTTAAGTCACAGGTCTCCTCATTAACTAGGATGACTGATTCCTTCTTTTAGCCTTGGGTCCTTGGTCCTCTTTCTTTTTTCCTTCTTACCTTGGTCTCCCTCTTTCTTTCTATGGGTTATCTCTTCTCTTTCTTTCCTTTTGGGTTTGGGATTGTTTTGTTTGTCTTCTTTTCTTTTCTTTTCTCTTTCGTTTGTGCCCTATGGTTTGATCTCATCTATTTCTTTTCCCTTTGCTTTAGATTTCCCTTTTGTATATATATATATAATTTCTTTTCTTTTATGTGTTCTTGTTTCATTGGCTTCTTTTTTGGTATTTTTGGCTGCCTTTTTATTGCTCTCTTATTGGTTTGTGGCTATCTTTATTTTTTGGGGGGCCTTATGCCTGTAGCCCTGTCCTTGATGATGCAATTATTAAGTTCCTTGGGATTTCTTTATTGAGTACTCATTTATTAATGACTTGGTTTTCATTCATTATGATTGGGCCACCTCTTAATAGGTAGAATATTTGGTGTTGCATGGCATGGATCACAGTGTCATTTCAATATGTCATAACTACGAGCTCACATGAACTACAACTATAAATAAGAAAGGATGTGAATAATTTGAAAGCCCTTCTAATAAGGTGAAAGTGCCTCGCCATAAATTTTGATATGAGAAATGTAGGACATTGTGTACTTTGAGAATTACCATTTCTTGTCATCATTTAGTGATGATGACAAAACATAATTAGATGGCCATGTCACCTCTATATAGATCACTCTAGGGCATATTTATGGATTGGTAGAAGCTATATTTCACACCTTGAAGGTTCAGGAAATTGAACTCCTTCATCACATTTCTCTAGCATTCCTTGAAACAAATCTTAAATTAGTATGAATATCCTCATGAATTTATCTGGGAAGAAGAGGCAGATGGCTCTAACAAATATGGTGATGGTGGATTGATTAGAAGGTATCTTAAAATTTCCTCATGAACTTGTTGTTGGTGCTTTAATGAAGATGTTTGGAGAGGAATATATCTCAAACAAAGATAGGACTAGGGAAGACTCTAACATAGATTCTATGTTTTTAGCTCTAGCCATGTATTATGAGAGGGATAGGGACATCGTTAAAGCTATTTGAAAAAGTCTCTTCATATTGATGATGACTTAATGATTCCTAAGCCAAGGCATTGCAAGAGGATTATGTGGTGCAATGAGCCAATGTTGAGGTATCCCACTCTTTGGGTAGAAGAATGGGATAGGTTCGATACTAGGGTCCCATAAATCTCAAGAAATTTGAATTTCCTTTTGTGGCTCTTTCACATCAAAAGGCCAAGCAATCATCTTCATTTCACGCAATATCTCTTGGATGAAGGCATCACAGGTTATGAAGAGGAACTATATATTGCAAATGCATCCTTTCTCAATTAAGATAACACCATAGACAATGTAGATGAAGGGACCAATCGTAGAGGCAAGCATGGTGGTAATAAAGGACAAAAAATAAAGTAGGATGATACATACAATCTTGGACTAAATAAAACTCAAGAGGACAAGAAAGGAAAAAGTATCAAACTACATTAGGGCTTTAGTTTAAACATGGTGGAAGTGTTGTTCTAGGTTTTCCTAGCTTTAGTGTTCCACGCGCTTCCTTTTTTTGATCTAAGATAGATGGGTTGTTTAGACTCTCATGGACTTTATATTGGCATGGATTATAGTTTTTTTAACTATCGTTATAAACTCTAAATTATGAAATCTTATCTGTTAATATAATCATATAATTTTACTAGTTCATCTTGAAATTCAAGCACATGCTCCTTTCATGAACAATTGGTGTGGTCTTTTATGCAAAGGTATGTTCTATATTTAAATGTTGGGCTATTGGTATCAGAATTTTGTTTTATACATTTAAAAATGAACACCCTTAGTAGTATATTAATGTAGGATCCCTCTCGACTTATTTCAGTAACTCATCTAGTTGCTCATGATCCTACTAGGTCTGAGCAATGCTCTTTTCTGTTGTGCAGTTATCAAGTTGTTGTCTAAACAACATATCAGTATTTACATACATACATACATATATGTATGTATATGTATGTATGTATATATATATATATGTGTGTGTGTGTGTGTGTGTGTGTACACACACACACACATTTATACATTTATATATTTTTAGCATTGTGTATAATGAAATCTAAGTGCTTAAGAACAATATTTCTTTGAAATACCTCGACTAATTTGGGAACTGGAACTTTTTCAAAAAAATTATTAATTGATAGTGTGACTCTTATGGTGGTTTTAGTTGGGAAGATTGTTCACATGATGATGGACATATTGCTTCCTATAAACCTCATGAGGATGAGTTATCAACTAATGCATTTGGTATTTCTAAATTGGTTAAGAGTTAGAGACTTGTATTTTGCTGATATGGGATTTTAAAGAGGGTATGGAGACATGGTGATCATCTTTTTTTGATGGATTCTTGTATTGCTTCTTTTTCTTATATTAACCATTCAAGTTACTTCCAAAAGATTTGGGACTTGTGGAAGAAGAAAGACAATATGACTAGTTTAGATGGGTGAGTGGATGAAAAGGATTCAAGGGTATGCATCTATGTTGATCTTGAGGAAAGATAGGAGATGGAGGGACGTAAGGACCCAAGATGGATGATTAGGACAATTAGGAGGGGAAAGTGAAGCGACATAAGGACCTAATATGGAAGGAAGATGTGAAGCCCTTAGCAGTGGTGGAGGAGGTCCAAGGATGGACGCAGAAGATGCAAAAGGATAATCAATAAGTTCATCAACGTCTATATCACAACCAAGGATATCAACATCTTTAGAGTGAGCATTAGAATTTTCAACAGGATCATGCACATCTTGAATAGGAGCACCTTCTTTGATAGGATTGTTCGTAGCTTGCAAAGATTTAGGAAGAGTAGAAAGTGGAAGTGAACATGGAGCGGTAGAACAAGAAGATGAAATACTTTGATCTTGACAAGAAGCTTCGGATAGCATAAACGTATCATTTTTCTCTTGATTTTCAATAGGCTCTACATCAGAAGTAACAACACCATTTTTAATAACTTTAATGGAAGTATTATTTTTGGAAAGCACAAGTGTAGTAAGGTTATTTTGATTGTCAATAAGCTCAATGGTGTAAGTAGTAGCTTGATCTTGCTTAGGAGATGGTGGAATGAATGCAGAAGAGCGTAGAGGATCAAAAGAACCATGAAGCGGATCAGAGATGTCATGAAAAGAATTGGATGACATGGAGGGTTCTTGATCTTGATCTTTTTTTATATTTTTGTCTTTATTATTTTTAGAGTCCTCTTGACATGGAGCCACTTCTAAGGACAAGGAAGCAGGTTGGGATTGTATGGAAGACTTTGGCAGAGATGGTGAAGGAATAGCTGAAGTAGACATTATAGCATTTAAAGACTTAGGCTCTTTAGGTTTAGCATTATTGAAAGTATTTGTAGCCAAGTGAAGGTTAGCTTGAGTATCTTTAAGAGGTGGCCCTTGAGAATAACTATAGGGAACCGCATGAAAAGCCTTAGGATCTTTGTTGGATGAAGGATTTATGAAAGATTTGGAAGACTCAAAAGCTTTAGAAAGTGTGTGGGTATTGGAGAAAGTAGAGGATGGAAGGGAACCATCACAAGACAAAGGTTCAACATTAATATGATCTTTCTTGAGAGTGCAAACTTTATTTTCAGCATGAATGTCCTTAGAGGAAGGATTCTTATAATATTTATGTTTCAAATTAGCACGGTGCATTTTATAGTCCTCAGCAGTAGTAGATGGATCATAATCAAGGTATTGTTCACAAAAATCATCAAAGAATTCTTCAAATTTAGAGTCATATGGATCACCATCACAGTCTACCCAATATGACTCCCCCTTAGAAATCACAAGTGTACCATGAGGATGATGCTTAGAAATAGAAGTTTCATGGGCATCACTACATTGTCCATCATCATAGTCATCATAGTCATCATAGGTGGGTGTATCACTCGTTGTGGAAGAGACATCACAAGGACTATCACATTGCTCTTTATGGTATGTCTTCTAAAGAGAAGTAAGACTCTTGGGAGAAGTAGAAGAAGAACGAGATCTTGAAGAAGAGGAAAATGAAGACCTAGTGGAAGAAGAATACTTGGATAATGAGGAATTTGGATGATGTTTAGAAGAGTCATGATAAGACTTGGAAGGTGAAGAAGAATGAGAAGATTTAGATGATGAAGAATGTTTGGAAGAAGAAGATCGTGATATGATCATGTTTATGATTCTAGCAAAGGCATCTGATTTAATCATCTTTTCTTTTATTTTTGCTATAAATTTATCACTCATGAGAATTTTGGAGGAACAACACTTTTCAAATATGTCAATGAGCTCAAGATCATCTATTCTTAATAAAGGTTCCAAAGCTAGATAGTCAAGATTCATGGTTCCAAAAGAGGAGAAATCAAGCATAGGAATGATAGAAAAATAGAGGAATGCAAACTAGATAGTAAGAGGAAAAGAATCAAGAAGAAGAAGAAGAAGAATTTCCCATGGGAATAGAAGACTTTAGAAGAACATGGGATATGGAGAAGAAAGAAGAAGACTAAGAGCCATCTTGTGCAATTGATACCATAACGTTCATTGAGATGTTGAGCAACATGACAACACCTAGGATCTAAGATCTGGACTGACCAAGGAAGACTAAAAATAGAAAACCTTTGGTAATAGGATGACCTCACAAAATGTCAACACCAAACTAGGATAATCAAAATTCTCTATTGTCCAAAGAGAAATGAAAAGATAGAAGAAAGGGCTTTACCAACACTGTCAAAGAGGTGCTTCAAATCAAAGGATGAATATCCTTACACTTTTGAATCAGGAGGTTGGACTAGGCCAAAATATTATTGAAATTGAGATTAAATGCAAATTATTTGGACAATAAGAGTACGAGAATTTCCCAAGAATGTAGCTCACAATTCTAGAGATAAACTTTCTCACCAAGAACAACCTTCTAATGCGATATTTCTCTTTGGCTAATGTGATACTGATGTTGATCTTGACCAATTTGTGCAAAATTTTGAGTTTTAAGGTCTGATTTTGGATTTTCTGAATGTTAGGGTGAAAATGTCTGATGTCAATCACAAATTTAATAGCATTTGGATAGGTTTGCAAACAGTAGAGGATCAAACATGTCTTCAAACACTTGAAACAAGGGCAAAAGCAACCTTGCCAAGACAAACACTTATGATATCAGAATTGAAAAAAACACCCCATGAATGCTACCGATTGTTTGTATGTAAGAACGTTTACACTGGATCACACAACCGAAGACAATTCAAGAAAATCTATCCTAAAAAGGTCAAGGCTCAATACTTACCAACTTAGCCCACAACTTGATGCCCCCTTGCCTCACACCAAGTGGTTACCCACAAGAGATGTTGGCTTTGTTGTGGAAGTGTCAAATGACACAACCAAAGGGACACATATGGTGATTATCTTAAGGTGATCCGGGTAAACCACTTGGATCAATCCTTGCACTAAGAAGATAAGCGGCTAAACAAGGTGGCTTCTATCTAATGGTTCTTAATAAAGATTTCCATTCACAACACCCCTCTTGCTCCTCATAAAGGACTAGGACCTCGCGGCCTCAAGAGTACCTTAAGCATTCTTGTTCAATATTTTCCCCATGGTCACAATCCCATGAGCTACTCACATCAAACGAAAACAAGTGTTATGTCTACCAAGGTTTTTGGTGTCCTTGATAGCCTTGAGATTATAGTGAGTTGGAATCACTTGCCACCAAGGAAAATGATGACAAGGTTGTCCCCACTTGAGTCGTTCCTCTTGATTGCTCAAGAGCAAGCCCACTAAAGGATTCTTATACTAAACAAAGAGTGGATTAACTCTTGAGGTTCAAGGTTTTTGGTTCACCACAAGGGTGAAGAGCATACTCCCCTATCTCAAGAATCTCTCCCAAACACACCAAGCAAAGATTCAATTACCCCCTTGCTTTCAAAATCTCAAGATGGGTCAAGATTTCTGTTTCACCACAAGGGTGAAGAGCATACTCTCCTACCACCTCAAAATTTCTACAACAAGGTATTAAGTGCCTATGAAAGGAAACAACTAGTATATGCCGCACTTAATAAAGAAAGCAATTAAACAAGCACTTGATTTGGTTTTTATGCTTAGGGTAGCCCTACAAAAACCATTAGTAGCCTTCTTTGACATGCGATTTTAGCAAATTTCAAGTAAGAAGCATCTACAACCACAACTTGTTAGACCAACAAGAGTTAGGAGAATCAAAATCTAAAATCTAACAATGATTAGTACATGAAAAATCAGATAATCTGCAAAAATAACTGATCAAATGATAAAATCTGAAAATGAAACCATCATGGTTGGATTAGGCTCGGAAAGACCTTTCCAACGATATATCACACTTAAACTTTTGATACCATTTGCAAAATTTTTAAAAAAAATGGGCACCCGTTTTCCAGAGGCACGGATTTGAAAACACTAAAAATTTCAAAAAATTTTAAAAAAATAGCTAACAACCTGAAACTTGCAAGATAGATAAAATAGCCCAAAAATAGCTCATTGTCAGGTACAGACATAGTACAGACACCAGTATCGTGCGATACTTCACAGTATACTAGGGCGATACTTTTTAGTCTGCGCGATATTTCGCCTTATGCCAGGCGATACTTCGCCCGACACCAGGCGATAGAATTCACAATAGCCAGGCGATACTTCTGACAGGCGAAGTATCGCGCGCGCATACAGAGAAGTATCGCACGATACTTCTGGAAAGTATCGTACGATAGTCTGAGAAAAAAAAATAGAGACCAAAAATTAAGCTAAAAACTTGTCGAAAAATTGACGGAAAATGACGAAAATGCAGAAAAAGAAGGGACAAAGCTAGTCTACTCTGCCCCACAGTGGGCGCCAAGAAATGTACACACTAAAATGGTGCACTTTTATAAACCATTACATGCAAGGTTGCTCAAGAATGAGGCCTCACAAAGCGGCTCATAGCTCTCTATGCATGGAGTTGCAAGGGATTATGATGTATTTGCTCTTAACTAGAGCTACAAGCTTGTGACCTTGCTGGTCAACCATGCAACAAGAGATTCAAATGAGAACAAGGGCAAGAGTGCCAATATCCTCAAGAATCACTATAAAAATGCAATGCAAACTAGTCTATAGAAATGAAAATGCAATGCAACTAAGCTATGAAATGGAAAGAACAAGTGTTACAAATCCTTCCTATTAAGCTATGTGAGATTAATCTATTACATAAAAGGAAATCTACACTAAGAATGCCATTATCATGCAACTATGAAAGCAAATATGAAACTAAATGAAATGCAACAACAAAGATCTTCAAAGCTTGGATGCAAGAGTGTCTTCAAAGAAAGCTCCAAATGACCTAGAAAACCTGCAGCATAACATTAGCATAAAAAAGATGGATATGCAAATGAAGGAGAGAGCTCTCCTTTTATAAGAAATGAGGTGAAATAGACCATGGAGATTAAGAGGCAAAAGTCTTAATCAGCGGTGGAGCTTGAAAGAGGAGCAATCCATGTGCACAAGTATCCTCCAATAAAAAATAGGAGTTGACTTTATGTCCATATGAGACAAAAAGTGCTTTTCTCCTTTTTATAAAATATGAATAATACTTTATTTGTGCAACTTAAGATAAGAAGAAAAGGTGGGGCTTTTTATTTAATCAAAAGGGGAGGAAATATTCTTTTTAATCAAATAAAGACTTAGGATAAATGATTAGCCCAAAGGGTAAAAATCTAATATATGATCGAAATTAAGATTTGATCAAGAAATTGATAATGTCGAAAATATTGATTATTGATCAAATTGATTCAGGATTGATAAATTGAATAAATGGGGCCCAAAGTCTAAGTGACCATTTTTGGGTGCATACAGGAGTAATGTCCATTGTGGTGATTGGAAAAGTGGGGTACTAACTAGAGTTGAATAGAAAATATGTTAAAGTTAGATGATATGGCCTTAAGTGTAAAGAAGTGTGGAAAACATGTAGTAAGCCAGATGTTGTGGCTTCACATGAATAGTTGTAGGAATGTAAGGTATATGGAAATGTTACTGTAATGTGAGTAATCCACATATATGGATTCATTGAATGTAAAAGCTAGCCACAGATGTATAAGTGATGTGATTTGTGCTCCGGATAGACTAAGGAGTTGTATTTGGTAATTTTCAATACTGTAACTGAAGACACTTGTCTTCAAGGTTATTAACTCGTCCATTAGAGGCGGAGTTGTAATGTTTAGGACTGTCTAAGTCCCGCGTGAGACTGGAGGTTCTCTTATCTAAGTTCTTTCCTACCAGTGCCCGCACAAATGAAGATGTAAAAAATGTAAATTTAAAATAAACAAATTAAATTTATATGGCCTAGGCCATTGATCGATCAAAAATAAAAGTTATACATTTATATTTAAGACAATTTTATTCACAAACATTTTTGCATCCATATGTGAGTATAATACACATCTCCACTTAATAAAAGTTAATGATTACTTGTAATCTATGTTATATTTATTTTTATCTTGCTAGAACCAATACCTAATGCATTCAATTTCTTTTATTATTCTAGCAAATAAGCATATAGAATTAAAAAATATTTGCAACAATCATGTAGACTATATTTGATTTTATTATTCTATTCTATTACTTTAAGTTGGAAAAAATTAATACACAAAAAACCAAATTTGATGTACATAAACACTAATTTGGCCTTAAAAGGCTTAACTTTAAATTTATTGTGATATTTCTAATTACGAAATTTATTAAGCATAGTAAAATTCATTACGAAATTTATTAAGCATAGTAAAATTCATTACACTCATTCCAACACGACCACTTCTTTTTTTAGTATCACATTCAATTTAACATTCTTGCTTTTCCCTCACTAAATGGCATGTTTATTTACAAGTATGAGATATTTATTTACATCAAGTCAAATGTGCTATTTTTTGGGTCAAACTCGTTGACCCGTGCTTCATGCATAGAGATTCACAAGAACACATCTCTCATGAGAATGAATGGAACATTAAACACTCAGTGCATCTAGGTGATGATTATAGATGTGAAACATTAGACCTTCCTAGGAGTAGTACTGGGATGGGTGAACTCCTCGAAAGGTTTGATGCTTCACCCATGGGAGCATCACTTATATACAGTGAGTGCTACATGTTCCATTCATTCTCATGAGATATGGGTTCTTGTGAACCACTACTCATAAAACATGGGTCAATAAGTTTGACCCAAAAAACTACATACTTGAATCATAATAACAATATCACAAACAATAAGAACAAATGGCAATGTCTCCAATGACTCCCTATTGTGTTTTGAATCATTCAATGAGTCAATCTCCTGGTTCTGAACCAAAGCTCTTTGCGTTGGGTGTTGCCCCTAGGCTGGGGGCTCCTGTGGTAGTACTTAGAGATGCTTAATCTTCTGAACGGCTGACTGTACCTGACCGCAAATGATAATGAACCCAAATAAAAATTGGTGATGTCCCTGATGACAACGCGGGTGATGTACTTGACAAAAATGGGGGTGATGTGATTGACAATAATGTGGGTGATGTGTTTGTTGACAATGTGGTTAAGTGTTTGACGACAATGTAGATGATGTGCCTGACAACACCGCGAGTGATGTGCTTGATGATAATGTGGGTGATGTGTCTGACGACAATGTGGTGAAGTGTCTGACGACAATGCAAGTGATGTGCCCGACAAAAACGTGAGTGATGTTCCCAACAACAACATGAGTGATGTGCCCGATGACAATGTGGGTGATGTTCCTAACATCAATGTTGTGAGGTGTATAAGGCAACATAGGTGATGTGCCTGATGGCAATGCAGTGATGTGCCTGACGGAAAAACAATGATGTACCCGCCAACAACGTGGGTGATGTTCCTAAAAACAATGTGATGAGGTGTCTGACGAAAATGCAAGTGATGTGTCTAATGACAATGCGGTGATGTGCCCAATGGAAATGCAAGTGATGTGTCTGATGGCAACACAGGTGATGTGCCCGATGGCAACCTTCTTACACCTGTACAAAAAACTCAACTCTTCGGCATTCGACACCATTTGGTAGGTGATGTGCTCGACAACAATGCGAGTGATGTGCCCAACAACAATATGGTGAGGTGGTTGATGACAACGTGGGTGATGTGCTTGACGGCAATGCAAGTGATGTGCCTGACGACAATGCAAGTGATGTGCCCAACGACAATGCAAATGAGTGCTTGACGACAACCTTCTTACACCTATACAAAAAAATCAACTTTTCAGCACTCTACACCCTTCCACACTCAGCACCCTTCGACACTCGACAATTGATATGAATCAACTATATGGTTCACAAATGCCAAATGTATTATTGATGAATAAATTCTAACACAGGGCACTCACCAACAACCATGATGAATTACAAAGAATAGAGAATTTGTATTTTTAGATTATATATGTCAGATTATATGAAGTTTGTCTTCAAGTGAAGACTTCACAAAGTTGAACAATTACGCACAAGTGAGATATCTAAAGCGATATCTCCAATGGTAGACTAGGTTGGCTACTAACCACTAAAACTGCAAGTATAGACTAGGGAGGGTTTTGCACCTTTGAAACTACAAGAACTCAATTCCAACTGAAATCGCACATACAAAAGAAAATAAATTCCATGGTGCCTTCCTACAATGCCAACATGGCCTTATAAAGGGTTCTGGGAGTTTCCCAAAGGGCTACAATTAGGCCGACATACTTAATTTATTATTTTATTACTTGGGCCCTTATTTATTAATTAATTAATTAAATAGATTCTTATGATATTATTTAAATTTTAGAACTACCTAATTAATTATTTCACTCCATTAATTTGAGGACATTACACACCCCTGGTGGGTTGTAGAAGGCAACAATTGTTGATCCTCCAGTCTCTTCTCTACTTGGGTTGGAGGTCGATAATGTCATTCCTAGCATTGGAGGTGGAGGGGTTTCTGCCTCTAGGGTTGTTAAGGATAGGGTTTCCATCCCCAAATTTGTTGTTGCTGGTGGATAGAGCTATGCCCTCACTGCTAAATCTGCTACTACTATTCCTATAAAGGTGAAAGCTTGACCTATTGCCCGTGCTAAGGCCTCCCCTGTGGTGGTGTGTGCTCCAAATGTAGTGGATAATGTTGATTTCTACCAACGTTGTGGGTTGGTCTATAGATTCACTAGTCTTTGGCCCTCTCTTTTGGGTTTGCATTTTTGGGTAACACATTCTTGGCGGTCCTTAGTCTCTGGCAACATCGAGTTTTTCCCTTGTGTAAAAAGGTTTTATATTGTTACATTTTCTTCTTTTGAAGATCGTGATTGGTGTTGAGCAAGCTATGGGTTTGGGGGAATCACTCTCTTTCTTCCAAACCCTAGATAGTCTCCTTCAACCCTCCTATTGAACCACTCAATGTGCACTTAGTGTGGGTTCATTTTCCCAATCTTCCACAACATTTTTGGTCGATTTCTTGCTTTGATGCCATTGGAAACTTTATTGGTCATTTCTTGAAAGTGGATGAAGGTACAACTTTATTGGGTTGCTCAACTTTTGCTTGCATTTTTGTTGACATGGATATCTCCACACCACTTTTGAGGGGTGTGGTGCTCATGGTTTAAGAGAGGCCTTGGACTCAAGCACTAGATTATGAGGGCCTTCCCTTTTAGGCGATGCTTCTCTATTGGGCATATAGCTACAAATTGTTCTCTTTTGTGTCGTAAAGATGCTACTACTTGGTGGAAGGATGCAAATGATGATCATTTGACCATCTGAGCTTCTAATTCTCTCTTTGATTCGCCTCTAAGGAGTCCTCATAGGTTGGCAATGAGGATGAAGCTCCTACTACAAATTTGGGTGATGCTCCTACTGCAAATTAAGGTGATGCTCCTGCTGCAACTGTGGACCATTCCTTGCCTTCTTCTTTTTCTCCTGCTTAGCTCCAAGCTTCAACTACCAATGTATTGTTTTCTCAGCACTTTGGGCATTGTGCTAACAATTGCCCAAATGGAGTTTCATTGAGTGGGGATCCCAAGGATAACATTGCCTAGATTGTTGTTCGACGACATAGGGGATTATTCAAACTCACACTCTTCACATACGGTGAGTGAGCGACCTTCCCACAATTGAGAAGGGCTACTAGCCTTTGTGCTACTGTATTGTTTATTTTGTGATTTTTGTCTTTGACAACACTTTTGACAACACTTGTTTTGTTGTTAATAAGCCGTTGATGGTGTCTGTAAAAGCCAACACCCATATCTTAGTGTTGTTGTTCTCTTTGATGCCTTTGAATTGTGGTTGTGTAAGGGTCAACCCCTTGTTAAGCTACTTATTATAATAAAAAAACAATATCACAAATTTTATTTATATTTTCTTCTTCAAACATTTCACCAAATTCTTTTAGTTTAATATGGATAAAGAACCTTTTTTTAATAAAGAGTTATGAGTTCGTTACTTATTTTTTTAATGGTGCTGTTTGTTGTGTTGGAAACGTGTGAACAACCAACTAAAAAGTATGGCTTGCCATGGGCACACTTATTTTTTCTAATTTTTAAATTGTCCTTAATACCATGAGATTCAGTTGGCTGGATAGCCACGGGTTTGTTTTAAGAGCAGGCTTCAATAACTGCACTACTATATTTTATTGAATAACAAAAGATTGATAGCCAACTTGGTCGCCACTTCATAAATGCCCCACGTCAGGTTATGGACGTAACTGTAGATTGGTAAAGTTCAGAGTTGACTAGTTTTTCTAATCCTTTACGTACTTTAAGCTCTGAAATTCAACCTGTACATTTATGTTTGATGAACAGGGAGCTCCATAGACATTTTTTTCCAGTACACTAAGAGTAATAATATTAGAATTATCAAGATAGATCACCGACCTTCTCTCCCAGGCCCTGAAGTTGATGCTGTCAATGTTTTACAGGGTGCAATCTTTAATGGCAGCTGCTATACACATACATTTAGAATTGTATACTAGAACAACCATGATTTATTGCCTGTGAGAGCTCTGCAAGAATAAGTACCTCTCAAAGAAAAGAATAAAGAATATAAATGCATGGTACTCTGATGGACAGATTTGTACCAGGGAAAAAGATGAGAATCTCAACCACCATACTGTTACAGTCACATACTTGAGCAATGCCCACTGTATAATGAAACATGGATTGAGTAAAGCCAATATAGAACATTTTTTTCATAATTGTTCCCATGGTTGCAAGTGAGTAACAGGATCTGTAAAGGATTCAATGGTGAAATTTCTGAGAAATGTATCTGAAACTTCACAGAATCTTTCAGGCCAATCTGGGGGCTGAATGGGTTCTGTTCCAAGTCCTGGGGCGCGGTCTTTAGAGGATTCATTCTCATTCTCTTGCCAGTCTGTTACATAAGTAGCCACCCTTCTGAAGAATTTGGCCTTGAATATGTCCCACACTTGGTATTTGTAGTGATTAACTACTGCAAAACCTCTAGGAAGGCTTTTGTAACGATACCCACGCTTGAGATGGAAGTGATGAACAACATTTAGCAAGCTCGGGTTCAATGCAGATGGGCGAATAATGGACTTATGCCTCTCTGTTCTGTTCAATCTACAGGTATAGCCTGCTATCACACCTTCTTCTGGATGTTTTGTCAATCCAGATGGGCCAAAACTGTGGCAATCAATTCTGATTTCCCCTATTTTCAATGCATCAGTGGCCACAGAAGTTGCATTCTCAATCAGCCTTTGCATTACCGTAGGTCTTATTTCCTCAGAATCAGTGAACATGGTTCCATTCTGAATGTATTCTATAGGATTTATAAACTCATCTACATCCATGAATGCCACCCACTCACATTCCCCACGAGCTCGCAATGCACAATGAGAGAAACCAGCCTCTTGGCTCTTAATCCAGGGCCATACATGTCTACTCACATTAAAAGAGCCCAAGGAATCCACCACTTCTTCTATGTTATCATCACTATTATTATCATAAAGAAACCATCTCTGGATACCCAGATATCCATGGTATGTAATCCATTCTCTCAGAAATGAAGCTTGATTCCAAATCATTGTGCAAGCACAGACCTTATGCAGAGGCTTGAATGTTTTCATATCTTTTGCATTCTTCATGGTTTTACCATTAAGCTGAGCCACAGAGGGAAACAACCCTCTCCTAAATTCCCATAAAAAAGCCTTCATACCCTGTATTTCTATGCCCTTAGGCTTCTCACACCTGATCACCTCTTGAGCAGCCATTATTACCATAGTTTTGAAAACCTTATTTGCTAAACCGGGAGCATCCAATTTCTTTAAATCCTTGACATACAGTAGATTGCTGTCCAGATCTGAACTGAAAACGCATAATAGATTATCTGTGCCAGAAACCTTGCCACTTTTCAAGTTCAATCCTTTGACAAACAGGATTACACTATCCTTCTCAATTAGGGCTTCATAAACCAGCATTTTCCATTTATAATTGTCATTCCAATATCGGGCCTTTGAAGGGACCAACAATCCCTTTTTCTTGAGATTTATAGTTAAGTTATATCCTTGAGCAGATTTTGGCTGTGGGGGATGGGGGCACCTTACAATCTGCAAGTCGTCTTCTTTCAGATCCATAGACATGACTGGAGCTTTATAGGTTCTCCCTGTTTCCCTATATACACATTCACAGTCCTCTTTCTGCAGGATAAAACATTTATTACAGATGCTCAGAAACATCAATACATGATCTGGGAAAATGGCCAAATCTTCGACAAAAAGAGAATCATCGTTATCCGCAACTCTTTCTTCTACTACTTTACTTATTTGGAGGAGTTGAGGATGATGTGCTTGAGTTAGAAGTTTTTCTGTACTTGGATGAAATAGGTCTGCCACACAATGAAATCAATTACATCAGAAACCAAAAGTAATGCATTCTCCATTCAAAAAGGATGTGTGGCATTCCCATCCGAAATCAAGGTTAAATAAGAATGCTACTGAAAGTTTGGCACAGTGTTCTAATCAATTCAGTTTTTGATAATTCATGAATGAAATATTTTGACAATGACAAAAAACATATTTTTCAGATGCAATTATAAAAGATGCAAGAACAAAATAAAGAAACCAACTCATTGTTATTGATAACCAAAAGCAAACGGGTCTATGGCAGAACAAATTTCTTATTGGTTACTAATACCATCAACTGATTTAGTAGCCAACTGACCTATGGGATCAAAACAAAGGAAAATCCTGCAATAGGGTTTAAAATTTTTCATTTTATGCAATAGGGTCTGAGGATTTTCATTTCATGCAATTGGGTCTGAGGATTTTCATTTTGTGGTCTGTCGATTAATGGGTCATTGAAGGGGCTAAAAAAGCACAAAGTATAAGGATTTTACTCTACATTCAATTTCATCATTAACTGGTCTATAACCAGACAAGCCAACTGCAAACCATCACAAACAAAACAACAGCGTTCCAGTGAACCCAACCAATCCCTAGACATATATTTTGGGTCCGTTTTTTTCTTTAGAAACTTGATCAAATACTCAAACCTAAAAGGTCAGTGGGCCTGCCCAGGAGACTAAAAAAATCACACTTTCAGGTTCAATGATATCATACCAAACAAAAACAAAAGCAATCTTAATCTCTCCATTCTGTTCAAACTGTCCCTCTGCTCCACCATAAAATCTTCTAAATAAAGAGAATGATGCAGAAAAACATGATACATACCGATGAATTGCCTGGCTACGAAGAAGCAGCAGGAGAAAACAAGCATATAGATCAGAAATCTCTCTAACATCACTTTTCTCCCCAATGAATCCCCACTTCTACCGAGTTTAGCAGAACTTCCATTGACCCTAATTTTATCATTGCAGCCATCCTTCTTCTGATGATGATGCTGTTTAGGGTATCTGTCCTTGATCCCCCATTTCTCATCTGCGCAACAATCTTCCATCATGGTTCTCTGTCAGAAAAGAAACTATCTCATCCGGGTTTTCCACAGTCACTAATCTTCAATTCCAGAGAGATACAAGCCAGAGTTACAACCTCCATGGGAATAATATATCATCATAATCATCAGGAGTTTCAAGGGGACTGCTAACTGCTGGTGAAGAGGATGTGAACTGCGAAGCATCCAGATCTACTCAGCAAATTGACTGAATGTTAAGGATATGTGAAGCATCCAGATCTAATCAAGCCTAACTTTCATGAGGCGGAATATGAGGCCGTGAAACAGCCCTTGAAGGAGACCCACAAAAGCGTTTGCACTGTATGTAAAGAGGAAATCACTGTTTCCACGTGTCGGTTATTCACAAGCATCTCTTGAAATTCTTTTCAAGTAGTTAAAAACGGGAATTTGCGGAGAATGTTGGACGCCCAACCATTAAACTGAGATCGCGGAGCATTTTCTTCACCGGCACCCACCAAATTCTTTGGTAAATCTCAAGGCCTTTTTGGATTTTCTTTTACCTTTATTTTTAAAATTTGTTCTACAGTAATATACTTAGCGTATGGATCCAACAAAGTTGAAGTTCAGACCTGGAATTTCGTGGTCTGTCGTCCATTTTCCAAAATTTATGTCATCTCTTACAATTTTTTGGGGATTTCTGTTTGGAACTTCTTTAGTTTAGTTGGGAAAATCTTTAAATTAAATAATATTTTTTTGGTGTTTTAGTTAGAACTTTAGTAAATTATTTAAAATAAGGAATCTGATTTAAATATAGAATTTAAATAATTGTAATTATAGTACTGCAAATGCTTGTAATTTTTTATTAATTGATTTGTTTTGATTAGTGTATTAATTTCTAAAATTTATGTCATACTTTATAATTTTTTAGGGTGTTCTGTTTGGAACTTCTTTAGGTGGGAAAATCTTTGGAACTTCTTTAGTAAATTATTTAAAATAAGAAATCTGATTTAAATATATAATTTAAATAATTGTAATTATATTATTGCAAATGCTTGTAATTTTTTATTAATTGATTTGTTTTGATTAGTGTATTAATTTCTAAAATTTATGTCATGCTTTATAATTTTTTTGGGCGTTTTGTTTGGAACTTCTTTAGTTTAGTTGCAAAACCTTTACATTAAATAATCAATTTTTTGTGTGTTCTATTTGGAACTTCTTTAGTAAAATATTTAAAACAAGTGCTACGTAGTGGCTAAGTACTTGCCTTTAATTATAGTAGAAACTATAATAGTATATTAATTTTTTAATTACTATGTTTTATATAGTAATCGTAGAAATAATAAATTTTTAAGTTATACTTGAAATAATAGTATATTAATTTTTTAATTATTATGTTTTATATAGTTACAATAGAAGTAATAAATTTTTATAAAATTTTTTTTATTAAAACTATTATAAATAAATAAATTTAAATAAATTGATCTTTTAAACTAAATTTTAATAAGTTTTTCAAAATAAAACTATTATAATAATATTACATATTAATTTAATATAGTTTAATTTAAATATTAATATTTTGTAAAGAAAAAATAAAAATTATAAGCAAATAAAATCACATAATTTTTTTACATAAATAGTTGTTAATGTATAATTGTAATACCCAAAAATGGGTTATAAGTTCATTAACCTCCTATATCATCAAATCATATGAAATTGACATCAAAGTCCTAATTTAAGGCACATCTAAACATCATCAAATCTAATTGATTATCTTAAATTTTGCATCGGGGAATATTCTTAGTAATATTCCTAATTATCTTAATTATCTTTAATTTAATGATTATTTGGCAATAAATCACATTTATCTTAAAATTTGATTAATTAAATATTTTGCATATTTAATTAATTAGATTTAATATTTGCCACTTAATTGTGTAATTAAATTTAATTATATCTATTATTAATTGTATTATTTAATTTTGACAATAAATCTAATATCATATGAATAATTGATTAAATTTTTATTTAATTAATTAAAGCAAGTTGTCATTATTTAATAATATAGTTTTTAATAAAAGTTTGATTAAATAATTGATTAACCCATAAATCAATTGTTTTATTTCAAAAAGCAGTTAAGTTGGAAATAAATCACTTTATTATTAAATTAATTCATAAATAAAACATGCACAATCATAAAAGCAAACAACTATCAATTATCAATTAAAGCTAAACTCTATTTTGAGTTAAAACTTAGCTTTTGCATGTTTTTGTGAGTTAATTATCTTTTATTTAAAAATAACTCAAAAATCAAGTTGAGTTATTTGAGTGATTTATGGCTTTTATCCATGCACCTCCAAAGCCCTGGATTTCTATAAATTAAAGGCTCAACTCTTCACAAATCATCTCATATTTTGCACAATCACGCTGGAGAATTAGAATTGAAGAATCAAAGCTCTTGCGAATCGACATCTTTGTGAGATCAATCTTATTTTTGCATTCATATTACATATCATTGTTAGATTCATAGCATATCAGTTTTCAATAGCATTCATAGCATATCAATTTCATTTAGCATAGATTTCATATCAAGTTTTTATCATTCTTATTGCATAGAAAATATCAAAAATATAGATTAATTGCATTTATTCCATATCTAGAATTGCATTCAAATCCTTCATTTAGGTGTCGTCTAGGTCACTGATCTCGATAATAATCTGAGAACATTAATCTCGCACCTATTAGAAGGCAGTAAATCGCTTGGTTAGATAGCTTTCAATTTTGCACGATTTTAATTTTAGCTAACCTCTAATGTTTTACTGAGTTTTGTATCTATAGATCAGGTACAATTTTCACACACACATTTCTGGCGCCCACCGTGGGGCAACCCACCTTTGCATGCTGGTTTTGATTTTTTTTGGGAGCTAAAACCCCAAAGTTTCAAAGATTTAATTTTATCTCCCAAACGGCTTGGAATTTTGATCTGAAATTTTTTTTGTAAGTTGGTGACATGTCATGGAAGCTACAGTAAAAAATTTATAATTTTCTGAGATGTTTTGAATTTTTAATAATTTTTTCTTGAAATTACGGAAAAAATTAATATCTGACGCAAATCAGCATATTTTTCAAAAAAATTTATATTTTCGGAAAGCTCTTTAAATTCTACAGGGGGTCCATTCTTTGTGTTTTAAATTTGGACATGATATCATAGCTCAAATAGTCAATTTACAAAAACTGGTCTGTATTGATAAAATGGGTCTCTAGGGCACAAATGAAGAGGTTTTTCTAAAATTTTTGCATTTTTGGAAAGCTCTCTATTTTTTAGCAGGGGTCTCTATTCTGAATTTCTATTTTTGTGGCCAAAATCATATCAAAAAGATTAGATCTTGTTGACTAGGTCAAATGCAGCAAAAAAAATAAAGTTTTGTGATGGGTATGCACTTATTTTTTTTACATGGTTCAATGAATGATATGAGTTGTCATTTGGGTTGATTGCTGGTTATTATTACTGATAATAATTGATTTTTAGAGCTAACCCTATGGTTTTCATAAGTTGAATATATTTTGCATATCTTGTTTGCTTGTTTGCTTGTTGGAGAGTTCGTCACTTGCTTGCATGGAAAAGCTCAACAAAAATTGCTAAAAATCAAGTAAAATCTACTAAGCGCGTTGCAAGGATCCCAGGTATTCTCCTTCATCTAATAATATTTTGATTTGGGACTTAAAATAAATCTCTTATGTGTCAAGCTTGTGTGCATCTTTTCATGCTTTTGATCTATTTCTACACACTTGCATAATTGATACTAGGTTGTGAACCCTTAAGGATTCATTAAGTAGTCTTAGAATACTTGTGATTGATCTTGATTGTTATCTTGGGTTATTGGACTCGCTAATCCGCCGGCCCCTCATTTCCGCCCCGTGGTTGCAATCTCAGCGCCATAAAGGGGAGGGGTCAACAGGACAGAAGCGTTAAATGTTCCACTTGGCAACCCTTTTGTGCTTTTAGGAACTCCCTTGTTTTCTAAGTTGTGGACTCATTTTTAGCTTGTGTGAGGTGTTAAGTGTTCCACCTTGTGGACTCATCTCATATTCGCTTTAAACGTTAAGTGTTCCTCTTTCTACTTTTTGGATGCTTTTGGTAGATTTGCTTTCGGAACATACATATGTGCTCACATAGTAATTAGGCCCTATGAACACTATTTGTGATTCTTGAGAGATTGGATTCCTAGCGAAATCCTTCTTGACGATAGAATCCTTGTAGGTAGGGAGGATACTTAGTGCGTTTCACATTCAACTTAGTTAGTGAGTCTTCTCTTATTGATCGACACATTCTCTCTCCAGAGAGGTTGATAGATCATGTGGGGTTGATATCACAAGCTTTGGTGAATCAAAATTGGTTAGTGCGTCTTCTCTTATTGATTGATACATTCTCTCCCCGGAGAGGTTGATAGATCACGTGGAGTTGATATCACACACCTTGGTGGAACAAAACTTTTTCTTAGCGTGTCGGATTAATCTGCTTGCTTTGTTTGGGTTAAAAGTGAAGAGGTGTCAAAACCTTGAATCTGGAGTCAAGTCCCCTTGTGGTATACTATTGTGAGTCATCTTTAGAGAGGGTTAACCGTAGCGGACAATCCCTTCACAAGGAAAACTGCATTGACGGAACCTCAAGCGGTAATAGCCATTTTCGCCATGGTAGTGACAACCGCTATATAAATGTTCTTGTGGAAGAAATCTCCACGGGTATGGTTCATTGTTGGGTTGTCAGATCTCCCTAGCAGCTCTTGAAGATTAAGTTCTCGGACTGTGTCAAAACCCTGGTGCGCCGGGATTGGAGTTCACCCCTTTGAATCATAAAAGTTGCAGAGTCAAACCATTACTAAAAACCTTAGAGAGGCCAATTTTTCATTCTCAGGTATATGTGTGTTATTGCAAAACTTTTCAAAACATACACAATTAGTACTCTTAGGGATTAGCACAATTTGGTCACTTGATTGTTCATGCGCAAGGTTGCTTTTGCCCTTGTTCATTGTTTTCAGACGTGCTTGGAATCACTTGCTTGCTGTTCTGCGTGCTTATTTATCTACTTGGCTATTAAAAACGATCAAATCTGGTATAACCTTCAAAATCTGGACAGTACAATTTGCAAACAATCCAAAACTGAAAATCTTAAATTTTGCAAAAATTGACGTAAAATCTTTCTGGAGTCAAAAGTCATTTCAAGAAGTCAAAAGTCGTACGAGTTTTGTCAAGTGTCATTTCAGTATTACCCAATTGTCGTATGAGTTTAGCAACTGTCATTTCATAGACTACCCAGTGTCGTACGAGTCTGCAGAGTGTCGTTTGGAAAAAATTGAGAAAGTTGTTAGAAATTGTCAAATTGCAAGATATCCAATGTTTCCAGCCTAGTTCCAGAATCTGTCAAAAATATCATTGTGTCAGGAACAGAGCAGTAGCTATTGAGCATTCTACCATTTTCTGAGTTTGATCTTTTGAATCCGATCTAGTCTTCTGTTTGATCAATTTGAGTCCTTTTTATCTCGTGTCAAAACCTTGTCATAACTATCAATCTTCAATCAATCAATCTTCAAAAACAAACTAAGTGTTGAGAACTCGTGTCCGCTATCTTTTGGGCGATCTATCCCATGCATCCAGGGCACAGTTTCCTTCACCCACATCTCATCAGATCTTCAAAACTATCATAATCTTGACAAGGTTTCCATGATTAGAACTGAACATCTAACAGACTTGAGCATGATCCTCGACAGAATGGAAAAATTTAGTCTTCGACTAAATCCTAAAAAGTGTGCTTTTGGAGTCACTTCTGGAAAGCTCCTAGGATACATCGTCTCCAAGAAAGGCATTGAAGTTGATCCAGCTAAGGTCAAGGCTATAATAGAGATGCAACCTCCCACAAATATCAGTCAAATGAGGACGTTGCAAGGCAGAGTTCAATCTATCAGAAGATTCATATCACAGCTAGCGGACATCTCACAGCCTTTTACAAAAACATTACATAAAGGTGTGACCTTTGCATGGAATGAAGAATGCGAGAACAAATTTAAACATATCAAGAAGTATCTATCAAATCCACCTATATTGATGCCTCCTATTCATGGGAAGCCATTAATATTATATGTCTCCGCAACAGATACATCACTGGGGGCATTGCTAGCACAGCATGATGAGAACAAGAAAGAAAGAGCCATCTACTATATCAGCCGAACTTTAGTGGCCTATGAGAAGAACTACTCAATGATAGAGAAGGCCTGTCTCGCTGTGATCTTTGCATCACAGAAATTGAGACACTACATGTTAGCTCATACTACTCATTTGGTAGCTAAAATTGATCCACTGAAATATCTCCTAAGCAAAGCTGCCCTCACAGGTAGACTAGCTAAATGGGTCATGCTCTTGAGCGAATTTGACATTGAATATGTTGAAAGAAAAGCTATCAAAGGACAGGTCATTGCTGATCAATTAGCTGAAGCACCACTGTTTGATGATACACCCATGCAAATGGAATTTCCCGATTCCTCTATCATGCACCTCTCTTCTAGAGCATGGCGATTATTCTTTGATGGCTCCTACACACAGAATGGATCTGACGCAGGCATATTGTTCATTACTCCTCAAGGATACTCGATACCCAAAGCATTCAGATTAAAGTTTCCTTGCACAAACAATATTGCTGAATATGAGGCACTTCTCAATGGTATGAAAATGGCAATACAGTGGAGAGTTACAGAGATGCACATTCATGGAGACTCACAACTAGTCATCCACCAGGTCAATGATGTGTACCAAACCAAAGATGAAAAGCTCATTCCTTACAAGAGAATGGTCGATGATCTAAAGAAATACTTCATCTCTATCACATTTGAGCAAATACCCAGAATGGAGAATAAGGCTGCTGATGCAATGGCAACATTATCTACTCTTTTACAACAGCCTGAACATGAACTACGCTACGAGTTCCTGGTGGAAGCCCTATCCTATCCTGCATATGACTCCCCTGAAACCCGCATGATCTGCACTGTTGTAAGTTATGACTCATCTCGCTACAAAAATTTGTTCTCCTATCTCCACGACCAAATCATCCCTGAGTCCTTTAACCGTTTTGAGAAACGAAACCTTATCCGATCCGCATCCCGATATGTCATCATTGGTAATGATCTGTACAAACGAGGTCTAGATGGTACACTGCTTAGATGTTTAGAACGAGAAGAGTCTCAACGTGCATTAGAGGAAGTCCACGAGGGTATATGTGGGTCACACTCGAACGGGTTAACGTTAGCTCGAAAACTTATTAGGGCTGGGTATTATTGGCCTGAAATGGAAAAAGAAGCTATTAAATTTGCTAAAAACTGTCAACAGTGTCAAGTACATGGCAACTTGATTCATGCTCCAGGGAGAGATCTGATTCCTTTTACTACACAATGGCCTTTTCAACAATGGGCATTTGATCTCATAGGTGCTATCCATCCGCACTCTTCTAATGGACATACCCATATAATCACAGCTACAGATTATTTTACAAAATGGGTAGAAGCAGTTCCTCTAACACAAGCAACGGGGAAACAGATCTCTATGTTCATCCTGAATTACATCATTTGCAGATATGGGATCCCTCACTCTATAATCACAGATAACGGGGGACAATTCAAAAACAAGGACCTAGATGACTTATGTGCCAAGTTCAAAATTACTCAACATTGGTCATCTATCTACTATCCTCAAGGGAACGGACAAGCTGAGGCTTCAAACAAAAATCTCCTGAAGATCTTGCACAGAACAGTGAATAAAACAGGAAGAGACTGGCATCTGATGATCAATCCAGCTCTCTGGGCATACAGAACTAGTATCAGAACGCCTACAGGGGCTACACCTTTCGCTTTAGTTTATGGGTCTGAAGCGGTATTGCCTATTGAGGTTGAAATCCTATCACTCAGAATCAAAATGAATGGACTTGTCACTGATGAAGACTACAGAGTGTCGAGGTTACAAGAACTTGAACTACTAGATGAGCGCAGACAAGCAGCGTATGATCATCTCAGAGTGTATCAGAAAAGAATGTCTAGAGGCTACAACAAGAAAGTCAGACATAGAGAATTTCAGGTTGGCGATCTAGTGTTGAGAGAAAATCCTAAAAATCAATCACATCGAGAACGCAAGGGGAAGTTCGAACCCAATTGGCTGGGTCCCTTTGTAATCACTGCTACTTTTGGCTCTGGTGCTTATCAACTCTCAATGACTGAAGGAGAACAGCTCCGAGAACCAATCAACGTTCTCCATCTGAAGAAATTCTATGCCTAAGGCATTCAGTGCTTGGTAAATGTCCTGAAAAAAATCTTAAAAATCGGAAAAAGTCCTGAAAAAATGAACATCTTGGTGAAAACCTAGCAATAGGCGCCTTGATGATTCACAAAAAAAATCAAAAAATATCAAAAGTACAAAAAAATTGAAAAAATGAAAAATACAAAAAAAAAAAGAAAAAAAAAAGTGCCTTGGTGAAAACCTGGAAACAGGCACCTCGGTAGCAAAAATAGAATCTCTACCAAGATGGTGAAAACTCGGCAAACGGGCACCACTTGTTCCAAAATGCTCCATCTATCAGCACAATCTTGGTCTTTCCCAGCTTTCAGTCTTGCTTTAGTTTGTACATATCTCCCGGTTTGTTCCTACATTTCCAGTTTTCAATAAGTCGACCTGTACACCAACCAGCTCAAGCGTTTGCATCCTATCAATGTTCACACTTGGGGGCAATCAATGTCATATCCTATGGTCTCCCATGTATCTTAGATGTGTCATATCCACTCAGAGTCCTTTGAAGCTTCAAGTTGAGTCAGTCAGTCAGTCTCGTCTCCAGAAAGGATTTTGCATCAACAACAATCAAACATCAAAACTCAACTGAAAACAATCTGTGCTTTTCATGCTTTTATCTCCTTGTATGCTTACTGATTCGCATTGAGATTTTTGCATATTGTGTCCCTTCGAGCTCTTCAATGATGTCCTTTACAGGATTTAGAGAGTGATGACTGGGGGCATAATCTTTTCTTTGTCTTCTGCTTGTATGTGAAAATCTAACAGCTTTGGAAATTTTGGATTGAAATGGTGTCCGACTGTAAGAGCCTCTATCTCGAATTGGATGGCCATGCGTACCTCGACCATTGATACCCGAAAAATTCAAGGAAGTTTGATCTAACTATTGTCTTTTTGAGTAAGTTCTTTCTCCTACTGTGGAACACAATCTTGCCTAAGGATGTGAACGATAAAGGGTCACTACGGGTAATTCACATTGGATTTAGAATGATCTCTTGACTGTTTGATGTGTTTGTAATGCAAGGCGTACTCAGGTCATCACAATGTTTATGTTTTGATGCTTGTACAAATTGCTATATCAAAATGGACATGATATTCAGGTCATCCTGGCATTTGTGCCTTGATGCTTATATTTAATCCAACATTTTGAAAATAAAGTCAATATTCATATATCCATGGTTGTTGTCCAGTGGGTGTTGTATTGATTCTTGCGCATACAAATCGATATTCATATGTCTATGGTTTCATGGCTAGTGGGCATTGTATTGATTTATCCGGTTACCTAAAAGTTCAATGATGATAACAAATCGACACATGATCAGTGACTAGGTCCTAGGTCTTAGGTTGCATTTCATTTTGCATGTCTCATTGCATTTTGCATGTTTACATGATCTCACAATGATTAAACGAACTTCAATGCTTAAATGATTTTTCAAATCGCATCTTCAAGTCTAACAAGAGCTGAATCTCACACGAAGGTTCCTCCAATGAAATAGCAAGTAGAATCCTTTTTCGGGATCAAAATTCAAATCTGAGATCATTCATATTATTAACTACTTGCATATTCGACCTTCAATCATCACAGAAATCTAGTATTCAACTTAACTGATTATCTTACATCACACTATCAAAATTTCAACTTGGTCAACCATGGTCAACTCATGGTCAAACCTAGTCAAACTTGGTCTTTTGGGACCTTCCAACGATGCAGAATGCGTTCTCGGATGTAAATAACCACTTCTCAGATCAATTAACATGCTTCTAAACTATCAACGCTGACTTTTCTTGTCAGATTTCAATTTTAATCCCGAAGGGGGCATGGTATTGCACATCATTCAAAGTCTGTCAATCTTAAATTCTATCGATCAAATCTATCAATATCTTTCATCAGTGATCAAGACAACAATCACGTCTAGTCGCTGATTCATCAAAAGTCCTCATCGCTTGGGGCAAATCTATCATCACTTGGGGCATATCAGATTCATCGATCCATATCAATCTGGTATTCTCCTAATCTTGTAAACTGTATTAGTTTTTGCAACCATCAGATCATAGTGTTCTTTCCTTGGTTCTTCGGCAACTGAAGGATTCGGATGTGATACTTGCTAGTTCTGCTAAGACAATCGAGTCTAGAATGGGTCACTCACTTCTTATCAATCCTAAGGTTCAAAATCAGGCATTTTGACACTTTTTCGCAATCATAGGTTCATTTGCTGCTACAGTGAACATTATCTCTGGTCATTCAGGACCTATTATCTTCATATCAAATTCAATATCAATCAACTCCTATTTCAATATCTTTCAATCGGTTTCTATCTTGAGATTGGTTTATCTTTTGAATCAGTTTCATATCTCTATCAAACACAGACTATCTTTGAACCACTGCGCTTCGCACAGTAATTCAAAGAGGGGCAAAATGTAATACCCCAAAAATGGGTTATAAGTTCATTAACCTCCTATATCATCAAATCATATGAAATTGACATCAAAGTCCTAATCTAAGGCACATCTAAACATCATCAAATCTAATTGATTATCTTAAATTTTGCATCGGGGAATATTCCTAGTAATATTCCTAATTATCTTAATTATCTTTAATTTAATGATTATTTGGCAATAAATCACATTTATCTTAAAATTTGATTAATTAAATATTTTGCATATTTAATTAATTAGATTTAATAGTTGCCACTTAATTGTGTAATTAAATTTAATTATATCTATTATTAATTGTATTATTTAATTTTGACAATAAATCTAATATCATATGAATAATTGATTAAATTTTTATTTAATTAATTAAAGCAAGTTGTCATTATTTAATAATATAGTTTTTAATAAAAGTTTGATTAAATAATTGATTAACCCATAAATCAATTGTTTTATTTCAAAAAGCAGTTAAGTTGGAAATAAATCACTTTATTATTAAATTAATTCATAAATAAAACATGCACAATCATAAAAGCAAACAACTATCAATTATCAATTAAAGCTAAACTCTATTTTGAGTTAAAACTTAGCTTTTGCATGTTTTTGTGAGTTAATTATCTTTTATTTAAAAATAACTCAAAAATCAAGTTGAGTTATTTGAGTGATTTATGGCTTTTATCCATGCACCTCCAAAGCCCTGGATTTCTATAAATTAAAGGCTCAACTCTTCACAAATCATCTCATATTTTGCACAATCACGCTGGAGAATTAGAATTGAAGAATCAAAGCTCTTGCGAATCGACATCTTTGTGAGATCAATCTTATTTTTGCATTCATATTACATATCATTGTTAGATTCATAGCATATCAGTTTTCAATAGCATTCATAGCATATCAATTTCATTTAGCATAGATTTCATATCAAGTTTTTATCATTCTTATTGCATAGAAAATATCAAAAATATAGATTAATTGCATTTATTCCATATCTAGAATTGCATTCAAATCCTTCATTTAGGTGTCGTCTAGGTCACTGATCTCGATAATAATCTGAGAACATTAATCTCGCACCTATTAGAAGGCAGTAAATCGCTTGGTTAGATAGCTTTCAATTTTGCACGATTTTAATTTTAGCTAACCTCTAATGTTTTACTGAGTGTTGTATCTATAGATCAGGTACAATTTTCACACACACAATAATTAGTATATAATAAAAATAAAAATTAAAAAACTTTAAAAATATGAATAAAAATAAATATATATTATAATATCATAGGTTTTTATTTAAATTATAATATATTGTAAAAATTAATAGTATAAACATGATTGCCAGAATGGAACAAAATTTATGGATGAGAATAAATATATATTATCTGACAATAAATAAAAAACGTGGTAAATTTTAATTGGTTCACTCTTGAAGACTTCAAACGCATTCTTGAGATGATCAAAAATTAATTTCTAGATATTGTAAAGTTAAATATTTTGCATCTATATTTTACAAATGAAAAAACTTATAATGAAATATAAAATTGAATTTATTTTCATTGGTGTAGAACAGTTCATTTAATCACTAGTTAATGAAGAAATCCAAAAACAGATGCAATAGTACTTGCTTAGCCTATCGGCAAGTACTAATAAGGAGTTTGATATAAATAATATAATTATATTAATGCAAATGTTTGTAATTTTTTAAATTTTGATACCACTTTTTATAAGCTCGCACCAAAAGATCAACCTGTCAATTACCATACAACCAATACACTTATATAATTCACAAGAGGCAATTAAATCATGAATCGTGTCAGAATCCCACACTGGCACTACACATACATAAAATTGGTAATTGACATGATAATGGCAAATTAAAAGTTGCAAATGGAAAATGTCATGATTATGATAAATTGATTATGCAAATAGAAAAATGTCATGGTTATGAAAAATTAAATGAGAAATCAATGAGGAGAAATTAGGGAAAAGTGGAAGGCTAAATTAGTGGAAAAAGAGAAAGGGAAGGTGGAAGGAGAAATAAGAGGAATGGAAGCTAAATTAGTGGGTGGAAAAAGGGGGATAAATGAATATCTTGGCATTACTTTGGAAATATTGTTTCACCTTTTTTTCTAATTCTTCTTCTTTGTTGTACTAGTGATTTTTATCATTTATTGATATTTTGTCATTCTTCATTAATTAAATAATGAATATTACTAAATTAACCACTAATATTCATCACTTAGTCTTCATAATGTCTCAATATTGACCTTTGACCATGTTCAATTTAATGATCTTGGCAATTAATTAATCATAAAAGGGTAAACAACCATTAATTCTCCTTTTCCCCTAAGTCCCATGTTGTGATAAATAATTTGTATTCATTTATCCCCCTTTTTCCAATTTGTCTCGCAATTAATTAATTGTTTAATTTCCTAATTGTGAGGGAATAATAAGTTTCAATAATTTAAATTCCTTCCATTTCTCATTTCCCCTAATTGTGATTCCACCCACTAATTTAGCTTTCGTTCCTCTTATTTCTCCTTCCACCTTCCCTTTCTCTTTTTCCACAAATTTAGCCTTCCATTTTCCCCTAATTTCTCCTCATTGATTTCTCATTTCTAATTTGTCATTCAATTATGTCATAATTTTTCATAACCATGACATTTTTCTATTTGCATAATCAATTTATCATAATCATGATATTTTCCATTTGCAACTCTTAATTTGTCATAATCATTTCAATTACCAATTTGATGTCTGTTGGCAGTGTGCCAGTGTCGCTCATGGTATTCATGACATGATTTAACTACCTCTTGTGAATTATATAAGTGTATTGGTTGTATCAGTAATTGACAGGTTGATCTTTTGGTGCAATGACAACCCTAGCTTATAACAAGTGGTATCAAAGCTTGGTCACAGGTTCGAAACTCCTTCATCAGTGAAGTGGGCCTATGGCGAGTGAAACTAGGGGGGATTGTTGGTAGTGCACCAACATCCCTTGTGACATTCACGACATGGTTTAATCACCTCCTATGAATTCTATAATCCTAGTGGTTGTATTGGGCATTTACAGGTCGATCTTTTGGTGCAACGACAACCCTAGCTTGTAATAGAGTCTTTAATGCGATCTTAGCCATCAAATTCATTTTTGATCTTTTCCATTGATTTGAGTTCCAAAATCCTATAAATTTGACTCAAAATCTTGATTTTCTCAAACCACAATTTAGAGTATTCTCATAATCATTATCATCCTCTTCCAATTGCTTTCATTATATGTGTATTTTGTCAAAATTGGAGAAACATATCAATATTTGGAGAAGAAATAAAGAACATTGAAGCTACATTGAGGGAGTGTTTGTTGATTTATTTTCATATGTTTATGTACTTTGTCTCAATTATTATAATGATTTGATTAGGATAGGTTTTCATGTGTTTTAGGCTTTATGGTTGGCTTATTCATGCATTTTTTTTGTTCAAATTTCCTGGTCTACATGATGAAGATTGGAAACGTGAGTTGAATAGTCAAATATCCATTGGTGGCTATGTGCTTTCTTTATTTGGAGGTGTGGTGAGTTATATGAGTAAATGAAAACCTATAGTTACATTGTATACCATTGATGAAAAATATATGTTTGTATGTGGCAATTGATCATGTTACTAGATTTAAATTTTGGTAACTTTGTCAGCTATATTTTCCCTCCAAATCAATTAATGGAGGAGTGCAGGGTAATTTGGGGGAAATGACCCTAGTAGTGGTTGCTACAGAAAATGCCCCTAGTTGGAGGTTTCATGAGTAGCATCCTCAAAGAAAAAATTATCTATTGTTTAAGAAAGGAATTGGCTATTGTTTTTACAAGTAAATTGACCTTTCTAAACCACCTCAAAGGCCTCTAAATAAGTGGTTATGTATTGTTAAATATATCATATTGTAATTTTCTTTTCATTGGTTAAAAATAATAATTGGATGACTATTTCTCTAGTGGATGTAGCCCACATTGGGTGAATCATGTTAAATTTTGTTTGATATAATGTTATACCATTGTAGACACTCAAAAATGGACAAGTGCTTTTAAATCAATAAAATGGCTCAAAATCATCAAAATGCACTAATTCTCATAAAAAAGGATCAAATCAAAATGGACATTTATTAAATCAAAATTAGAGAAAATCAATCAAATCAAAGGAAAAATTAAATAATAACATTAAATAATTAAATCAAAGCTTAAAGGGACGAAAAACACTATATAATTGATTTTAATCAATTAATTGCATAGTTGTTAAATCAAAAATCAAAATGAACCTATTCCCTACATGGCTAATTTAATTAATTGATGGAATTTAATAAATCTTAATATCTTTCAACAAAAATTGAGCAACCAATGAGTTCATTGAGAACACAAAGCACATGGATCACTCAAAGGAATTGAATCTCAATCACACAAATTCAACTTTGAATCTCAACCACTCAATTTTGTCTTTTTGTCCAAAGCTTTGAGACAAACATTTAAATTGTCCCCCAATTTAAAAAAATTGCAAAGTTTTTGACTCAACCAAGGCTAAATCATGATTACTTCACTCTACCCCCTACCCTTGGGAATTTACTATAAATAAGAGTAATTTTGAGAGCAATAACATAGAAGAGAATTAGAGAGCAAAGCATTGTTATTATAGGCATTTTATGAGCATTTGATAGCAATTGAGAGCATTTAGCATTAGCATTTCAATTTATCATAGCATAATGGAGAATTGTGAGCTAGATTAAGCATTGTAGCATCATTGATTTCTCATTTTAGAGGTGTCACTAGTGGAGATTAAGCTGAGAGCTCTACTTACCACATCTAATTAGAGAACCATGAGATGTTATGGATATTAAATGCATTTCTTAGTTTAAATTTGTATTGTATTTGCTTTGAATGGTTAGTTAAAGTCCTAATTTCATGAAGGTGTTTAGCATACACACATAAATGGCACCCACCGTGGGGCTCTAAGCCTCATTTCTAACATTTTCATCAAGTTTTTGTGTGTTTTTGTTGTCACTTTTCTATGAATTTTTGCAGGAAATAGGAGAAATAATGCATATGAAGGATTAAATGCTGCATGTGATCACTATTCTGATGCCTGACAGCAAGTAACTGACACTTGCATGATAAATTATCACGCCTGTGAGATAAATTGCTACGCCGGAGATAGTAAAGTGATGCTTGAGACCTAAGAAGTACCGCTTATTCACTATCTTTTACTGCCTGTGAAAAAATTTATGACATAATTTACTGCAAACTGTCACGCCTAGTATCTCTTAACTGATGCCTAGTATTTGTTAATTGTCGCTTTAAATAGCTTATCATACGTAATTTTTAGTACTTTCCACACCTAGTAATTAAAGTGTTACGCTTGCTGAACTTTAAATGTCACCTGTGTCACTGGAAATTGACGCTTGATATTTTTAAAGTTACACCTGCTAATCCTTAAATCATGCGTATTAGCTGACTAATGACGCCTACGACTTTTTACCTTTATTTGCTGTCAAATCTATAACTGTTGTTTTTCTTACTCTCTGTCTATATTTTTTTACTGCAAATGAGCAAACACAAAAAGGTTCAAAAGCCAAAGAGCAAGTTCAATCACGAAGGGAAGGCTTTGGCTAGGAAAATTAAGAAGGAAAACTTGGCTCACATCAAATCAGTTCTTGAGGAGTCACAAGAAGAAGAAAATCAGGTATATGAGAACTATCTCAAAATTGTAGAAGCTTACAAAAGTAAGTTTGTATCACTTAATTAGATTTTTGCTCCTTAATTCAAGTTTTTCTCAAAATTTGCAAATAAGGCTTTAAGATTCAATACATAACTTTGCTTCTTCAAATTCATTTTGGTTCCCCTCATTGTTGTTGTTTGTGTTGACTAACTTTGTTGGAGGAAAGCACATTGGAAAGGAGCTATAGCCAAGGTAAGCTAAAAATGACAAAAATCACTCAAAAATGCCCCTAGCTTATGCTAGCTACAAGGAAAGGTAAGCCTCAAACTAGTGAATATTTTCCCTTAAATTGTGGCATTGGTGCATTTGAAAATCTAGTAATTACAAAACAACCTACCTTTGTTTGGAAAGTTTAGCACTTAGGCCTATGCTCTTCACTTCTTCTGGTGAATCAAAATGCCAAAGGTGTTGAACTTTTTGATTAAGAAGAAAGGTTGAGGAATCAAGCACATAAGATCAAAGCCCCTTGTTTGTAGAAGAGAGTAGAAATACTCAATTCTCTATAGTTAGTGGGTGAAATAATTGAACATTGTTTATTGTGTTTGGGAAATTAAGAAAAAGTTAGGGATATTCTCTTCACCTTTTAGGTGAACCAAATTCCCAAAAACTTGTTCTTAACTCCATTTCCTTGCTTTACATGAACATGCTGGAACATTAGAGGGCCTGCCTCCTGATAAATTGCCTTAACGAGGCTGGTGAGAGGGAATGACCCAAGTGGGAGACAAGCACTTTTTTTGCGGTACTTTCCAACCCACTATAATCAAACACACTTTTCCTTAAAAGGGAAGTGGCTAGATTGTGTGCAAGTTGCTTTACTTCCTCTAGTAGTCCTTTCGGGGATTGCGCCAAATCATGCTTTTGTGCGTGTGGAAAGCCCGCAAGTGGGAAAAAGAACTTGGCATAGTTTAGAATGGATTATTCATTAAAACCTTGATAAATTAGTAATCTACCTTATAGAGTCGAACAATGTTAAAAGCCAAATTTGACTATAGGTAGACTGCGTGGATACTTTCTTGTTCAATACTTGTGAAAAATGACCAAGAACATACACTTTAGTGTGGTTTTAGGGACATGATTAAAATTTGATGTGTGTGTTGCGATTGTGTTCCATTTTCAAACAAGAAAATTCCATAAACCTGATCTTACAATTTTTTAAATATGAAATTTACAATCTAGTCAGCAAAGTGTCACTTGTGCATAGATAAATATCGTGTGTCAGTAGTAAAGTCATGCCTGTGACTGTTCAAAAAATGTCTATCAGCAGTAAAGTCACGCCTGAGAAATATTAAGTGACGCCTGTAAAAACTGGAAAAATGCCTATCAATAGTAAAGTGCCGCCTGCACATCTGGAGAGTGCCACCTAAATCAATTCCAGTCGACATGTATCAACCTTTAAGTCATGCCTACATGTAGGCAAGTGATGCCTAGAAACAAAAAATGGAAAATAGTGAGCATTTCTTGAGGGTTTCAAAAAAATTTGGTTCCAGATTCAGATACCCTTTTGGCTATTTTATTTGTTCCAGAACCCTGTCTGGTCAGAAATCTTGGTTTCGAGCAATTTTGAAAATTAAGGATTTGACCACAAGCCAACAAGATAAAGTCTATTTTCAAGCGGTTTATGTTCATGCCTACTTTTACTCAATCATACTACATAAAGCAAACCTTACAAGTAGATGAAACTTATATGAGACAAGAGCTTCCTTTCCCAAGTGACACGTCTACCGCCCCAAAAATACCACAAGAACAACCTGTTCAAGAAGTGGAAACCAACATGATATACGCTGGTAGCTTGGGTAATAACAACAATGGAAGTACTGACCCAAACAATTAGGGTAATGCCAATAATGGAGGAATAGACTCTAACACTCAAGGAATTGATAACACTAACCCTAAGACTAATGGTGAACCAACTGTTGAAGATGCCACTAATGAGAGGGTTTGTGAGGCTATACAAAGTCCTTATTTCTTGAAACTTATGGAGAAAGCAATGGAAAGAGACAAAGAAAAGAACTTTCTGGATCTAGCTCGAAAGGGTCTTAAACTCCCTCGCGATTATGATGTTAATCAGCTTAGAACACCAAAAGTTGAAGAGGGCCCACTCGATATAATGCATAAACAATTTAAGTTATTTCAAATGCAATTGGATATGATAAAGAAAAGTGGGGCTCCAAAGCCTTTTTCTATAGAAGCATTATGTCCATTTCCATTTGATAAAAGTCTAGTCATGGTACCATTCCCTATCAACGTAGTATTTCCTAAGTATGATAAATACAAAGGAACATCGGATCCTCAAGATCATCTATGGGAATTTTGTGTATTGAGCTTAGAGTTCATGCACAATACCACTTATTTAATGAGATTATTTCCAAGAAGCTTAGGAGGCATGGCCATGGAGTGGTTTTTGAAATTACCATCTAGCATTAAAACCTTTGAAGAGCTAGCTTCAAAATTTGTGGCGCATTACTCATACAACATCAAGCATGAAGTCACAATAATAACGTTATGTAATACCAAGAAAAAGGATGGAGAAGGATTCCTCATTTTCCTACAAAGATGGAGGATGGTATTTGCTAGGTATCCTAGGAGTGTACTAGAAAAAGAGAAGATGGATATCTTCATCAATAGCTTGAGCAATGAGATGAATTACCAGTTGAGAATGCAATGTCCTAAGACCTTCCAAGATCTTATTGAGAATGGGGTGACAACTGAAGAGGTATTAGTTAAGAGTGGAGAGTTAAAACTCTACAAAGACAATAAGAATTACAATAACAATACCTCCAACAACAACCATAACAACCAGAATAAGAACTTCTCTAACAATTATAATCAGTTTGGGTTGAAGAACAACAATAGAGGAGTGGTCAATGATGGTGTTGTTGACTCTAGTAATTTGAAAGTGACTCCATTTTCTCTCACAAGAACACCTAATTAGGCAAACAATGCAAATCAAGCTCCCAAAGTGCCTTACAACAGTAATACCAATAGTGGCAATTTTGGGAACAACCAAGGAGGCAATAAATCTAACAAATTCTTGGTACCAACTCCCAAGAGGAACTTCACACCTTTGGGTGAACCTCTCGAGAAAGCATTGAAGACTCTCATGGCTAACAATATCATTAATTTACCTAGCATTCAACCCTATGAGCCACAGAATAAACCCAGTTGGTGGAGTGAGAATAGTCATTATAAATATCATAGAATTAGAGGGCATAAGACCAATGAGTGCTTACAATTGAAGAATGTGGTGCAAGACTTGATTGATAGTGGTACAATCACCATTGAAGGACCTCAAGGTAATGAAGATCACATAGTGTTTAAACAACCTTTTTATAACCATGAAAAAGGTGAGTCATCCAATGGGAATAAACAAAGTAGCAACAATATCAATTTTGTGCCTCCCTATGATAACGTTATCAATACATTGACCAAAAGTGAACATGTTGTAAATACTATAGTGATCAAAGAACAACCCCAAAAAGAAACATCTAATGTTATCACTAGGGGGCAGGCTTCAAGGATTACCTTGCAAGGGGTTGATCCTAGACCTATTGGCCCTCCACAATCCAATATTTTGGCAAAATAATTGGCTACAATAGCAAAACCATACAGTTTGGTGGATCAACTACAAAAGACTCCAGCACAAATTTCTATCTTGGAGTTATTAAAGTTATCGCCAAATCATAAAGAAATATTAGAGAAGGCATTAGTGGAAACTAATGTTCCTACCAACTTGGATGAAGAGAAGTTTCAAAATATGGTAGGGCACCTCATTGCACCCCATTTCCTTTCATTTTCAGACCATGATGACATGTCTATTACTCATCCCCAAAATCTTTCATTGCATATAGAAGTCTTGATTGAAAGACATAGGGTCAAGAGAGCTCTCATAGATGGGGGAGCTGGTCTTAACATCTGCACTTTGAGTCTTGTCAAATCTCTAGGATTATCTGAGTCATGCATTGATCCTACAAAAAGAATTACCATAAAGGCTTATGATGAAGCTGAAAGAGCCTCAAAAGGTATGATTGTATTACCCATTCAAGTTGGACTTGTCAAAAAGGACACAAAATGCCAAGTCTTAGATATGAAACTAACTTATAATATCTTATTGGGGAGGCCGTGGATCCATGAGATGCAAGCGGTTCCATCCACATATCATCAATGCATAAAATTTCCGTACATGGGTGAGCAAATCACGGTTGGAGGGGATTCAAATCCTTTCCAATATTGCAATGCACTAAAGCCTCTCCATGAACTATTTATTCCCCATAACAGAGAAGGAATTATCCAAAGGGCCACCATTGAAGACATCAAAGAGGATGATCCTAAGTTAACATTAAGTGCTACTTCAAACCCTCCTCAAGCTAACTCAACTACATCAACTAAAGGAAAGGAGAAAGTGAGTTATGAGGGTCCAATGTCAAATGAAAATTCAGACAAAGCATCTAAACTAGAAGTAGAACTTTTCAAACCTACCAAAGAAGAGAAAGATAAAGCTAAAGAGGACCACTAGAAAAAAATGAGTGAAATGATGCATACATTTGAAAAATAATGTAAAATCCAGTCCAAGGGAGTAGGGGAATATTATGTTTCCTTATTCGATTTACCCACATCTCCAAGAACACACGGGAAACCATCCAAAGAACATCTTCCTCATAAATATAACTCTTATTTTGTAAGGGAAAGTGAAAAAGTAGCATTTGATAAAGAAGAAGATGAAGTTCTCCAATGGCTTTATCATGATGAAGATGATACCTCAAATACTCCCATAGAGAGAATTCAACACATTAACATTCAAACCGAGCAATATGGGAAATGATTTGAGATAATGCAAAAAATGGGGTACAAGGGAAGAGGACCCTTAGGCAAAAGCACTAGAGGCTTGCTAGAGCCTATTGAACCCTCTTGGAGGTCAAAAGAAGAAAGATCAGGGGTAGGCTACAAGCACAAAGGAGAAAGCTCCAGCCCCATGCATGATTCATATCCTCAAGTGAACATGGTGGAATCCAATGTGTATAGTGATGATTCTCGAGACTATGAATGGGATACTTTATCCAATGACTCATGCCATAATAAAGAGATTGTCACAATACATGCTTATGCTAATGTTCCAAGGCAACAAACTCCAAGAAATGAAGATCCCATCATACAAGAGCTTAATATAGGACAAGCACTCATTAATCAACCATGGATAGAGGAATTTTGGGAACCATCAGAGGAGGATGATTTGAACATTAGGATTAATCCACGTGTTGTATTTCCCATGCTATTTCCCATAGAAGTCCTTGAGGACTCAAGTGAAGAGGACTTTGATCCTTCTTCCATGGACCATCTCGAGGAAGCTCGCATCATAGACCTAAATGATACAATGTACGAACCCTCCAATGAGGTCATGTCCATAAATCCAGCCAATGACACTTTTCCAAATGAATCCTTACCCTTGATTCATCTTGACCTTATTGATTGGGACCTAAACGAGCCAAGTGACTTACTCTATTTCCCAAATGACCAAGCAATGGCCCAATACTTAAACGCAGTTGAGCCCTCTTTCACCAACGAATTCAGTCCAAACATGATGAGAACATCGGGGGTCCAATCTCTTAATCCAAAGAAAAAAATGAAAAAAATGAAAAGTTCTAGTGATGAAAACCACTATTTGGCAGCACTAGAACCAAAAAAAGTAAAGATAAGGGATGTATCCTATGGTGAAAACCCAACTATGGCACCAAAGGAAGAGAGGTTGGATACCCTACCTGAACATGAAGAAGAAAGGTCACTGATTCTCATAGAGCCAACATAAAAGGTCAACATTGGAACAGAATTGGATCCTAAATTTATACACCTAGCAGCATCACTTACACCTTTAGAAAGAAAGGATTTTATAAAAAATTTTCAAGAAAAACAAGTAAACTTTGCATGGTCTTATGCTGACATGCCAGGATTGGATCCCGACTTCATTATGCACCATTTGAATGTTAAACCAGGGGTTAAGCTTGTCAAGTAGAAGTTGAGAAAGATGCACCCACATGTAGCTCTCCTAGTCAAAGCTGAATTGGAGAAATTATTGAAGGTGGGGTTTATAAGAGTAATTGCATATGCTGAATGGATATCTAATATTGTACCGGTCACAAAGCATGATAAATCCATTCGTGTATGCAAAAATTTTAGAGACTTGAATCTTGCATGTCCTAAGGACTACTTCCCACTTCTGAGCATAGATGCAATAGTTGACTTGACAGCGGGTCACTCCATGTACTCATTAATTGATGGTTTTAGCAGCTACAATCAGATAAAAATTGCACCCAAAGACCAAGAGAAGACAACCTTTACATGCCCTTGGGGTACCTTTTGTTGGAACGTAATGCCCTTCAGCCTTAAAAATGTCAGAGCCACATACTAAAGGGCAATGACAACTATCTTCCATGATATGATGCACACCTTTCTAGAAGATTATGTGGATGACATATTGGCAAAGTCACATAAAAGAGAAGATCACCTAAAAATTTTGGAAAAGATATTCACAAGATTGGAACAATTCAAAGTGAGACTTAATCCAAAAAAATGTGCTTTTGGTATTCAATCCGGCAAGTTATTAGGCTACATAGTGTCAAAAAAAGGCATTGAAGTAGATCCAGAAAAGGTCCAAGCAATAATGGATATGGAGATTCCAAAGAACATAAGTCAAATGAGGTCCCTTCAAGGCAAGATTCAATCAATAAGGAGCTATATCTCTCAACTGGCAAAAAAATGTCATTCATTCACAAGGTTACTACACAAAGACACTATTTTCATGTGTGATGAAGAATGCGACAAAGCCTTCACCTTGTTGAAGACTTATCTAATAAATCCACCAATCCTAATGCCACCAATCAAGGGAAAACTATTGCTGCTGTACATATCTTTCACCGAGAGGTCTCTAGGAGTTCTTTTGGCGCAAGAAGATGAGCAAGGGAAAGAAAGAGAAATCTACTACTTGAGTAGAACATTGATCAAGTATGAAATCAATTATACATTCATGGAAAGAGCTTGTCTATCGGTTGTCTTTGCATCACAAAAATTAAGGCATTACATGTTGATGCACAAGGTGAAACTTATTGCAAAAATTGATCCTCTAAAATATTTGCTAAGCAAAATTGCCTTAACAGGTAGGATAGAAAAATGGGTCATGATATTAAGTGAATTCAACATTGAGTATGTGGATAGGAAATCCATAAAAGGACAAGTGATAGCAGATCACTTAGGTGAAAACCCATTAATTTCTACGCAAACCATTCAAGTGGAGTTTTTGGATTCAACAATTGTCAACATAGAGGACAAGACATGGAAGTTGTATTTCGATGACTCATATACACAAGGAGGTTCTGGGGCTGGCATAATATTGATTACCCCTCAAGGGTACACTATCCCCAAGTCATACAAGCTTTTATTCCCATGTACAAACAACATAGTAGAATATGAGGCTTTGGTCATTGGCATTAAGATGGCTTTAGAATGGAACATCATCGAACTACAAGTGTATGGAGACTCTCAGTTAATAATCAATCAGATCAATGATGAATACAATACCAAAGATGAGAAACTCATGCCATACAAGACTATGATAGATGTTTGGAAAAAGTACTTTTCTTTGATAACCTTTGAACAAATTCCAAGAGAGAAGAATAGAGTAGTTGATGCAATGGCGACCTTGGCTTCCTTACTTCAAAAACCAGATTAGAATGAGAAGTATAAATTCTTGGTGGAAGAGTTGGCAAAACTAGCATTTGACCTTCCCGAAACCCAAATTGTTGCCCTACTTAATGGACATGACTCACCTTGGTATAACCCTATCTATACCTATCTCAAAGACCAAGTGTTACCTATAGACCAATCACGAGCCCAAAAACAAAATTTCATCTGACAATTAGCCCGTTACATAATCCTTTCCGAAACATTGTATCGTAAGGGTCTTGATGGGACATTACTTAGATGTCTAGAGGAAGAGGAGTCTAGGTTAGCTTTAAGTGAGGTTCATGAGGGCATTTGTGGGTCGCAATCAAGTGGATTAAACCTAGCCAAGAAGATCCTTCGTATGGGGTACTTCTAGAAAACCTTAGAGAAAGATGCTTGTTACTTTGTCAAAATATGCAGCAAATGTCAATACCATGGCGACATGATACATGTACTGAAACAAGAATTGCACCCATTTGTTACACCATGGCCATTCTATCAATAGGGATTTGACTTGATTGGCATAATATAACCTCCATCTTCCAATGGGCACAAGTACATCATCACTGCGATGGAGTATTTCACAAAGTGGGTAGAAGTCATTCCTTTGATCACGGCTATGGGAAAATAGATCTCCATGTTCATACTCAATCACATCATTTGTAGATATGGTATTACTCATGCCATAATCATAGACAATGGAAAACAATTCAAAAATAAAGATGTGGATGAACTTTGTGGCACATTCCATATTACACATCACTCTTCATCCATTTATTATCCTCAAGGAAATGGACAAGCCGAAGCTACAAATAAGAACATCCTCAAAATTTTGAAGAGATCGGTGAATAAGTCAGGAAGAGATTGGCATGTGTAAATCACTCTGGCATTATGGGCCTATAGAACTAGCATTTAGACACCTACAAGAGCCACACCATTTTCATTGGTTTATGGAGCTGAAGTTGTTCTACCATTAGAGGTTGAAATCCCATCTTTACAAGTATCATTGCAAGGGTTGATAACAGATGAGGACTATAGAGTTGCCCAACTTCAACAATTAGAATTGTTAGAAGAACACCAAACACAAGCCTATGAACACTTGAAAGTCTATCAGAACAGGATCTCAAGTAACTACAATAAGCATATCAAAATGAGAGTCTTTCAAGTAGGAGACTTAGTACTAAGAGAAAACCCTAAAAATCAAGCCGAAAGAGAAAAGAAGGGTAAATGGGAGGTTAATTGGCTTGGTCCATTCATCATTGTTTCTTCATTTGGAATGGGAACTTATAAATTAGCAGATTGTGATGGAGAAGAGCTACAAGAACCTATCAATAGCATTCATCTAAAGAGGTCCTATACATGAGGTAGATGAAAGAGTATAAAGAGTATCAGATGAGGAGTATCATATTTATTGTACAAAGTGAAAAGAGATCCTGAAATATAAAAAAAATTGAAAAAAAAAGAAAAAAGAAAAAAATTGAAAAAGAAAAAAGTGCCTTGGTGAAAACCTAGCAATAGGCACCTTGGTAGCAAAAAAAAAAGAGAAAAAGCCCCAAAAGGTGAAAACTTGGTAATCAAGTGCCTTTTGTTCCCTTAAGTCATTTCCTAGTTGTATGTGTACATATTGCATTCCCAACATCTCACTTGTAAATCTTCATTGCATCCATCATTTGTGCATAGTCATAATAAAACCTTTTAGCTGCATTGTTGCATTGCCTATTGGCCCTAAGTTTGTCACACGATCACATTTATCACTTGGGGGTAGGAAAGGATTGGATTTTTGGTACAAACAGATTCAATTAGTGCTACATTCAGTCACATTAGAGAAGGGATTATCAGGGCTACAGAAGAGAGATTTTTGTTGAACCTTTGATGGATATCATTGTTCACACCCAAGTATTCTGATTCCACAACTTAATCCTTGAGCCTTCATTGACTTTATTATTTGGGATTAAAAATTGACAATACTTTAAAAGATCAGAATGGTTGGAAATTCTATTTGAAAATCTTGGTACATTGCAAAACACTTGAAGCTTTCTTTTGATGATATTTATTGAAATGAATTTTATCACATCTCTTTAGCTAATCAATGATGTTTCGACTAGATTGGCCATGATGGAGACATGATATTTTCTTGTCTTTGAGTGACTATTTTGAGGGAGATACATCAACTCATGAGAATTCATCTAACCACATGGTCATCAAAGAACTATCAAGGACTATCACATAAGATGAAGAATTGACCTTTTCTTGTTTATGCAAATGGATACCTTGGCTATTTAGATCATCCATATCTTAAGACCAAAATCCACTTGCAACATTGAATCCGTTGAAATCGGTATTCATACTCCCATAGTTGGTCAAACAACTAGCGAGGGTTGTACTAGTTTCCAAAAAGAGGTTACCAAAAATGATGAAAAGTGGTATTCATATCATCATGATGTGGCCAGTGATGGTTGTACTTTCTTTAATGGTCTGATGCAAGAGCATCTTGGGTCTTTGGCAATCTTGCATCAACCAAAAACATTTTCTGATTTCTATACCTGTTTGCTGTAGTTTTCTTTATAATATTTTCATTTGATAGTTTCATGGTGTGTGAAGCTTACATCATGATGGGGACCTATTTGGGAACCTTCTCCTATGAGCACATCAAGTTTGGATGGACTGTTTCAAAGTTATAGCTATTTTCCTTGCCGTTGAAACAGTGTTTTCTTGTAGTTTTGGTGCTGATTGTCCATGTTGGCGACCTTGATCTATAAGGAATTTTATTTTGCACACTTAAGGAATTAAAGTGGACCTAAAGTACTATCATTTTCCAAGAGTGAAAACTCCAATTCATTATGAGTAAAAAGTTATGCCTATTTTTCCTCAGGACCTACTTCCTGCCAGTTTTTGGGTGAAATGTGTGGTGTTTCTTCTTGCGATGTTCCGTGTGCTCATATGGGACCTTGCACACTTAAAGGAATGTTCTTGTGTCAAGTTAGGACCTAAATCCAAAGGTGCATTGATTTATATTCATTCTAGCATTAGTTTTTGTTTAAATCTTGAGACTGGACCTATATTGTAATTAAATGCCTGACTGGCCGACGTGTGGCTTAGCTGGCTATATAAGGGGTCTATATTGATGTAGTAGAGCATCATGGGTGAGATAGAGGAAGGATTATCAAGATACATCATTGGAGAAAAAGATAGGATGCAAGCTATAATTCTAAATTCATAATTCTCATTGTATAAGGCCGAAACCCGAAAGGCCTTGTTAGTGTTTGAACCTGCAGATTAATCGATTACTCAAATAATCCCAATGGCTGTAACCTAGCAAGTTACAAACTACTAAGGTATTAAGGTTAAGACCTTCTTCACTTTGAGTAATATATACTCAGGCGGGTGTACCTCTATCAATTCAACGTTCAACTGAGCTCTGAATTGAGAACTTGCTCCTTCACTGCTTTGTTACTGCCTTCAAAATCCAACTAAATAAGTTGCTAAAACTCTGAGTATAACCCAAATCATCCTGATACACAACATCGTGATATAGATTATAAAAATAGAAACACGATACAATGGCTTAAGGATATTCATCCTTCTTCCTTTTAGAGTTAAACTCAGGGAAGGGTTAACCTCGTTTATTGCTTCTTCAAAGCACTGAAATACATATTTATGAACTTGTCATAATATGACTCAAGTCTGGAAATTATGCATATAAAGTAAAATTTCAATCAATTATATATTGGATGGTAAACCAATGTAAGTGGATCTAAAACCAGTCCCTTATCCGCTGGGCATCAGAGTCGAACTCTACCTTCACATATATCTATTAAAGCGAATACAATGAAACTCAAATAACATGCCTAACATATCATTGTTTCCATTCCTACACCTGTCATCAAATCCACATATAGATATTCAATTCCCAGAGACCTCCCCTAAGATTTTACTCTTTCCTTGAAAGAAACTTAAGCTCAACCCCTACATTCACCTTGTGAAAGATGTATTTAAACTGTCTTACAATCTAAATACATAAAGAAACTAAAACACTCCACATGTAAAGACAATCAAATGATAGTAACAGAACTCCAGTGTATTTGTATTAATTGATAAAATGCATTCGTACAATCTTCCTTGATTTCATAGAAAATCAGGTTCTATATTTCGGACCTCTCCTTTACAAAATATTTTCCAACCTGTATCTTCACTAGAAACTGACTATTTATACTAATCAACCCATCCTGGAATCCTCGAAAGGATGCAACAAGCTTCGGATGGCTGATAGAAATTTGCACTAGAAGACAAAAGAAAATACAAACAGAAAGATATTTAATAAAGATAGCAAGGCGTATTTTTCAGTTCTGAACAACTTCCGCAGCTGGCACCTTTGTTTGTAGATATTTTTAGAGCAGTTACCAAGTTTGTCATATGAATGATGACCGCCATTACAAGCTAATTTACATCATTCTCTATTTGAACACGCTCTCCCTCAAATTCTGGATCAGGTGCCAAGTGCAATCTATTCTTCTTCCTCCTCTGTCAGCTGGATAACCGGTTTCTTCTTCTTCTTTGTGATTAACTTTTCCCAAGCTGCCACATCATCATCAGATGGCCAGTCGTAACTCTGCAGCTCCTATAATAAGTTGACTTGCCGTTCCCATGTAGAATCAGTCACATTTTTAACTTCTGCTACAAACTTAATATAGTCACTTTCAACTTTGAATAAATTATCAATTATATTGTTAGTTCCTTCCATATCCAAAGCCTTATTATCTTTTAGGAAGGCATCTTGATTGATTACCAACTGACCCATTGACAACTTCCAATCTTCCAGCTTAACCACATTTCCATTGTCATCATATACCGGGGGCAAATACTTGCTGTAATCTTTATCAAACATGGCTAACTTAGCCTTTATTTGGTTTGACTTTCCTTTGAAAAACTTTGATGCAGCACTTATTAGGCCAATCCTTTCAAATACATCAGTCACTACTTTTGGGATATCAGGCCTGTGTTCTTGTAAACTGTCAAGCTTATCAAACAACAAATTCCTCCCAGACCAAATACTATAGAGTGGCTCCAAGGTGGCTAAATAGTCATTCACCTTTTGATTGGTCTGATGTAATAGGCTGACTGATTTATGAACTGCATCCATCTTGTCCTTTATTTTGTCCTGCCTGTACTACACTATTTTGGCTATAGTGTCCAGGGATGCATCCAATTTCACCTTCTCCAAGTCTTCAGCAGGTCCCTCAAGTGCCTCCAAATTTACCTGAACAGGTACTTCAACTTGCAAAGGAGGAGGAGGAATTATTTTTGAGGCTTCCTCAAGTTTGACCTTTATTTCTGCCAGCTCATCTTCCAATTGTTTGATCTTCATCATTTTCAAATCTCTGTCCTTGGCTACCATGCTTGAACTTTCAAACAATTTGGCATATCTTTCTGACAGCTGAGCTGTCTTGGCTTCATTCAGATTAGCCCAATGAGTTACTGCCTTGGAGACTTCAAGGTCTGTTGTATTTTGTACAGTCCATATAATTTTATTCCCCTCCATCTTATCCTCTATACTCAATAGAGATGGCTTTTGGGTTTTGGGGGCCATAGACCACATTGCAACAGCTTGGGACTTAGGGTCATAGCCACTTCCTCTTATCATGTCACCAATGTGAACCTCATATGATAGGCTACCCTCTGGTTGCTTTCTCAATTGATCAATGAGGAATGCAGAAGTCAGATCCCATCCTGGGGTTAACAACATTCCACTTGATTTAACCAATTCTCTGGCTTCGTCCACTATTATAGGATCAAGGCTAGGATCATATGAAGCAACAGCTCTCAAAGTTTCTTCACTTGGCTCCATACCTTCAGGCAGAGCTTTCTTTACTTCTTGCTGCTTGTTCCAAATGAGAAAAATCTTGAACTCATCAGTCTTAATGAATTGATCATCACTCAAGAATTCCTCTTGATAAACCTCTCTGATATCCTTCTCCAACCATAAGGACTTTTCTCTACTTTCTTGCTCAATGGCTATCTTCTTGCCTGCTCTTATTGCTTTCCTCAATTGATGATGATATGGCCTATCACCTGGTACAAGAGCAGATGCTCTGTCAATTTCCCTTCTTTGTTTCTCACGCCTTGAAGGTTCACCTTCCTCAAGCCTCTGTTTCTTCAATGGTGGCTCTGAGATATCCTGTATTTCTGGTTGATCTTGAGTGAGATCAACAACTGGTGGTCTCTCAACCTGTGGAGGACTATCTTCTTCTTGTGACTCATCAGTAAATTCTTCCTCATCAGAAAATGAATAATCCTTCCTTTTCTTCTTCTCTGGCTCATTCTGATCAATCAAGCCTTCCAATTGATTTGCCAAGGTATCATACTTTTCAATCATCCCATCAATCTTCTTCAAATAAGGAAGATCAGGGAAAAAACCCTCAAAAGGAATCTGAGATGCTTTCAATTGGTTGGACAAATCTACTAAATCAAAGAATCTGTACCATCTCCTCTTAACCTCATCTTCATCTACGATGTTTCTAATCACATCTTCTTCATCCAAACCTTCATGCTCCTTGATCACACCAATGTTTGGGATGTAAGTCATCCTGGCAATCTTGATGAAGTCCTCAGGATCTATGTGCCTACAAGCACCAGTAACCATTTTGAATTGTTGTAACCATGCACTGATTTGAGGAAAAGCCCTCTTTCCTATCAAGAAGTCACCTACCCTAAATTGCCTGGGTGTGAATGTACCCTTTCTGTGAGGGGCCAGAAGCTCTTTATCTGTACACATTAGTTGCCAAACAAATTCCAAACAAGCCAATCTTGGAGGCACATACTTTGGTAATAAATGTGGGGGTTGGGGACAACCATAAACTCTGATAATTATGGAATTATCTCCTAAGTAGAAATCACCCCAATTATGATTTCCATCCCACTTATCCACATACTGCAGTGGTCTTAAAAGCCTGAGGACTCTAGGAGATAGCCTGGTGACATTTATGCCTAGCATCCTGATAATTGGATAGACAATGAAATTCTAAAAAACACAAAAATCTGCTTCATTAGAGGTAGAATTCCATATCCTCACCCACAACTGCACTGGATTGTGCTGATCCTTGAAAGTGAACCTTGGTTTTAACATGTTTGCATCAAAACTATTGATGTTGAAAAATAGAATCAAATGCATTAATAGAGAATAATGCATGAACTCAATAGGACTTTTACTTTCTTTGACAGACATCAGCCCTTGATGCATCCTATCGATCACATATTGAATGTAATCATAGTCAGTGTTTACCAAGGGATTTTGAATATCCAAGATAATCATCAGCAAGTCAGCTGGTAAAAATTTTGCATTCCCATCCATTCCCAAAACTCTACATAATGCATAGCAAGTATATCTCATATAATGATGGAGGGATTTGAACTGGTATGGGGCATTCATGTTTGCAGGAAGGGGGGCTATGTATTTATCCTGTTTTGGCATATGTTTAACCAACTGGTCTTTTACTGACCCTACATTGCTTCTGTATCTTGCCTTTTCTTTGTTCAAATCAATCTCAGTTGAAAAGGACGTGTATAGACCAAAAGCTTTCATAAAAGATCCCCTATCAAGAGTAACTAAGGGTGATTGGTCTTCTTTTCTAATTGTCCTTGAGATAGGGTCATAACTTCTGGCTAGGGCAACAATTAAATCAATATCTAGGAAAACGTTAGGGACAACCATTTTTCCTAATCCTAACACCCAACCATTACAGACAGGAACATGCTTATTTTTATTGCTGTAAAAGAAGTTGAAAATAGTGTAACCTGTGAATTCCAGAGTGATTGGGTCTCTACACCATTCCAAAAGATCTTCAAACACGTCATCAGCAGCCCTTTTGTTCTGACTGGAGCCCGGCAACAGTTTTAGGAATTCATCTAAAAAATTTGGCTTATTCTTGTCCTCACCAGCTTTGGACTTGGCCTCACTACTGGAAGATGCTGCACTCTTCTCAGGTTGACTCATCCTTGCTACAGAAATACCTTCAATTCTCTGTATCTCAAATGCTTTATGCTCGAAAATTCTCTGGACAAACAGAAACTCTTGACAACTGAGACTGAACAAATAAACAATGAGCTTCAACTTATTTATCGATATGAATCCAAGGTGTGCAACTACCATAGTTAATGCAAATCTCCTTAATGGATCCCATATTCAATTTCATGTACCCTCAGATTTCAAATTTTGAGCTCGCCATGTCCGGATGTTGACAGATAGATTAAACTACTTGAAAACAAGGTGAAGAGGGAATGATCATGATTCTGTACTTTAAAACTGTTTGCGTCATGCAATCTTTCTTCTTGAAGCTGATTTGATGGCTTACTGGTTTCATGTCCATATCGACAAAGTACTTTATCTATGTGGCAACGGTCCTTTTTCTTTTCCCTTTATGACCTTTTCCATCTGAGCCCATTTAGTGAACCAGCGACTAATGGCTTCTCTTAATCACTGAATAGAATGCTAACCCTAGCTAGCAACCGGAGAACTGGCGACCACTGGCTTCGCTGGTTCTCTGAATCCCTGTTTGATCCTAGTTCACATTTGGAGAACTAGCGACTACTAACTTCGCGGGTTCTCGGAATCCTATCCTTAACCATCCATGCATTTCGTGAATCAACGAACAAAGGGCTTCCGCTTAAACAGTTAACTGCAATTACCATTCGGCGAACCAGTGAACAAAGCCACCTCCCATTCTCTTAATATTATGACTGACGGTCAATTTTCCTGGAGATCTAGCGAACAAAGGGTTCGCGCATTCGCTTAAAGATATACTTAACTGCTTGACTGTCTGGAGAACTGGCGACCACTGGCTTCGCTGAGTCGCTAAATCATTTAGCTTAATCATCACTTTATACCAGGATTCCAGATTGACCGTTGATCTTCATCAATCGATGGCTATCGCTAGTTCTCTGAATAACAAAACCCTCAATCATTTAATTCTGAGAATCAGCGAACAAAGAGCATTCGCTAGTTCTCCAAATACTACATATCAGTGAAAATTTCATTTCGAGAATAAGCGACTGAAGCCTTAAAACTCATCATTCATTGATTCGCTTATTCGCCAGATTGTGTTAACCTTTATCATTTTATCAAGAGAACTAGTGACCAAAGGCTTCGCTGAATCGCTAAATGGTTTAGCATGTCACCAACTTATTCCAAGAATAAGCGAATGTGAGAAAACTTATCTCCGCTGAAATCTTTTGGGCAAACCATCAGAACCGCCAAATTTAGAGGATAGCATTAAAAGTATTCAGTCGCTCATTCGCCAGATCAAATATATAGGACCCACAAATATTTTGAGATTAAAACAGGGCCGTTGATCGTGAAAGCAATCCACGGTATTCGCTAATTCTCTAGTTGAAATGACCCTTGACCGCCAGATTCTGAGAACAAGCGAACAAAGTGTTCGCTGAATCGCTAGCTTGTTTCAAAAGACCTCCAAACATTGTGAGAACTGGAGATAACCGCCATTCGCTAGTTCTTGGAAAGGAAAATGAAACCACCGAAGCACTTGGAGACTTAGCGAACAAAGTAATCAAAAAGCTTGGCTTTAATGCATTCGCTAGTTCGCTGAATGTTTGGGATAACCGCTGGAAGATCTAGAGAACTGGCGACTGATATTAATAGTGAACATGAATTTGACTCATTTGCTGAATCGCCAGATTGTTTTGACCTTTGATAATACACTTCCCGATTCAGCGAACACTTGGGGCAAATAAGCACATGCACAAATAGCAACTTAAGTGACTTAAAGGTAACCAAGAAAAAGAAACAAGAGGGCCACATGAAGTTTGGAAATGAATTGGAAACATTTTGGAAGACAAGACCTAGGGTAAGGGTTTTTCTGAACATGTCAAAAACCATTTTCATGACACTTTACAAACCCTAGTTCAGGAAAAACACTCGCATGGAGACCTAAACCAGGAATTGGACACAAACCTCAAAATTTTTTTAGGATACCCAACAGGCCTCACAGCCGGGCATGTTGAAAGAAATAATATAATTCTCTATTGTTGCTGCCAATTGATTGTCTCATATCCATTGTGTTTCCATTTATTTCATGTGATATTATATTGCTTCCATTGTGTAACTTTGAGCAAGGGCTTGTTGTGGATTCAAGTGGACTCAATTCTACTTGATTCTGCTTGTATCTACCCTGCCCTTGCGTCAAGTGGTATCAGAGCGAGTTCTTTCTTGTGGATTGGATCATGGAGAACCTTATTGGATTTGGTTGTAGGGTGGTAGATCTGAGATCTAACCTATAACTTGCAGAAGGTTACGATCTTGCTGGAACCTAATTGTTAAGATGGTTCATGGTAGAGGAAATGATAATGCTATCATGGATATGTTGAGGCAAATTGCAACTAGGCTTGAAGCTATAGAGATAGCCCAGAGAAGAGGAGCACATCTTGAAGATGTTAGTGATGAAGAAGAAGAAGCAACACCTAATGTTGAACCTAAAGTTGAACAAGATGAGGAAAGACTTTTGAGAGTTTTGTCTAAGGCTAACTCTAGACCTGCAGTTGAAGTTGCTTGCTATGATGGAAGACTTGAGACCGATACACTTTTGGATTGGATCTTTGAGATGGATAAATACTTTGAGTATGAAGGTACTCTTGATAATAAGAAGGTTAAGATAGTAGTCACAAAGTTGAAAGGGCATGCATCTCTTTGGTGGGATCATTTGCAAACTGAGAGACAAAAGAGAGGAAAAGAAAAGATCAAAACATGGATGAAGATGCTTGGAAAGATGAAGAAGAAGTTTCTTCTAGCTGACTACCAAGTTAGTCTAATGAGAAAGATGCAAAATCTGAAACAAAAGGACATGAGTGTGAAAGAATATACTGAGGAATTTTACAAATTGGATATTAGATCTGGACATGTGGATGATGAAGTTGAGAAGGTTGCTAGATATCTGAATGGCCTAAGGACATCTATTCAAGATGAGATTAGTTATGTGAAGATTGATAGTGTGGAAGAAGCATACCAATTTGCTTTGAAGGCTGAAGAAAGATTGACAAAAAGACATGATCAAAGACAAAGAGGAAGAGGTGGTAGATTTTAGAGAAGTAGAGGTAGATCTAATGGAGAAAGTAGTAGATCTAAAAATTCAGTGCAAGATAAAGGATGGAAAGATGAGCCTACTAAAAGAGGTAATTACTCTAGAGGTAGCTATATTGGTTACTCTAGGAATAACAATAATGGTATAAGGGAAGAGAAATCTTGGTTTAAAGGTACTTGTTACAAATGTGGTGAAGAAGGACATAGAGCTTTTGAATGTACTAACTCTGGAAAGAAGACTGGAGGTAATGGTAGAAATAATTTGGCTTGTGAAGAAGTTGAGGAAATGTCTAATGAACCTGAACATGGTGAGAACTTGATGCTAAGAAGGATCTTGTGGAATGAAGCAGCTGATGAGGAACCTGTTTTGAGGAAAAGTTTGTTCAGAACCAAATGTAAGATCGCTGATAAATGTTGCAAGGTAATCATTAATAGTGGAAGTTCTGATAATTTGGCATCTAAAGAGCTGGTTAGCAAATTGTAATTGCAAAGATTGAAACATCCTAAGCCTTACCATATTGCTTGGATCCAGAAGGAGCATAAACTACTTGTAAGTGAACAATGCCTTGTTAAATTCAAAATTGGGAATTATCATGATGAAGTCTTGTGTGATATTATGGCTATGGATTGTTGTCATATTCTTTTGGGTAGACCTTGGCAGTATGATAGGAAAGCTTTGCATGATGGTAGATTGAATCAATATACTATTTGGATGGATGGAAAGAAACAAGTGTTGTTGCCTTTGATAGAGAAGTTTGATGAAAGTCACTGTACCACAGTCAGAGTATGTTTGGTTGATGGTAAAAAGTTTGCAAGAGAAATGAAAGAACAGAATGTTTGCTTTGCTTTTATTCCAAGAAAGACTGAGAAACAAGATGAGTTAGAACATGCACCTAAAGTTAAGCCTTTACTGAATGAATTTTATGACATCATTTCTAATAATGTACTTGATGGTTTACCACCTATGAGAAGTATAAGTCATTGTATGGATTTGATACCTGGAGCTAGTTTGCCTAATAAAGCACCACATAGGTTGACACCTGATGAAAAGACTGAATTGAATAGACAAGTGCAAGAATTGCTTGAAAGAGGTTTGAGTAGGGAAAGTCTGAGTCCTTGCGTAGTACCTGATGTGTTAGCACCTAAAAAGAATGGAGAATGGAGAATGTGCACTGATTCTAGAGCTATAAACAAGATAACAGTAAAGTATAGATTTCCTTTGCCTAGGATGGATGACATAATGGATAGTTTAAGTGGAGCAAAGTATTTCACAAAGATTGATTTGAAAAGTGGATATCATCAGATAAGGATCAGAGAAGGGGATGAATGGAAAATTGCTTTTAAGACTACTGAAGGTTTGTATGAATGGTTGGTTATGCCTTTTGGTTTAACTAATGCACCTAGTACTTTTATGAGGCTGATGAATGAAGTTTTGAAAAGATTCTTGGGTAAGTTTTTGATTGTATATCTTGATGACATTTTGATATTCAGTAAGAGTAAGGAGGAACATCTTGAACATATCAGACAAGTATTGCAGAGATTGAAGGAAGAAAAGTTGCTGATTAATTTGAAGAAATGTTCATTTATGAAAGAAGATATTGTGTACCTTGGTTTTGTAATTTCAGCTGATGGATTAAAGATGGATCCTAAGAAAGTGAGAGCTATACTTGATTGGCCTACACCAGAGAATGTTGGAGAGGTAAGATCATTTCATGGATTGGCAAGTTTTTATAGGAAGTTCATCAGAAATTTCAGTTCTATTTGTAATGCAATGACTGAAACTATGAGAGGGGATAAAAAGGATTTCAAATGGACACATGGAGAACAAAGGAGTTTTGAAACATTGAAACAAAGAATTGCAGAGTTGCCTACACTTGCTTTTCTTGATTTTAATAAAGTTTTTTAAGTTGAATGTGATGCTAGTGGTAGTGCAATTGGAGCTATTTTGAGTCAAGCAGGAAAACCTATAGCTTTCTTTAGTGAAAATTTGAATGATGCTAAGAGAAAATATTCAGTTTATGACTAGGAATTCTATGCTATTGTTCAAGCTTTGAAGAAGTGGAGACATTATTTGATGCCTAAATATTTTGTGTTGTATACTAAGCATAAAGCTTTGCAGTATTTGGGAAGTCAGAATAAGTTAAATTAGAGACATATGAAGTGGGTTGAGTTCTTGCAGAATTTTTCCATTTCATTGAAGCATAAGAGTGGATAGTCAAATAAGGTTGCTGATGCCTTGAGTAGAAGAAGAAATTTGCTGACAGAAATGAGAGTTGAAGTACTTGGTTTTGATGATTTGAAGTATTTGTATGAGGTTGACATTGATTTTTTAGAGCCTTGGAAAGCTTGTAAAGAACACACAGTGAGTGATAAGTGGTTTGATTATTTCATTCAAGAAGACATGTTGTTTAAAGGAGTTCAGTTGTTCATACCTAGAGGATCTATGAGAGAGAACATAATGAAGGAGAAACATAGTGGTGGACTTGCTGGACATTTTGGGATTGATAAGACAATGAATTTGATTTTAGAAAGATACTTTTGGCCATAGATTTACAGAGATGTACAGAGAATGGTTAGAGGTTGTAGAATTTGCCAAACAACAAAAGGAACTAGTCAAAATTTGGGATTGTATACACCTTTGCCTGTACCTGATAAACCTTGGGAAGATGTGAGTATGGACTTTGTTCTTGGATTGCCTAGAACTTAGAGAGGTAATGATTCTATTTTGGTAGTGGTTGATAGATTTTCTAAGATGGCTCATTTCATACCTTGTAAGAAGACATCTGATGCATTGCATGTAGCTGAATTATTCTTCAAGGAAGTGGTAAGATTGCATGGTTTGCCTAAATCTATTGTTTCAGACAGAGATACTAAGTTTACTGGTTATTTTTGGAGGACACTTTGGAAGAAGATGAATACTGATTTGAAGTTTAGTTCTACATTTCACCCTCAGATAGATGGATAGACTAAAGTTGTGAACAGAAGTTTGGGAAACTTGTTGAGATGTTTAGTTGGAGAGAAACCTGCTAATTGGGATTTGATTTTGGCACAAGCAGAGTTTGCATATAATAATTCAGTGAATAGAAGCACTAAGAAGACACCATTTGAGATTGTTAATGGATTTCATCCTAAGGGAACCACAGAGCTGAGAGATTTTCCTACTGAGACTAGAAGAAGTGCTGAAGCTGATCATTTTGTAGAATACATGAGAACTTTAAATGATGAAGTTAAAAAGAATTTGGAGGACAATAATTTGAAATATAAACAAAGAGCAGACAAGAGAAGGAGACATAAATCTTTTGAATTTGGAGATGAGGTTATGATTCATTTGAAGAAGAATAGATTTCCATTTGGTACCTACAACAAGCAAAAAATTAAGAAGTTTGGACCTTGTAAGATTCTAAAGAAGTTTGATAGTGGAAATGCTTATGAAGTAGAATTGCCAGAGGACATGGACATATCACCTATATTCAAAATTGCTGATATATTTGAGTACTTTGAATCAAATGATGAGATAGAAGATGATCCAGACTATCCTAAGAAGAATAGTGACAGCATTGAAAAGATCTTGAATAGTAGAGTTGGCAAGAGTACAAGAGGAAAAGACTACATGGAATATCTAGTTCAGTGGAAAGACAAGCCAGGTGAGGACAGTTCATGGATTACACAAGTTGAGTTGGATGTTTATGATTCAGGTTAGAGTATGAGTAGTGCTTTATGTGGACATTAGTTCTTTATTTACCCTAGGTGTCTAATGCAGGAGCATCTTGGGTCTTTGGCAATCTTGCATCAACCAAAAACATTTTCTGATTTCTGTACCTGTTTTCTGTAGTTTTCTTTATAATATTTTAATTTGATAGTTTCATGGTGTGTGAAGCTTAAATAATGTTGGGGACCTATTTGGGAACCTTCTCCTATGAGCACATCAAGTTTGGATGGACTGTTTCAAAGTTACATCTATTTTCCTTGCCGTCGGAACAGTGTTTTCCTGTAGTTTTGGTGCTAATTGTTCATGTTGGTTCTCTTGATCCATAAGGAATATTATTTTTATCACTTAAGGGATTGAAGGGGACCTAAATTAATATCATTCCCCAAGAGCACAACTTCCAATTAATTATCAGTCAAAAGTTATGGCCTTTTTGGCACAGGACCTATTTTCTGCCAGCTTTCACATCTGAGCTGTTACTGCAGTTGTGGTGCTGATTGTCCATGTTGGTGACCTTGATATATAAGGAATTTTTTTTTTCTCACTTAAGGAATTAAAGTGGACCTAAAGTAATATCATTTCCCAAGAGTGCAAACTCCAATTCATTATGAGTAAAAAGTTATGCCTATTTTGCCTCAGGACCTACTTCCTGCTAGTTTTTGGGTGAAACGTGTGGTGTTTCTTCTTGCGATAGTCCGTGTGCTCACATGGGACCTTGAAAAATTAAATTAATGTTCTTGGGTCAATTTATGACCTAAATCCAAAGGTGCATCAATTTATATTCATTCTAGCATTAGTTTTGGTTTAAATCTTGAGACTGGACCTATATTGTAATTAAATGCCTGACTGGCCGACCTGTGGCTTAGCTGGCTTTATAAGGGGTCTAGATTGATGTAGTAGAGCATCATGGGTGATATATAGGAAGGATTATCAAGATAAATCATTGGAGAAAAAGATAGGATGCAAGCTATAATTCTGAATTCATAATTCTCATTGTATAAGGCTGAAACCCGGAAGGCCTCATAGCCGGGCAAGTTGAAAGAAATAATATAATTCTCTGTTGTTGCTGCCAATTGATTGTCTCATATCCATTGTGTTTCCATTGATTTCATGTGATATTATATTGCTTCCATTTTGTAACTTTGAGCAAGGGCTTGTTGTGGATTCAAGTGGACTCAATTTTGCTTGATTCTGCTTGTATCTACCCTGCCCCTGCATCATGGTCCTACAATGCTCAATGATGAAAATTTATCTCTATGGCATTTCTTTGCTAAAAGTTAGTGAGACTTAGTTGCATTGCATTGCATTTTCATGTTAGATTACGTGCATGTTTGTAGTTATTTTTCCAAGGGAAAAGGGGTTTGGTTAATCAGCTTGAGTAAAAATATTAAAAAGGGGTTTCGATTAAATGTTTCATCCTTGATCCAAAATCAATCATGTGAGGTTATCTTTTGCATTTCATTCATCCATGGCATTACTCATTATTCATTATCCATATATCATAAAAAGAAAAGAGAAAAGTTCATTCATCATACAACATTTGCATACATTTAAGGATAGCATTACATACATTCAAAAAATTAGAAACATAGGGGCATTCATATCCATATTTCCATTAATGCTTTGCATCCATATATTGAAAAGAAGAAAAAAAATCAAAATTCATACATCATTGCATCCATCTATCTATATCATAAATGAGATACATTGCATCCATAGCATAATCAAAAGTAAATGCATTATAAAACATCATATAGTTGCATGTAAAGATAATCTCATAAATAACTCATCAAGAGAATCAAGGAAAAGTATATCATCATATAAATGATCAAGAAATATCAATGAGTCACAAAATCAATATATCAAGATGCAATGTCAACAACAAAGTGATACATCAAATGTTTCAATCAATAAGCATGAGACATCAACAAGGAACAACTTTGTCATCAAATCATCACATTCCCATAGAAGCACCCGATCCATCCCCAACACCTGATCTATCTAGACCCTTGTCATCCTGTCTATCCTATGAAGGAGGAGCCTGAGAAGTGCTAGCCATACTAGGCCTTTGAGTCACATAGGTCATAAACTACTGCATCAACATAGCCACCTAATCCAATCTGCCAACAACAGTAGATACATCTATCCACAATGACTGAACATCTTGTGATAGACTGTCAATACTAGGAGATTCCTGAGATGACTAACCCATATCCTATGATCTAGGAACCTATGGAGGTACCTGCTGTGCCAGAATCTGATCCTACTGTACCAGAACCTGATCTTGATGTGCTAAGGAAACTAGCTGTAACTAAACCAAAGGATCCAGACCACCAAGAATTTATCGAGCAACATCTACATGATCCTATCTCTGAGCCCTCTACCGTCTCTATCATCTCTACTATCTATCACCTACTGCTACTCTAGGATGTAAAATCTCAGCCCCATGATCCTATCAAACCTGTCCCCTAGCTCTATCCCAACCATGTCCACCTCTCACCCATGGTCCATCTCATCCTTGATCCATGACCTAAGGAGATCTTTGTGCTCTCCAAGCTCATCTTCTCTAACGTCTCCTCCTGCCACCACCGCCATCCCCAACATCGTCACCTTCGTCATCCTCTAATCTCTCATCACGACCTAGGATAGGCTCTACTAGATCTATAAATCTAAGGAATCTATTTCGAGCCCACCAGTCTCGATACTCATGTGACATACTAGCATCAACAACACCCCTAAGAAAATCCCATTTGCAGTACGCCAAACAAGCAATCTGGTCACAGGAAAATTGAAAATCTATCTAAGCACCCCACATGGATCGCTTTGCCTGGACTTTGGCATATAAAATTATACCTTGTGGCATATCCTATACTCTGACATACTGTCAAGAAACTCAACTGAAGAAAAACCACTCAATAATAGTAGTAGCTCTACCAATCATCCACCGAGGTGCAAACATATATGGGAGCTCATCATCATCCTCCCTCCATCTCTCACAACCTATATATGGATGCCACTAGACCTGATCAAGATCATGAATATGATGGCGCCAATAGTCAAGTTTTCCTAGATGATGTTGGACAACCATGCCACCATATAGAAAAGCATAAGGAAATCCTTGCCCTCGAATCCTGTTTGACACTAGCCTAGTGATGGGAAGATGCTCCCACACCCATAATTGAAGGATCACAGTACCTACTGACAATGAAGCACTCTCCCTATATACAACCTCATGCAAATCATGATAAAGCTGAGAAAGGACACATGAGCCCCAATCAAACCATCGAGGCTATGCAAGCAAGTCCTCAAGTATCCTGCCCCATCCAACTAGGAAGCCACAACCTCATCGGTCGGGAAGCAGTAATACACCGATCAGAGCGCCCAATACTACTAGCAATGTGGGGAATGAAGTGAACTATGCCCACGTATTAGTGTCATCATCAATAGTGTTATCTCCTAACACTCATCTGCAGACTGTACTATCATAAACATAATTGTAATATACCATCTCTCCATGACAAGGAATGCACAATAGTCAATACATGACCTCTGAGGTGATGGTCATCTCTCCAAAAGGTAGATGGAAGGTATTGTGGTCAAAGTGCCATCTCTTTGCCACTGTGGTAAGAAGGCCACGGTTCAGTTGGAACAACAAGATGTCAAGATGGAAGCTAAGGCCACACAACTCAATAACTCGATACTCTGCTAGAGTCAAATCCTGACCTAACTCAATGACCCATGAAGCTATGGTTCGTATATAGAGTTTACAAAAATGTGCCTGTTTGGAAAAATCAAGAGAATCATATCAATTTTCTATATTAGTGAATCATTTTAAGTCAATCAATCCTATTAGAATCAAAGTATCAAGAAATCAAATCGAGTACCATTTGTTCGTGTCTCTATGTCTTGAGAATGAATTATCAATCCTACCTATCAGTATCATACCTATAAGTTTTTCTATCCTATTAGATTGACAAATCACATTCATTGGTACCATTATCTTGATATCCTAATCAATTGTTTTTTAAACTACAACAAACCTAGCTATCAAGGAAATCAATCAATGAATCAGAGTTATCAAATTTTTATCACAAAAATCAAGTTGAGTTCAAAATTTTTTTTCAAAATCTTGTAGGCGTCATTTTCCTATTACCACGCGGTATTTTACCTTACGCATTATAGAAAAGGTACTATGCAGTGCTTTATTATTAACATGCATCATTTCATGTATCACGTGGTACTTCATAACGCTAGGTGGTATTTTAAGGAGCCTAGACGGCATTAAAAGCCTAGGGTTTTATACGCGGAAAAATATATAGCAATTGGCATGAAAACCCTACTGTTATGCGAAAACATATCAATATCAAGCAAGACCTAAATATTCCTAAGTGGCACTTTACTACACGGAGGCATGAGTAAAAAGTGTAGATGCGGTGTTTAACAAGGTTACGCGGCATTTAACTACTCCTAAGTGACATTTTGCATAATCTAATCTATGAAAATAAGGAAAAATTGTAATAAATGTGGAAAAAGAGCAATAAATGCACAAGGAAGGTTATAAATGACTCACTAGAGGTCCATAGTCCAACGACCTCTGATAGCGATGACCTCTCTCGAACCGATGCTCTCTGATAGGGACAACCATCGTGAAAATCAAAGAAGGATCAGAGAATTAAAATCTCAATAGTCAAAAGTGAAAATGAATAGTAGATCTAGGTTTTCAACCTATTTAAGCTAATTTTGACCTAATTTAGAGGTAAATTTTGACCTATTGACCTAATGTCAACCTATCAATCGAATCAGGGCATTATCAGAATCAGCATATCATCAATATATTTCAGAAATGAAAACATATTGACTCAATCAATCAATCAATCAATCAATCAAATAACATCACATTTCAAAACAAGCAATCAATATGTTTCATTTCTAAGGGGGCATCAGAGTATCAAATTGACATCAAATATCAGTGAATCAGTGGGGCACATATCATTTTATCAAATCAAATAAGAGGCATATCATATCAAGCAGCAATCAATTTCATATCAGGACCTAGCAATCATATTAGTGGCATATCAGTGTATCAGTAAATCAGGACCTAAAAAGTGATCAGGACTTAAAATTTTTTTTGAATCAATGTTCTTCGCACATCAATTCAAAGAGGGGCATTTGTAGACACTAAAAAATGGACAAGTGCTTTTAAATTAATAAAATGGCTCAAAATCATCAAAATGCACTAATTCTCATAAAAAGGGATCAAATCAAAATGGACATTTATTAAATCAAAATTGGACAAAATCAATCAAATCAAAGGAAAAATTAAATAATGACATTAAATAATTAAATCAAATCTTAAAGGGGCAAAAAACACTATATAATTGATTTTAATCAATTAATTGCATAGTTGTTAAATCAAAAATCAAAATGAACCTATTCCCTACATGGCTAATTTAATTAATTGATGGAATTTAATAAATCTTAATATCTTTCAACAAAAATTGAGCAACCAATGAGAATTGAGAACACAAAGCACATGGATCACTCAAAGGAATTGAATCTCAATCACACAAATTCAATTTTGAATCTCAACCACTCAATTTTGTCTTTTTGTCCAAAGCTTTGAGACAAACATTTAAATTGTCTCCCCATTTAAAAACATTGCAAAGTTTTTGACTCAACCAAGGCTAAATCATGATTACTTCACTCTACCCAATACCCTTTGGAATTTACTATAAATAAGAGTCATTTTGAGAGCAATAACATAGAAGAGAATTAGAGAGCAAAGCATTGTTATTATAGGCATTTTATGAGAATTTGATAGCAATTGAGAGCATTTAGCATTAGCATTTCAATTTATCATAGCATAATGGAGAATTGTGAGCTAGATTAAGTATTTTAGCATCATTGATTTCTCATTTTAGAAGTGTCACTAGTGGAGATTAAGCTAAGAGCTCTACTTACCACATCTAATTAGAGAACCATGAGATGTTATGGATATTAAATGCATTTCTTAGTTTAAATTTGTATTGTATTTGCTTTGAATTGTTAGTTAATAGTCCTAATTTCATGAAGGTGTTTAGCATACACACACAACTATTTTCCTCATTTATTTTGCATTTAATATAATATTGTTTACTACTCTAGTATGCCTTAAAACCCTAATAGTATATGGATACTACATACAAAGACTTGGTATAATAGTTTTGATTGCAAGACTTTGGAGATTGGACATATAGTTATATTTCCATATGTTTGGCCAAAAATCCTATGTATCATGCTCATATAACACATCAAAAACACATCTTGTTTTTTATTAAGGTAAAAACGGGTTTTAAAGGGGACCTGAAACCCTTTACATGCCAGGAAAAGAGAAGAGCATAGTGCAGAAGCATAGAAACAACTACCACAAGAAACATGCAACACCAAAGAAAGGCCTTAATAAAGATATTATAATTAAAAGGCTCCAACTAGAAAAAAAGAACAAATTCCAGCAATACAACCAGTAGATAGAACAAAAAAAGCAACCAACAAGAATAGTCAGTCCAGAATATTTGGGAACTCCTCAGAAGCCTCCTACAAAACCTGGATCTTTTGAATTGACTCTTTAATGCTCACCAGATCCTTTGGTAGAGTCACCATCCTCTTCTTAATTCTCACTTTGGTTCTAGTGCTAGGACCAACAACCTAACCTTCCAGCTTAACTGGGTCATCGTCAACCAGGATAGCATTTTTTTCTAGGTAGTTTCCCTCCAATAGTGAGTAAAGTGCATTAAGATTAATAACACTTGTTTTCATGCCTTCATTATTGTGAGAAAAAATATTTCTAAGCATATTCTCATTATTTTTTACATTTTTATAGATGGGAGAAAGCTTCTCATTAATGATACTCCACTTTTTCTCTTCCTGCATGCTAAAATTATGCATCCCCTCAATCAAAACACTTTTACCTTTACTGTTACCCATGATGGTGTCATTCCTCATCTTATCCATAGTCTCCTCTAGCACATCATATTTTGCATCCAAATTTCTTTACTTGATGCCCATCTTGTTCATTTCATGGAAATCCCATTTATCTAAGTTAAAGGCCAAGATCACTCTTCTCCTAGCCACATTGAGAACACCCATAGTAGGAATTTTTTTTTGTTAAAATATTCCTCTTCCAATGAAGTAGCCTCTCCTTTACTCTAGGTATTATTCTTCTTCTCCTTTTCAACATCCAAATTCTCTTTTTGAAAAATAGGGATTCTGTTAATATTGTCATCAACCACGGATCTAATAGTAGTCATCACCACCCTTGTTGAATTCTCCTTAAGGGAAAAATATTGATCAACAACTCCCTCACAATAGTCTTCCTTATCCATATCTTCTCTTTCTCCATCACTCTTAACATCTTCTTCATTATCTGTTGTAAGGGAAGGGTCAAGAGGGGCCAAACAATGGCATACCCTAATGATCTAGCCTGCTCAACAACATGTGGAAACAAATACACACAAAAATGAGAGAGAGAATGTAGGATCTTTCATTAATTTTCATCAAATAGAATCATACATTCTGGGCTGTAAGGCCTTCCCAGTTAGGGCTAGATATTATAATGAATTATAGAAGTCCTCAAACATGCGAGGATCTACCCATGATCTCTAATATACTATCCTCTTACTTCTATCTAAAAACTACCTCTAAACTACAACCAAACAACTACATTTATACAAGAGTCTACTGAATTGAGTCAGCCTTCAGATCCATAATCAATAGAAGGAATGGTTAGATTTGGGACCACACACTTCCCAATGATGGATACCAACATTAAATTTGTGACCCAACATAAATGCACAAGCCGGCCCAACAGAAACTCAAAAGAAACTACTTAGTAAGCAAGGATGACCGAGAAACAAACAAGCATCACTAAGCGCCAGTGAAACAACCGACCACCCAAGAGATAACTAACCACACTTGGTAACCAAAGGAAATTGACCAACTACCGACCAACTCGGTCAAAGAAGGAACCGAGCAACACCGACAAACTCCAAAATGTTTTTGGTGACACAGGATTGCTAAGGACCCAAGGTGCTCCTACATCAGACACCTGGGGTTATTTTGAAATAATTCTCCAAATCATTTGGTGGGTATGATCTGAGTTGCATCCAACTCAAACTGCAAAATCCAAGAACTGTCTTCCATCGGTCTATTCTTCCATTTTACCAGATATTCCATATATTGTTTTCCTCTGGTACTTTTGCCAATTCTTTGCTCCAAAATCTATTCAAATTCCTCTTTCTACTTCTTAGGATACTCTGTCGGTACTATCACTTCTTCATCAAGTTCATGATACTCATACAAATCAGCAATGTTGAAAATAGGTGATATGTCCATGTCATTAGGTAACTCAATTTCATATGCATTTCCACTATCAAATTTCCTCAAAATCTTGCAAGGTCCAAAATTCTTCATTTTCAGCTTCCCATATGTTCCAACAAGAAATCGGCCTTTCTTTAAATGAACCATCACTTCATCACCAACATCAAAAGTCTTATGTCTCCTTGATCTATCAGCTCTATCTTTGTATGTTTGATTACTCTCTTCTAGCTTCAGCTTCACATCTTCATGCAATGTCTTCATGTACTGAACAAATTTTACTTCTTCAACACTTCTCTTATTTTCATCAACAATGTCTCTCAAATCAGATATACCTCTTGGCTGTGTGCCATTCACAATCTCAAATGGTGTCTTTCCAGTACTCCTATTCACTGAATTATTGTATGCAAAATCTGCTTGTGCCAATACAGAATCCCAATTACCCGGTGTGTCTCCAACTAAGCATCTCAAAATATTACCCAAACTTCTATTCACAACTTCAGTCTATCCATCGATTTGTGGGTGAAATGTAGAACTATATTTCAACTTAGTGCCAAATTTCTTCCAAAGGGTCTTCCAAAAGTATCCAACAAACTTACTGTCTCAGTCAGAGATAATACTCCTCGGTAATCCATGCAATCTGACAATTTCCTTAAAGAAAAGATCTTCTACATGTACTACATCTGATGTCTTTCTACAAGGTATAAAATGTGCCATCTTAGAAAATCTATCCACAACAATAAATATAGAATCATTACCTCTTACTATCTTCGGTAAGCCAAGAACAAAATCCATACTGATGTCAATCCAAGGTTTCTCAAGTACAACAATCGGTACATACAATCCAATATTTTGACTTACTCCTTTTGCAACTTGACAAATTCCACAACTTTTCACAAATTTTTGACCATCTTTATACAACTATGGCCAATAGTATTTCTCCTTAAGAAAATTCCATGTTTTATCAATACCAAAATGTCAAGCCAAACCACTACTATGTTTTTCCTTTATCAAATTAGTTCTCATTACTCCTCTTGGTATACATAACTGAATTCCTTTGAACAACATACCTTCCTGAATAAAATATTCATTGCATTTAGTATCTTGTTGATCTTGAATAGGTGATCTGCACTTTCTCCATGGCTCAGAAAAATCAGGACTAGTTTCATACAAATCTCTCATCTCATCAAAACAAGAACTTCAATTTTCATCTCGATCATCAAAGATCTTCTTCTACTCAATGCATCAGAAACTTAGTTAGTGACTCCACTCTTATGCTTTATCACAAATGTGTAACTATGCAAATACTCAACCCATTTCATATGTCTCTGATTCAACTTATTCTAACTACCCAAATATTGTAAAGCCTTATGATCGGTATACAACACAAATTCACTCGGTATCAAATAATGACTCCATTTCTTCAGTGCTTGAACAATAGCATAGAATTATTCATCATACATAGAATATTTCCTTCTAGCATCATTCAAATTTTCACTAAAGAAAGCAATAGGTTTACCTTCTTGACTCAACACAGCTCCAATTGCACTTCCACTTGCATCACATTCCACTTGAAATACCTTACTAAAATCAGGTAATGCCAAAATAGGTAATTCAAAAACCTTCTGCTTCAGAGTCTCAAAACTTTTATCAGCTCCATGTGTCCACTTGAATTCCCTTTTATCTCCTCTCATAGTCTCAGTCATAGCATTACAAATTGAACTGAAATTCCTTATGAACTTTCAGTAAAAACTTGCCAAACCATGAAATGATTTTACCTCACTAGCATTCACAGGTGTATGAAAATTCAAAATAGCTTCAACCTTTTCAGGATCCATCTTCAAACCATCAGCTGAGATCACAAATCCCAAATACATAATTTCTTCTTTCACAAATGAACACTTTTTCAGATTTATCAGAAACTTTTCCTCTTTCAATCTCTGCAAAACTTGTCTAACATGCAACAAATGTTCTTCTCTAGTCTTACTGAATATCAGAATATCATCAAGATATACAGTCACAAACTTACCCAAGAATTTCTTCAAAACTTCATTCATCAGCCTCATAAAAGTACTCGGTGCATTAGTTAAACCAAAAGGCATAACCAACCACTCATACAAACCTTCTTTTGTCTTGAAAGCAGCCTTCCATTCATCACCTTCTCTGATTCTAATCTGATGCTACCCACTTTTCAAATCAATCTTTGTGAAATACTTTCCTATAGTCAAACTTTCCATTATGTCATCCATTCTCGGTATAGGAAACCTATACTTCACTGTTATCTTATTGATTGCTCTGGAATTTGTACACATTCTCCATTCTCCATTCTTCTTAGGTGTCAATACAGTAGGTATTGCACAAGGACTCAAACTTTCTCTGATCAAACCTTTCTCTAGCAACACTTGAATTTGTCAGTTCAATTCTTGATTCTCGGTAGGTGTCAACCAATGAGGTGCTTTATTTGGTAGACTAGCTCCAGGGATTCGATCCATGCAATGATCAATGCTTCTCTTTGTTGGAAAACCATCAAGTACATTATCATAAATGATATCACTGTACTTGGTGAGTAACTTATCAATCTCCTCAGGGACATTATCCTCTATTTTCTTACTCATTTTGTTAGGAATCACAACAAAACATACATCATTCTTTTTCAAAGAGTTAACAAACTTTCTTCCCTCCATCAAGAAAAATTTCACAAATGGGCAAACATTACTAACAGGTTCTTCCATCAATGGTAACAAGATTTGTTTCTTGCCATCAACCACAATAGTATACTTATGCAATCTCCCATCATATATAGCATGTCTATCATATTGCCAAGGTCTAGCCAACAAAATATGACAACAATCCATAGGCATGATATCACATAAGACCTTATCATAGTACTTTCCAATCTTCAAATTCACATAACATTGTTCACTTACCAGGAGTGTATGCTCATTTTTGATCCATGAAATATGATAGGGCTTCGGATGTTTCAACCTTTCCAACTATAACTTTGTGACCATCTATTTAGATGCTAGATTCTCCGAGCTACCACTGTCAATGATTACCTTCCAAACTTTGTTAGAAACTCTACATCTGGTCTTGAACAAACTTTTTCTTACCGGATCTTCCTTTTTTCTTTCATTCCATAGTGCTCTCCTTACCATCAAGTTATTTTCTTTCTCAGGTTCATTCAGTGATTCTTCTTGCACCAAAGCATTTCTACTGCTACCAACCTTCTTACTAGCATGTATACATTCAAAAGATCTATGTCATTCTCCATAATTGTAACAAGTTCCTTGGAAACTTCCTCTGCTATAACCACCTTGGTAGTTACTACCTCTACCTCTAGATGAACTTTCACCTTTCCACTCGGTCTTGCCTTTATCCAAATTTGTCTTTTCTGGTTCATATCTACCATTTCCACCATTAGATCTACCTCTTCCTCTAGGGAATCTACCACCTCGACCTCTTTGTCTTTGCTCATGTCTCTTGTTCAATTTCTCCTCAGCCTTCAATGCAAATTGATAAGCCTCTTCAATGCTCTCCAACTTGACCAAACTAATTTCCTCTTGGATGGAAACTCTCAAACCATTCAGGTATCTACCAATTCTTTCCACATCATCTTCATCATGTCTAGATATGATATCTAATCTATAGAATTCATCATTATACTCTTTTACCGAGCTATCTTTCTACCTTAAAATTTGCATTCTCTGAACTAGGTTAATCTGATAATCACAAGGTAAGAACTTTCCTTTCAATTTATTAATCATTTTATTCCATACCTTAATTTTGTCTTTGCCTTTCCTCTTCCTATCTAGCTACAAATGTTCCCACCATAAGCATGCATGACTTTTCAACTTTGTACTTGCAATCTTCACCTTCTTGTCTTTAAGAATGTTTTCATACTCAAAATATTTTTCCATCTCGGTGATCCAGTCCACCAATTCATCAGAATCTAGCTTTCCACCATACTCAGGAGGATTGAAATGTGTAGACTTTAGACTTGTCAAAGCCTTCAAATATCTTTCTTCACCTTGATCCATAATAGGTGCAGGTTCTGCATTTTCTTGTTCTTCCTCAATTTCATCATCACTAACATCTTCAAGATGTCTACCTCTTCTTTAGGCTATGTCAATGGCTTCTAATCTAGCAGCAATCTACCTTAGCATATCTACCAATCCTAGATTTGCATCTCACCTCCCACGAACCATCTTGACAACACTCTGTAATTGTAGGTCAGATCGTAATCTGCTACCCCACAACAATCAACTAGGGCTTCCCAAGAGGAAGCTACAAACCTAGATCCACAGACCTAGATCAAGATCTCACCTCACTTTGATACCGCCTAACGCAAGGGTAGGGTCAAGAGGGGCCAAACAATGGCACACCCTAATGATCCAGCCTACTCAACAACACGTGAAAACAAATACACACAACAGTGAGAGAGAATGCAGGATCTTTCATTATTTTTCATCAAATAGAATCATACATGCCACATTGTAAGGCCTTCCTGGTTAGGGCCAGTTATTACAATGAATTACAAAAGTCCTCAAACATGCGAGGATCTACCCATGATCTCTAATCTACTATCCTCTTACTTATATCTAAAAACTGCCTCTTAACTACAACCAAACAGCTACATTTATACAAGAGTCTACCGAATTGAGTTGGCCTTCAGATCCATAATCAATAGAAGGAATGGTCAGATCTAGGACCACACGCTTCCCAGTGATGGATACCAACATTAAATCTATGACCCAACATAAATGCATAAGTCAGCCCAACAAAAGTTCAAAAGAAACTACTTGGTAAGCAAGGATGACCAAGCAATAGACAAGCATCGTCGAGTGCTAGTGAAACAACCGACCACCTAGGAGATAACCAACCACACTTGGTAACTGAAGGAAACTGACCAACTACCGACCAACTCGGTCAAAGAAGGAACTGAGCAACATAGATAAACTCCAAAATGTTTTTGGTGACATAGGATTTCCAAGGACCCAAGATGTTCCTACATCATTATCATCATCTCCCCTATCATCATTCTCTCTTTCCATGTTCTCATTATCTGAAGGACTCCAAGCATGATCTTCATAGAGCTCCTGCAGGAAATTCTCAACAACCTCTAGGGATAAGTTCAAGATATCTTGCATGTTCTCAACCTCATCAGAGACCTCCTACTAGGCAACCTTATCCTCCTCCCTGGGGGACTCCATTTTCTCTTCCAAGATCTCAGCCCTGAGACTCTCTTTACCTGCTGCAAAATATTCATTACCTTTTACACCCGGAGAAGGCACACTATTTTCCTGGAAATTCAAATCTAACTATTTTTCATGACCTTTAGCGAGAACATCATTCTCATCCAGTTCATCCTTAGTATTTTTCCCACCTTTCTCAAAAGTTTCCTCCTTTGAGGGAACACCATCCTTATCATCCTCAAATTTCATACCCTTAACCTCATCAAAAATTGATAGAGGAACCTCCTTCTGGCCGGGTTTATCCTTTTTATTTTTCTTATTGATAGATGACCCCGCATCAGTCCCAGCCATCTTTCTCTTTTGTCTGCTATTATCAATTTATTTGGGCATAGCCTCTGGGATTTTATCTCTTGCATATTCAAAAATAAGAAGAATCAGGCCTTCATGGATAATAGAGGATTTAGGTTTTTTCCTATCATCTATAATGCTTTGATTCAGAGAGCTCAGTAACAAGAACGAAAATGAAACCTTGGTATTATGACAAAAAATGATTGACAAGGACAAAGTGGTAATTGTAAACACTTGTAAATCTTCTGTCAAGAATTAAATACTCCATAATAACCCTAAGAACCATAGTCCAGATAAGCTTGATATTTTCAATTTTTATAAAATCTTCTTTCTCCTTAATCAAGATAGCTCACTCTTCATTAGTTCTAGGAAAATCCCTAAAAGCTTTATTACCCATTCTCCTATCCTTAAAGTAGTTCATTCCATCCAGAGGGAACCCCATAATCTTAGCAATCAAGTCTAGGGTGAGTGTAAATGACTTACTTGCAAGGTTAACGACCCCATTATCTTAGTCCACAACAAACTCCTTGGCAATGTCCTTATAGCCATGCAGTCTTTGAAGGTAATGCACAATCCCCCCTTATTAAGCTTTTTCCAAAAAAAATTCACATGTCTCCATCTACATTCAGAGGGCTCTTCCCTATTTAGCTCCCATCCCATCTCTTCCATATCCCAATTATTCTCTAGGTTGTTGTGATTGACCTTAGGCAATAACAAAAGAGGCATAATATAGTTTGAGATCAACACCCATAACACAATGCATATCAAGTTTGAATTCCAATCTTTTAGGTATCCAAAAAGTGTGCGTGATAAGATAGGTAATAATGAAAATACACTCTGACTACCACTTCACACCTCTTGTACTTTTAATCTGTTTCATATCAATTAAAGCCATTATTATTTTGAATGAATCCTTTTTTATTGATCTTATGATAATCAATGAGACTTTTAATGTCATCATTAAGGTTCACCACCCCAACCACTTGCGAGTGATGTCACTCTTAACCCCAACATTAGCTAACCCATCCGCAACTATATTGGTTTGTTAGTATTACTTTATGAGAGAAATGATTGATAATGGTAATTTTTTATTAAAAATATTGACACTTTGGATAATGTAGACAAATTTCTTACGAGATTGACTCATAAATAAGCTCTCTTGGTCTAGAAAGACCATAGCCCTTGATCACTATAATTAATTGGTTTTATGTATCTCATTAATGTAATTACAATGTATAATGTTAGGTGACAAAATGTTAGGCTGGTTGAAATTAAACCTACAATTCCTATGTAATTCTCATATATCTCCATATTCCTTATAAAGTGTTCCAAGGGATATAAGAGTCAATTATATGATATTATTTCCTATCAAATTTTTTAATTGTATTCTTGAGAGGTAAACACATGTTAGTGGTTGTTAAAAATCATAATGAATGATTATTATTCTTAGGCATCCATTTTGGGAGTGAGTGCATCTTATCTTACATGTTAATTATTATCATTTGCATGTTCTCATGGGTGAGGTACCTATGTGTACATGTTGTTGCATGATCTATTTGTTAGGATTAGGTAATACTGAGAGGGGGGGTGAATCAGTATTACAACACTTTAATTTAAACTTCAACCAATTGAAAATAAACCATAACAATGTTGAAATGAAAAGAACTTAAAAGCATAAAACATAACTCATGACACCATGATTTTTTCTTGAGGAAGCCCTGGCCAAGGGAAAACCCCTGTGGGGAGGGTACCCTCAACTATGCACTAAAATATTATATCCCTATTAGGAGATGATTATTACATAGTACATTTCCTTGTTAGAGGAATAAAAAACCCTGTTAGGGGATGCAAAACACCTGGTTAAAGGTGGTGAGCATACAACTCTTACAATCAAAAATTGTCTCAAAGAGTTCTCCAAAAATGAACAATACAAGCACTTCCTTTTCTTAGATAGTTCTAGTTTAAAGCTCTGTCAAACACCGATCTCACATCTACTCTCTTCTTCTCAGATTCACATCCATCAAATTATCATCATCATCATACTTATCACTTTCATAAAGCACTCTACACTTATACAAATTATACCATCTAGTCGGCTCTCAAAATACTTCACAAAACATAATAAATACTTGTGCAAATAATCAACATAGAATCAGTGATCATATATTACCAAAGTGTTAGCAATATACAACATCCAACTAACTTATCACATTTCCATATCCACTAACCTTCCCCTAATCATCACAACTGCTTATGTGCCCTGTTACACTAATTATATGTCTTCGCATACCTTCACAACACTGTATCTCACTAATTTGATCACCAAAACACATGCGACCTTAACTGAAGGTCCTACATATCCCAAAATTCCTTCTACTAACTTTGCAAGCTATAATACATCATATATTATTATCGCTAACCAAAACTGTAACACAATATACCATTATCCTGATTTTGTATTTAGTCATTTTCATGACTGAGACTCCAGTACCAAAACTCTCTGCATGCGATCACTCCATAATAAGTGTTGCCATAAATGACAACCCTCAAGTGATCCCTAGTGCTCCAAAATATCACTTTCCAACAATCTCTCCCTTTGGCATTGATGGCAACACTTAGCGAAAAATGACTAAGTGTCAAAAGCACTTCCTTTCTACTATATACATAGAACTTTTTTTTTTGTTTCTCTTATATATATATATATATTTTATTTCTTTTTCTTCTTCTTATTTTCTCTTCTCTTATTCTCCTCTTCTTTTCCTCTCCCTTTGACATCAATGGCAAAGGTACTTGCAAAATTTCAAAACTTCTAAATACAAAAAGACTTAGTGCTTACTCACCAGATTTAGAATATCTTGGAAATAGTCTTCCATGGTCTTCACTTCCTCTACCGATGACTTAATCAAGAGTTCACTAACATGGATTAGTCCATTCAGTGCATAAGATGTTTTTTCTGCTACCTTCAACTCTGAGGGTATAGACATAGATCCTTCTATCTTCTCCATCTTTGAGAGATGAGATTCAAGCATAGATAGCTTAGGAGTTATTAAGCTCTTCAGCAAACCAAATTTGTCTACTGTTACTTAAAAATCCATCATACAATACAATGAGCATTAATAGGAAAAGGTTGCATTTGTTTGTCTAATTAACACTACCTTGCAGGTTTTGTTAGTTTACATGTCGTTATTGCATTCATTCTAGATGTCATTATTGTACTCTAAGTATTGATCAAGCATTACAAAACTCAATTTTTTTTATATCAATGATCATTACATTGTGCATTCATACTGAATGTAGTATACAAATGTCCTTTCTTGTTTCATATTTCAATTCAATATTTAGAATACATTGCAGAATTGAAAATAAGAAAGATTGAAGTATGGAATAGGGATCCCATGTATTGCCTTGTCTTGTCTTTAAATCTGCTGGTTGTTTGCTAAGTCTAAATTTAGATCTTCATCTTTAGGTCTTAATCTGCATCCAGGTCTTCATCTTTTAGGTCTCCATCTGCTTTTAAGTCTTCTAGGTTTCCATCTGCATAGAAGAAAGAAGAAATGATTAGATCCTGATGGATCTAAGCAATACATGTGAATCAAATAACATACTGTAGCAATCAAGTTTTCAATTCTGTATCAATCTAGAAAATTAAATGAAATAAGGAAATGTACACTAACACTCACTGCAAGGTAGTGTGAAAGGGACTTGTTTCATACATGAAACCTTTTACTACTAATGATCATTGTGGTGTATGTTGTCCTTTTTATTAACTAGGTATATGAATTAAAGAGACTCAGTATGTTTCCAAACTGAGAAACCTTTTTCAGATAATGTATTTCATGCCATGATGTTATTTGAAAACTTAACAGATTATCTTGCATATAGCAGCTAACTGGTGCTCATATTCAGTTATTACCAAAGATACAAATTAAACTGGTTTGGATACAAAAGAATGCTAGAAGAAATGCCAACTTTCTAGTTTAAGATGCAAATGATGCTGCATAAATATTGGTACAAATGTGTCCTTACTGTCATTTTTCACATCATAATCATATTTGCTACTGAATACAGAAGGGTGCTTCAAGTTGTAAAATCATAAAGTGTTTACAGTTTGTTTTTATTGAGTGTCACGAACCCATGTTCGAACCTCATTAGTTAAACATTCTGATGTTTTTGAGTGTCATGAGCCTGTGCTCGAACTTCATTAACAATAAATAAATATTTTTTCATCTTGTTGTGCTTATCATATCAAGTGCAAATTCAGCATCAATGTGAATTATTTATAGTGGACAAAGCTACAGGATGTAAGCTGAACATAAATGAAAAACATATACAAGCTGGAACAAAGTATGTTTAACCAACAGAAGAATATCATAAAGGATAGAGTACTTATCTGCTACGGAAATAAGAAAATGTGTTGAACATCTCTCAGTCATAATCACCTTCTAAGGTTTGCAAAGGTTATGAGTGAGAAGTGCGATGGTTTTATTTATAATAGATCGTATCTTCAACATTTTTCACTCATAACCTTGCAACTTTAGTAGGTTATCAATAGGTGTCTTCATGGTTTCCTGGAATAACTCTTCAGCATGGCTGATCTCATCATGTATGAATTGTAAAGTAGAGAGCTCATCAACTCATCATGATTATAGCTGTTAATTACACAAGGTTTTAATCATGTCAGCAAAAGAGAGTCAACAATTTGGGCACTCTATGTTATCAACAGAATATGCTGAGGTAGATGCTTAAAGATGTAGTTGATAAGAATTCAAAGTTTCATCAATTGAGAAGTGTGTTTCTATGACAATTTCAGAAAATGACTACAAATTGCTTACTGGTATTTTAGTTATTAAGATGTAAAGGGATTATTTTCCTTTTAAGTAACTTTTGAACTTGTTTCTAAATAGTAACAGTCATGGTTTCAAAAGAAGAATGAAATGACAACATTAAAACAATGACTGTTACTATTTTAGCAAGTTTATATTTGTGCCAGTCATAAATATCATAAAGTGCTTCAAATGTATTTATAGCTGTTAGTGTAATTGTGGTGAACAAGTTTCGAGTTCACAAACTTTGGAACCCATATAGCAAAAAAGATAAAAAATGTTTGACTGTTACTAATAATGTAATTGACATTATTAGTAACAGTCAAAACCAAGATTGTCATCATTGGTCACAGTGAAAGCCATGACTTATATTAACAACAAGCTTAAAGAAAGAAATAGTGAATGGCAATGAAATAACAGACAAACAACAAAGAGTGCCATGGAGAAAGAAAGCTTGCGGTGGGATCAAGATCAAGTTGACACCAGTCACCCGATACCAAAAGTAACTGTTGGGTGAATGCTAGCCATGGCTTATATCAATAATGAGCTCAAAGAACAAACAAAGAATATCAATGAAGGCAATGATATATCAAACTCACAAATGATGGTAAGTTATAAACCCAGCTCGCAGCATAGTAACAGTCTCAGCATGATAACCCAGCTCAGGTTAGGATATTCATAGAATGGTGAACTCTCAGAACAGTATGAGCTTGATATGATGCCCAACTCACGGCATGGTGATATCGACATGGTAATAGTCGAAGAAGAATAGTGGAGCTTGTGACAAGAAGAATAGTCACAACATGGCAAGAGATCAACAATAAAGCATAAAAATGACATGCAAACTTTAGCAAGTTCGAGTTCATGAACACTTCAAACTTGCATGCACAATATAACTGAAGTAATAGATAGAGAATAATAAAAGAGCAATAGTATTGCATGGAGCCATGAACAAGATGACCCATATGCTATGCAAGAATAATAGAGAAGTTGCGACATCAACACAAGCAAATGATAGATAAATAGCAAGGAAATAGTTGAAAACAATGAAGCATGAGATGGGCTTGTGCTCAAACAACAAGATAACCTTCAGGAAAGCAAAGAAGGCAAAAAATGAACTATAAATTGTCAACTGTAACTATGAAAAGCAGTATAAGACAAAAAATAGTTAAACAAGCAGAAGGAGGTGCATGCGTTTCATTACAAAGAATCAACAAAGAGTTCCAATAACTTACCATTCACTGAAGAAAAGATGGAGAAATGCCGAGTATAGTATCAGATGAAGTCCCAACTCTAGCAGCAGTCGAAGACCATCATAGAAAAGCCAAACTCCTTCATAGTTTTGGAAAGCTTAGGGTTTCATTTTGAGTTTCTCCAAGAAGACAAACACAATGCCAAAGAAAGAATGAACTAAATTTTGGAGTCCATCAAGCAGCAGATGCATTCAAGGCATGTCAGTGCCAGCTATGGCCTCAGAAACTGAAACATGCCACCTTTTGTGCTTATCCCATCAGATAGATTACAAATGGATTGAGGGTCATGTCAACCTCTTCACTATTGTAATAATTTACACTTAGATTTTTATCTAGGTTATCAAATAAAATTTAGGGTATAGGGATTAGTTTTTATTAATTTCTTGTTTAAATTTTGGCATGTTTTATTTGTAGAAGGATTCATTCCTTATATTTTTGGGCCAAAATTTAGGAAGAGATGCATGTTTTGGAGAACTCATTGTAATAGCATATTCTTAGGCACATTTTTAGGCTAGGATAGAGGAGTTTGATTTTTGAATTGGAGGCTAGAGTTGATTATAAAATTGATTTTTGAGAATCAATTAAGGGTTGCAAATTTTGGAGAGAGGGCATTTTAGTGAACATATCATTCCTAGATGCTTCGAAGGCCATTTTTGTAATCATCTTGTCAGATTTTTGAAGAAATGAACTAGATGCTTTGACTTCCATTTTTGTGTACTTGTTTTCAATATCAAATCCTGTTTCATCTTTTCTAGCAAGTGTCAAAATTGGTTATTATCTGAAAGAAGTGAATGAAGTTCTGTTCCTTCTCAAGAAAATTAGCTACCCCTAGGCCTTGCATGAAAAATGTATGTTGTTAATTCTCCAAGCTGTTTGTGGTAGAACCCTGATAGCATGAGTTTATTAACCTATATGTTGAACAGAGAATTAGATTGTTAAGGTATTCGTTTGTAAGTCAGAATTGAGATTCATCTTTTTGAGAGGTCTAAATTATTTATTGGTGTATCACCCTATCTTTTTAGTTTTAGTATTCTTTTCCTTTTTCCCAACAGTTACAAGATCAAGAAAGTGATATTCCATATTTTAAAGGAACCAACCTAGAATCTAGAGATTCCTCTTCATTCATAGTCTACCCACAGCTAGGAGAGGTTTCCATTGTTGGGATATAATTATTGTTAGCCTTAATGCCTGATGTAAGGTAACAATTCTAAGCATGAACATCTACCACTCTCCCTTTCTCTACATTCAGAACACTTATTTTATCCAAAATCTTGGATGTCTGCTTATCCATTTATACCACAGTTTGTGAAGATGTTTCACAACTATCCATCAAGTTGTCAATGGTAGCCTTGTCCTTGGCTATAATATCTTCAATGTTCTTCACATGTCTATAAGGGTTTATGAAGTGACTATATATTTTTCTACATTGTGCTACATAGCTCTTAGCCTTAAGTGTAGTTTCCTTAAGAATGTCTAAGTCCCATGAGATGGAATGACAAACTTCTATCAACTTCTTCTCCAAAAATCTCTTCTCTGCCTTATTTTCTGCAGTCTTCAGCAGTGACTCAAAGTGACTATCAAAGCTATCCAATGCCATGCCTAGGTGCTCTGCCTCATCCTTACCTTAAAAAGCAATAGGTGTAAGGAGTAATATGTTTACCATCTCTACTTCCCTAGTTATTACCTTTACTCTTTTGTCTACTTTTTGCACTGACCTTTCCTTAACTTTAGCAAAAGCCATGAATGATAGCCTCATGAGCTCATCCTCATCCATGCTCTCTACATCTGCACTCACCGGTTTGGCCATACTTGAAAAAAATAGAGTAGAAGAGGTTTCTGGTTCTTGCTTTTGTTTTGCTCTTACCTCAACTACTTTCTCTGCTCTAGTCTCTTCTATCTTTTTCTTCTTGTTGTATTTCCTTCTCCTGTACCTTTTCTTTTTGTTTATCCTCTATTTTCTCTTCATCTATCTACCCTTCATCTTCAACTATCATCGCACTATCTAAGTTGTCTAGAAATGGATCATTTACAACATGCAAAGTGTCAAGGGTCACAGGCACACCAGAGACAAAAAAAAATGGTTGCATGCTAGCTTGTTCACTTCCTTCCACTAACTTGGAAATTTCTCCCAATCCCAAAGGTGTAGGCTTGGTGACCTTGGGAGGTGAGGTCTTCTTCGACATATCACTCATAAGGATTTGATCCAATGCCTTTCGAGTTTCCTCAATTACTTCATATTTTATTTCCATGATTTTCACCAATCTAGCCTTGGTCCTCAACAAGGGTTTCAATTATTTTATTATCCTCTCCCTTTCTTGTATTGAGACAACAAGTAACATGTCCTCAATAGCTTTGTTACTTATGTTCTCATCTTCGGATTCAGCCAACTATTTTCTAATCTCTAGCTTGCTATAAAGTTCCTTAGGGATGCTTCCTTCTATCTCCAACAAGTTTTTCTTAAAAGCCAATAAATACTCAATTATATTATCTTCAATGATTGCTTGGTTCTCATAATCATATCTTTCATAATATCTATCTACTATCTTCAAATTTCCATCTTTTATCACTCTTTTCTACAACATCTTAAGGTTTGGATTCCACAGAGTTTGTGGATTCCTCTGTGCTACTTTTTCTTCTTCTTTCTCAATTATTTTTTCTTCTTTCTTCTTCATTTCCACTTCTACCTCCTTTTCCTTAGGACTGCTTTCCTTGGTAGATCTTGTAGATCTTCTAGGAATGTTCACAGGTACAATTTCTTTTGTAGTCTTCTCATGTGTAGGAGATAAGTCAATTATGTCTGGTGTAGGATTAACTATCTTCTCAGCCTCATAAGGAGTAGGAGCATCAATAGCCATGTTGGAAGATGCTTATGTCATCTTAGTCCTTATGTTTTTCAGCTGCTCCCTAGTGATTCCTACCTTTGATGTGATATCCTCAACAATTTTACTAATTTTCCTTTTCCTTGTCACCTTTTCTTGTTCTTCTTTGACTTTTTTTAACTTTTCCCTATATGTTCCCCATCTTTCTTCAGTAGGGTCTATTTCTTCTTCCAATACATGTTCTACTTGCATGGTTAAAATCTCAGAATTGACTTCATACCCTATAGGGTAATGCCATTTCTTCCTTGGTTCCACTGCCTCAAAACATACACAATCAGTTTCAACCATGAAACAAGTAGTTTTCTTATACTTTTCAACTATATCTTTAGGTATCCTATACATTTCCTTCATCTACCTTTATAGAATTTTGGTCATACCAAATAATTCTCCATCTACCAAATTCTTATCCTGCCTTAGGTAGCTCTCAAAGATCTGAATTCCAATAGGTACATTATCCTTCCATTCTCTAGGGTGCATGCCAAGGAATTTGTGAATAATATGAATATACATATGAACCAATAATGATCCAAACCTGAATGCCTTAGTCTTATCTTTCTGAATAACCTTTACATTCTCTAGAAACTACTATGCAAGAACTTCACAAAGGTTGTATTTCTTGTTTTCCTTGACCATTCTATATGGAATCATGATAACTCCAACTGATATTGAGTTAGGTCTACTGCTATAGAATAAATTTTAACCTTAAATTATTGCCACCAATCTTACATCTTTCTGAAATATGTCATTTAGTGTCATAGCTCTCTTATCCCACTTGGAATGGGTTAGGGTTTCCACCTATTTTCTTATATTCTTCTCTGCTACTGGGAGGGCTCCATCATTATCTAATCCAATTATTTCATGAATCATTTGTGCACATATGTTTACTGGTTGTTCTCCAATCCATATGAACTGGTCATGGATTCTACTAAGGATTATCTTAAACCATTTAGTTTCAGTGAATTCTGCTAGTAGGGTTAGCTTGATGATAGATTGATCCTCTAGGTGCTTGAACTCTTCTACCATTAATTCATCTGCTTCTATCATTGCATCCAATTCACTATATATGTTTACATCTCTTATGATTTCATACTTGTAGTGTATATATTCCCTAATGTCCTCTGCGTGCAACATGCCGGTAGGGGTTTGTGAAAATGCTCCTTCTGGTTCATCCTCACATGACTTGAATGGGTGTTTCTTAAATTTATACCTAGGTCTATCCAAAATATCAAAGATTATTGGTGCATCCATAACTTCTCAAAGAGTATAAGTCTAAATACCTTTAACATGCTAAAATCCAGAACTTTTCTTCACATTATCACACAATCTCTCTGCTAGATGACTGAAATGCTTCACAACTCTGCTCTCCTTAGTCGTTGATCATCAACGGTGTAGAAATGAGATGTTTCAAGCCTTTTTATCGTTCGTACGTGCATTAATCACATGTATCTCAACTTCTCATGTTGTCCAGTCAATACTAATCTTGTGAACATAGAAAATGAATCTCCAAGTGTTGTTCTCTCAACTGTACACTCTATAGTGTCTGTACATACCATACCTAAGCTCACATGAGCTCAGTCCACATACATATGGGCTGGATATATTCTGGTATCTTCATCCAATGCCCCCCTTAAATCCATGTGGCCTTCTAGGTTGATGTCTCAAAGAACTCATCATGCAAAGACACAGTATCATCTAGTGTCTCTCCCTGAACCAATGCCTTCTTGTCATCCTCTTTACTTTCTGATTTCTTGAAATGATTCTCAAACTCATTCATATATTCATTAAGACTTTTACCATTGTCACTAACATTCTTCTTTATAACCACATGAGGTGGTCCTCTTGGTCCTATTTTGTTGTCCTCTCCATTGTATCTACAAAACTTTCCTATGTGTCCAAGGTTGTTGCATTTGTAACATGTAGGAGGTCTCCTGCTATCTTGATTTACTTGTAGCTACAATACCTTACAGTATGCCCAAAGTTATTGCATTTGAGGCATGTCATCTTGGCTGTTGACTCTTCTCTAACATAATCTTGTTTATACCTAGACTGATATGGTTTTCTACATCTGCTTTGTTGTGTCCATAATCATAACAATTATAACAATAACTAGAAAAGAGTTTGAAAGGGCCTTTACCTTTGGAATCTCTTTTCATTTGTCCTATTTTGTTGTAGGGTGACCCCACAATAGCAGGTTACACTTTTTTAGACATGCTAATTTTTGTTGAAATAACACATTTTTAATAAAATATGATTATTTAAGCCTTGAGAGGTTCCATTTGAAGGAATTAATTACAAATGGTTAGCTCAAAGCCTCTTAGATAAAAAAAAACATTGAAATAACATCTATACTTCTCATTGATACCTGCAATGGAGTCTCATTCACACCTATTAAAATGCTGATAAAAATCATGTTGACTTTATCTTTTGGGAGATCAAATGAATCTATTTGACAAACTTATCTATGTAGTAAGGTACTACTGAGTAAAATCTTTCCAATGATTATAATGTTAATATATATTAAGTTTATTATGACTTTGTATTTTTAGTTTTACTAAACATAGATATTTCACCATATGTCTACCTCTATGTTTGACGCTCATGGAAAAATAGTAAATGAGAGAAAAAAAATTCTAAAAAATATCTATGCCCTAGGTATTTAAGGTCTTTTTCTATCAAAAAAAATAAAAATGAAATTGGACAAATACATGACAAGATATAAGCTATGTAGTCACGGTATGTCAAAATTACAGTTTAGTCAACTTCAAATGTTAATAAAATATGAAATAATCATGATAATGTCATCAAACTGATTGCATGCCTTGTGTATGCATGTTAAAAAACTAATTTCAAAAGAATCACATTGAAATCTATTTTAGATAAAAAGTTATGCTCTATGAAAACAATGTAACTCTTTGAAAATGATGTTTTTAACAACATACCAGTTTTGTGGGAGAAAGAGAAAACCATTCAAATCAATTCAAAAAAAAAAAAAAAATATATATTTAGAATCTAGACAAAAAATCTTAAAAGACTCTAATTTACTTCATTTTCTAATTTCAAATGGTTTAATGACAATATGCATCTAAATCTGAAAGTTTTTTTCAAAATGTAGAGTTTAGTGTCCATTTAGGCAAAAAAGTGTAACCCACTATTGTGGGTTCACCCTGCATCCAAATCATCTACCTTTGAAAGGTCTAATATGTTCTTTAGGTTCTTCATGAGTAGGTCTTTCTTTAGTCTTCTCTTCATTTGCTTCTTCAATAGTCTTAGAACATTCTGCTTCATTGAATCCAACTCCAATCATGTCTCCTTTAGGTTTCTATCTCTCTCTTTGTTCATCAATTTTATCACTACTCATGTGTAACTTCTCAATGTGCAATTTGGATTGAGTGAATTCTCCTTTTATGATCTGATTGTACTTATCCAATTCCTAACACTTATCCTTGTAGTGATCAAGTTTAGTCTTCATTTTCCCTATCTACTCATTTGCTTCTTTTAGTGATTCTTCAACTTTGTTTCTTGCATCCTTTTCATGTTGAATCTCTTTAATCACCAGAAGATTGATTTTCTCTTTTTCTTGCTCCAACTTCTTTACTTGATCTGATGTATCATTGTTTGAATCTTCTTTGATCTTGTCCATAAGGTCTTGTTTCTGACTTCTTGAAGTTTCAAGTTGTTCCTTTAGTTTCCTGATGAAACCTTCTACTCTTCTCAATTTGAATTTCAATATGCCATTCTCAGCCTTCTCTTTGTCTAGGTCATCAAGTGCTACTTCAAAGTTCTCTTGCAAACTTTTTGAATCCATTCTGATCTCCATTAAGCTATTAGGCTTTCTCTCCAAGGGCCAATAGCTCTGATACCAATTGTTAGGATTAGGTAATACTGAGAGGGGGGGTGAATCAGTATTATAGCACTTTAATTTAAACTTCAACCAATTGAAAATAGACCATAACAATTCTGAAATGAAAAGAACATAAAAGCACAACACATAACTCATCACACCATGATTTGTTCTTGAGGAAAACTTGGCAAAGGGAAAACCCCGGTGGGGATGGAACCCACGACTATGCACTAAAATATTATATCCATGTTAGGACATGATTATTACATAGTAAATTTCCTTGTTAGAGGAATACAAAACCCTGTTAGGGGATACAAAACACCTGGTTAAAGGTGGTGATTATACAACTCTTACAATCAAAAATTGTCTCAAAGAGTTCTCCAAAAATGAACAATACAAGAACTTCCTTTCCTTAGATAGTTCCAGTTTAAAGCTCTGTCAAACATTGATCTCACATTTTCTCTCCACTTCTTAGATTCGCATCCATCACATTATCATCAACATCATACTTATCATTTTCATAAAGCACTCTACACTTATACAAATTCTGCCATCCAGTCGGCTCTCAAAATACTTCACAAAACATAATAAATACTTGTGCAAATAATCAAGATAGAGTCCGTGATCATATATTACCAAAGTGTTAGTAATATACAACATCCAACTAACTTAGCACATTTCCATATCCACTAACCTTTCCCCAATCATCGCAACTGCTTATGTGCTTTGTTACATTGATTCTCTATCTTCACATACCTTCACAACATTGTATCTCACTAATCTGATCACCAAAACACATGCGACCTTAACTGAAGGTCATACATATCCCAAAATTTCTTCTACTAACTTCGTAAGCCATAATACACCATATATTATCATCGCTAACCAAAATTGTAACACAATATACTGTTATCCTGATTCTGTACTTAGTCATTTTCATGACTGTGACTCCAGTACCAAAACTCTCTACATGCGATCACTCCAACATAAGTGTTTCCATAAATGAAAACCCTTAAGTGATCCCTAGTGCTACAAAACATCACTTTCCAACACTATTTTTGGAGACATTAGAGCCATCAAGGAGTTATGATGCTCTAGGGTGCTTGCAATAAGTCGAGTCCTACTTTTGGGCAAAAAGTAGAAGTGTTTTCCCTGATTTTCAATTTTTCTCTTAGTTGATGCAAAAATTTGAGGAACTTAAAAATTAAATCTCAAAAAACTTTAGGAAAAGAAAATGTAGTGCTCGAAGTCTTCTTTTCAAATATGTAATTTATTTCAATACCCACATAGTAGAGATTATTTTTTAGTATGAGTGTGTAAAACATAATTTTTCAAAATATCTTTTTCAAGAGCATACCATGCACATATACAACCACCATATTTTGACCTAAAAGTATTTTTTAAAATTCTTTTGAGGAAGCATACCTAAGACAATGAAGATTGATGAGAATATTTTTTAAAAATTTTTTTATCGACCCTAAAGTCTATTTTGGAAACCTTTGGGTATGACAATCATAAATTAATGTGAACTTATCATTTTTCCTTTTTAAAAAAAAAATCTTGAAGATAATTATGAGTAGATTGATGCCATATAATTTTTTTGCAAAAACTGTAAAAATAAAACATGTTATGAAAATTTTGGACAAACTCGCTATTTTATATTCATGTACCAGTTTGATTAATAAATAATACACAAATAGTAAGATTAATCAAATCCCCCCAAAAAATACATTTTTAAATTCTACACACTAATAAGTCCAATAGGTTTTCGGTTCATCAAAAAATTCGATCAAGCAGGCCTTCTAAAAATTATGGCAAGGCAAAATTTTTGGGTTCTAATGCCTTAGCCATTAATTTGTAGGTCCAAAGCTTAGGCTTGGTCCCACCAAGCGTGTCTCAACCTGAAAACCAAAGCAGAGGCGTGGTTTCCAATTCAAAATTTAAATAACATGTATGCATTATTTAAAATGTGTACTCATATTCAAAATGCATGGGCATTCATTTTCTTACCACTGGGTTAGGAATCAATGGACGTTAATATAACATGTACCTATTTGGTTTAAAAAACATGTACAAATTTCTAATATAGTCATTACCTATCAAATCTGATCAATAAAAGAAAAAGTACAATGATTATTTAATCATTCTCGATTGATGTGCAATAGCAGATCCAATGTTTGCATGATTATGATTCTCATTAGTCAAATTATTCCACATTCTCATCTTTTGTGGCTTTTGGCACGAGTAGAGTCATTTGAATTTGAAATTTGACTAATTTTAGAGTGTTTTTTAAGACCATTAAATTATATGGGATCGAAACAATGTAGAAAGAGGAAAAGGAAGGTGATGACACACGAGGAGGTTGCAATGAATAGTGAGGAGGCAAAATGACAAAGAGAAAGAAGAGGAAGAATTTGTGAACTAAATAATGGTGGAGCATCAAGTTCCACAATCATTTCAGAAGGGGAGAACATTGAGGACACCATGATGGATGCATATGTTGAATCTAATAAATATGAAAGAAGAAAATCCAAGTGTGTCTTCTAATCCAATTTTAGATACATGTATGTCTTCATAACCACATTATTTTTTTGATATAGAATTTGGTGATTTAAAACAAGAAAGATACTCATTAAATAATATTAATAATATTCCTAAAGATAGATAAATAGAAATTGAAGATGAAATGCCAATTGATATTAATAATGTGGATGTAGACATAGAAACTTGAATTAAGAAAGAGGACCCTTCTTTAAGTGATAATGAAAATAATGAACATTTTTGAATTGAAAGTAATGTATTGGATAATCTTTTTGGTTTGGTTTCACAGAGACATATTAGGACACATGCGAATAGACTGTTTAGATAATTTTTTTTATAATAAAAAATTTGGGTTTCAATGTCACCTAACTTTAATTTTAATGAAAATGATAAAAATGCAAAAAGTGATGAAGAGGTTACAAATTTATGTCAAACCCAGAAAGAAGGATTAGTCTTTTAAACAAGATGTAATGATTTTTGCTAGCGCCCTTGATATAATTGGAAAGAAAACTCATTCTAAAGATAGGAATGTGGCACAATGAGCAATAATAATAGCTTTAGTCAACAATACAAATTCTAATCAAAGAATGATGAGTAACATAAGTGGATATATTAATATCCTTTGTAAAAATTTGACAAGAGATGTAAAGAGAAGAATTAACATAAAAAATGATCTAAGAAACCAATTGTTGAGTTTTAGTGGCAGACTCCTAAGGTTTGACATAAAACTTAATGGTGAAGTCATAATTTTGATTGAATTTTTTTAGCATGATAATGCAAGGGTATCAACTAATTCTAGAGATGTTCTAAAAATAAGATTCGGGTCAAAATTCATGATCCACATCCAAAACACCTTTTGGACATGACTCAAACTAAATTATAAACTTTTTTTTGGATAATTTGGAATTGACAAATATTGGCATTAGTCAAAGATCTTTTGAAAAATGTTAACCCTGGAATGTAAAAGATAAAAATGAATAAACTCCTACCATTGCAAAACTCACGTTCAACTTTTTTACTATTATGGTGTATTTTGATATTTACATTCTACTATGCATGCTAACAAAATGTTGCAAGTATGCGGTACACATATGCCACCTCAAACTATAAAGGGGTTTATATCAGGGTTTTTTTGTAAGCTACCTAATGAAAAATAATTTCTTTCTAATGCATGTGTTTCTAGTGTATGTGCTATATGTGGAAACCTTGCATTTATTGGAGAATGTTTGCATGAGAATTCAATTGATTTTGGATAGAAATTAGTTGATGTAAAAAGATTTAAAAATGTTGAGTATCCATTAGAGGATGGAAACATTTGAATATGGTGTGATATAATCACTGAAAAAGTTAGTGTAAATGGATTGATTAGTGAATTTAAGAGTAAGATTGTACCCAAATATGTGAAACACTCCCAAAATGTTTGATGGCTTGATGGGAAGTTTCACATATGCAAGAAAATGTTTCTAGTTGGTAGTATACATTTTGTCGTTGACTTTGCAAAAAAAAACACACTTGCACCAAAAGAAGAGATCCAATTGCAATATTATAATTTGGTGCAAGTAGCGATTTTTATTCATATTTTCTATAGGCACGCACCTAATAGTATGGAATAGAATCAATTTTTTTTTAGGGAGTACCATTCTATTTGAGTGATAATAAATTACACACGTAAAAGTTTGTTTAGTACCACTTTGAGATATTTTTATGACAATTTAAGGGAAAGAGAAGTTCAGATGACACAACATCTAATATGGCTAGATAATTGCACATGGAAATTCGAGAATGCTAGAATATTTTATTGGTTGAGTAGGACGCACAAGAAAACTAGCATCCAAAATATGTGGAGATTTTTTGAGGCTGGACATGGGAAGGAGAACACAATGGAGTTGGTGCACATGTTAAGAGAGCCCTTTGCAGACAACAACTAAAATTTGAATATAAAGTCAAATTTAAAGATGCACATGCAATTGTGGAATGGTGTAATTTAAAATTTTCTGTAGGATTGAGCTATAACTCCACAATTAGATGCTTCTTCTGGCTAGTTGAAGAGCTATATATCCTTTCAAGACATGATTGTGATATAATCAATGGGTTAGATAAATAAAATTCAGTTAAGAGCTTCAATTCTAACTATAGTGCCCACACATAGTTCTGAATTAGTGGACAACTTTTTGATATATTACCTCTCCAAATTTTTCCAGGTGACGTGAATTCATAAGCCTTTCTCATTGAGCATGATTTTTGTTTTATTAGGTTCAATTGATTTTTTATGTTCTTTGGCTAGTTTGTGGTTGGTGTGACTCTTGCGAAATGGTTAAGTAATTTACTAAGATTTATTATGTGCTTTGGTAATTAAATCTTATTAAATAAAAAAAAGTTAAATGTGAGGGTATTTAATTAATGCAAATTAATTATATATTTATTAATTAAAAGTCTAAATGTGAAATTTTAAGGATTTAATTAATTATTAAATTCAAAATTTTAATTAAAGATAAATCTATTAATTGAAAATAAATTATCAATTGGATTATTAATTAAAAATAGTACATTCTTTTAGTCATAATTGATTTGCAATTAAGTTGCATGATCAATTAAAAATAAACAAAAGAATAAAATAGTTTTTAAAAGTTAAATGGATTGATAAAAACAAGAAACATTAATTTAAGATTGAAATTGAGTGAAAGTGTATTAAGTTATTAATTATTAAGTTGAAAATAATGCAAAAGGAGTATTGATATTAACAAAGTTTGAAGAGTTGACTTGAGTCCCGTAATTACATGGTTGAGTTCTGATTTTAGGTTTATTTTCCTTTATTAGGAATTCCTTGGTCATTATTCACACACACACATGTTTCAGGAATTGGTTGGGTTTTGGGAGTACAAGAACTTTGTTGAAGGCTTGGAGTATTTTGGAATTGCTCAAATTTCCATTGTTCTAAATTGATCGGTGTTATTAAGGTATGGTTTGAATCCCATGTATTCTTTATTTTCGGAAGAGGTTGTTTGTGTTGTGTCTTCTATATGTAAGGGTTTGATAATAGACATATTCTTGTAGTTTTGTTTGTGGGTTTTGCTTAATAAATTGTTTGGTGTTCAATTTTGCATAATAAGGGCCAGAGTTTAAATCTCGTCTTTTGGACTCATTGGAAATCCTAGTATTTTTATATAAATCTTGCCTACATAATAAATAAATAAATAAATAAATAAATAAATAAATAAATAAATAAATATATATATATATATATATATATATATATATATATATATATATATATATATATATATATATATATATATATATATATATTATAGACACCTAAAATTGTCCTTTACACTCTAATATTAATTTTTATTAATATTTTCCCTTAGTATTATAGTTGATTTTTATTAATTAACTATATTGTTATATTCCTCTATTTATTTAATTAAAATTAATTAAATTAAATAAATTCATATTCCCTTTGTATTTAAATTTTATTTAAATACTATAATATATTATACCTCCATTTCCCTATATAAAATAAATTTCATTTATTTTATTTCTCCACTAGCCTAAAGTTCTTCTAAACCTTGGTTAAATTAAAATAATTTTAATTTAATCATCTTTTTCCCTTTTTCCTAATCTTTCTTTTTACTAATATTCCTCTAATCTTGGTTAAAAAGGTGGATTACCTCTAATAATGTGCGGAAGCACCTTTACCAAAGTATCTGCCTCTCCATCTTTTTTCTCCACCAATCATTTCAAATTCATCTTTCCCACTAAAAGTGGAGTTTGAATTTTGCATTGCCTCTTAATCCTAGCCACTCATTTCTTTTGCTTCTTCATCTTAGCCACTCCTCTTTTGCCTCTTAATTTTGTTCATCCAATATTTTACCTCTTAATCTCCTCCAACAAATCCTATTCAATTTCTGTAAAAGAAGACCTCTCTTTCATTTGTAGGCTAATCTTGTAAGGATAATCCTTGTGTAGGTTGAGTTGAAGAGAAAACCCTAGGGTTTTGAAAGATTTGATCATATCTTGCAAACAACTTGGAATTTTTCTCTAAATTGTCAAAAATGTCTCAGTTCGAAAATCAACTTTTTTTTATTGTTTTACCACGAGTGATAAATTTTTTATTATTTTTCATGAAAATAAATTTTTGGTTGCAAATCAGCATATTTTTCTAAAAACTTTACATTTTTGGAAAGGTATGATAATTATACAGGGATGTGTTCTTTTTGTTTTTCATTTTGATGAAAGAAAATGGCTCCAAAATTCAATCTTTGAAAAATGGTTTATTTGGATAAATTGGGTCTCTAGAGCACAAATTAAAGAATATTCCTATTTTTTTAACATCTTGGGAAAGATCTCATATTTTTAGCAGAGGTCTCTTCTCTACATTTCTATTTTTGGGGTCAAAATTATATCAAACAAATCAGATCTTTTTGATTAGGTCAAAAGCAAAAAAAGATTGTGATAAACTTGCACTTTATTTGCACTTAGTTCAATGCATGATTGGGATTTCTTGCAATTCTTTGATATTTTCTATCTTCTAACAATGGTTTTTCAGAATGGTTGACCAAGATTAAGATATTTTGAGACTACTAATAAATTTATTTTGTACAACATTGTTTGAAGATCTTGAAAATATGAGACTACTAATTCATTGGTTTTGTAGGTTGTGTTAACCTACAAGTGATTGAATATCTTGACAAAGATTTAGGAGGTGACCGAGCTATTAAAGTAATATGTAAGATGATTAAATTAGTCAATATGTTGTCATTGATGTCAACTAGTTTTGACTATACTTATCATGATAGTTACAAAATATAAGATATATATATATATATATATATATATATATATATATATATATATATATATATATATATATATATATATATATATATATATATATATATATATATATATATATATATATATATATATATATATATATATATATATTTATATATATATATATATATTTGAATGTGTTTGTGGGTGGGGTGTGTTGAAAATATTGTAGATATATAGTACCTCCTAATCCAAGATAAGGAGATCCCAATTGATTAATTGAAAGGAGACGATCAATGCACAAAGGAATCAACTGGTTATGGATAAAGAGGGAAATGTGGTCTAGTTTCTTAATTATAAAGTAAAACAATAAATTAGAAAGATTGGGATAAAATGAAACACTTATCTTGAAATGTAGCACATCTGGAAATTGTTGTTTTCTAGTGCCTGTACTGAGTTTCTGGAAATTTTGTAACCTACTTTGGCCTGGAAACACAGAGACAGAGAAAACCTATAAATCTTTTCTTTTCTAACCAAGGTCGACCTTGACCCAAATACGGGGGCGCAATTGCGCCCTTTTATGTCGACCTTGACATACACTATTCCAACGAAAAATTTGTTCATGGATCCTGAAAGTTTTTAAAAAAGGGTATCTGAATCTACTATGTAATTTGTTGTTCCGTACCTATTCCTACAAGAAAAATGGTTTTGTTTGTTGGGGCAGGGGTTTGCCTTGGTCAAACTTTGATTTAGAAATTAACCTTGAAATCAAAACTAAAATGGAGAATGCTAGCAAGTAGTAGAAGAAGATCTAACAATGAAGCTATGATATTCAATAGATATGCAATTGTATTTGAAATGTAAACAAGTATGTTCTTATGAAATCTTAGACTCAACATTAAAAACCATAAATGTAAATTAAAACCTCCATGATTATATGCTTGGAATCCACCTTGAAGGAAGAATGAATAAATCTTGAGAAGAAGACTTGAAAACCTTGATTGAACACTTGGAAGCTTGAAAGTAGATGATAGCTTATGCGTAGAAAGATCCTCCATCCTCTTTTCTTTTTCCTCTCTTTTCTTCCTCCTTTTTTTTCCCTTCTTTATTTCTCCTACTTTCTTTCTCCCCTTAAAATGAGAGGAGAAAGCTTCCTTATATACTAGTCTAGGACACCAACTTCTAGAGAGGCTGACATATGAGAAATAAATTTCAATCAGGCTCATCCCCTTAATAGTGGACCTATGTTAAGTTTCTTTTAAGAGTCACCACTTCAAAGCCCAAAGAAGCCGACTCGGAAGCGGGAAAAGAAAATTTTGAGTCTCCCCCATATCTGACACACTTTCCAATTAAAAAGGGGGATTTGGGTCAAGGTTAAGGTTGACCCTGACCTAGGTCATGGTTGAGGTCAAACTTGACCCAGGGGATTAAGACCCCTAGAAAATATTCCAGGTGGGGAAAGCAGTTCCCAGAGAGGCCCAATCAGGGTTCTAAACATGCACAGAAGATGTAAAAGGGGCAAAAATTAGAGGGCAACATGATAATGGCCCAAAACACCCCCTATAAAGGGCTAAACAGTCTTAATATGGAAGTGCTTCCATTTTAAGATGATACATTAAGCCCTCACTTTAGCGGGAGTATGGAAATCAAACATACTCACGGTAAAGTTAGAAGAAAGACTCCAGTGGATCGCAACAAGGTAAAACATCACGTAGTTAAGGACATGAGACCCCAGGCAAAGGATTCTAACTCGACATACATGCACAAGGGTATGAAAACAAAGAGAAAATAAAGACAAAGCTAAAAGACACAAAAAAGAGGGGTTAGTACAAAAATAAACTCAAATCAACTAGCAAAGGAAACCTTGCTAAGAAATGCTTCCTATTCTAATATCATATTTGGAAAGCTATCATAAAAGCATAAATGACTACATAAGAAAGACAAGAGAAACACTATAAATAACATAGCTTCATGATCTAATCCTACTAGCATGAAAGTGAAAGAGAGAAAAGAGAGAGTGATTACCTCATCTAGTAAGATGCCCACCTTACCATGAATCACCAAGGAGGGAGAGCCCAATAGGTAGCCAAACCTGATAGTTCACCCATAAACTATGCTTTGTAGTTGTAATGTGTCTTCTAATGGCTTTTGGAATACCCATAGATCCACATTCTTGTATCACTATGGAATATAAAATGCGTGTCTCTTCATGATTTAGAAACTGATGTGCATTACCTTCAGAGGATTTAGCATATTTGAAATTAAAAATGTGTTTCTTCTTCAGGATTTAGAAACTTATGTGCATTACCTTTTGAGGATTTGGCAAAAATAAAAATGAAAATGCGTGTCTCTTTAGGATTTAGCAACTTATGTTCATTACCTTCCAATGATTTAGCATTTTGTAAAATGTAAACTATAGTATAAGGAAGACCCTATATATTCCCTCGTCCTTATCATGGCTACCTAATAGACATGATAAGGAAGAGAAGGAGGATACCTACTTCACAAAGTAAGGAGATATCTTGTTAGCAACAATGTACACTATATTCTTAGCAAAGAGTATTGACCCTTACATCGAAGAGCATAGATAATCATGAAAAAGGATATGTCACTTATGGAAAAAGGATCCTCAAAGAGAAATAGATCTTATCAACAAGACCCCCAATGTAGAGGAGTGCTTTGGATAAAATATCATCTTTCAAAGAAAAGTAAAGAGGGATCAAAGATTCAATCATCAAGCCCCCCACGATAAAGAGGAAGAGGAATCTTGGAATGAAGGAAGCAAACTCTAACCCCAGAGCAAGGGAAAGAGTTTATAAAGAACATAATTTGAAAAATAAAGAAGAGGTGATGACCTAAGATAGAAACCTCTCACATAAAAGGATATGCATATCCAAAACATCAATCAATATAAGGAAATAATGTTGCAGAATAAACAAATGTCACTAAGCTAAGGAAAGTAGATCCCTAGACAGAGAGAAAGAAGCAAAACCTTGCCCCACAGGGATGAAAGCAAGGGATATACCAAGATATGCCATAACAAAGAGATATATTTGCAAAATAAATGTATTTAGAAAATATATCATGAATACTAGAAGAGAGCTATGGATGATTATGAGTGAAGGAAAGATATCATACTACAAAACCATAGGGATAAAATATATAAAGAATAACCAATTAAGCTCAAAACAAAATACATGCTAAGAGCATAATGGATCCTAGAAAAATGGAAGAAATACCTCTTGCCACCCAGTCAAGAGACAAGAGGAGAAAATATCTATATTATAGAAGAATGAGGGGTATTTCCCGTATGGAAATTATGAAGAAATTGTAAAACTGCACGAGAGTGAGATATAATTCTTAAAGAAGCTCTTTATCTAACATACATCTTGAAATGCACACAATCAACAAGTAAATGTGTATTACTATAGTAAAAAGGACATTTGTACTTGGAGAGAGCATCTTTCAGCATAGGTTTAAATATTTCTTTCTTAGAATTCATTAATTGAACATACACCTTCTTAGCCACATCGTGAGGGGTATTAGGGTAATCTAAGGAAGGTGTTGTAAGAAGAACATGAAGAGGAGGGAAACGATCAGAATCAACCACCTTAAATTGAAATAGTGGAAAGCCAAGACCACACATATCTTGTTTAGGGGATAGATGAACTAGATATTTAATACCTTGTTCATTAACACCAAGCCCTAAACCCTTATAACATTGTTTAGCCACCATATTATATCCTATAGTGTACATATCTTGTAAAGCTTATGCAAGAGGTGATTGTTTACAGTGATCATGTAAAACATTGTGTAAGGTGGAATGATAGGTTTAGAAGAAGTTTTTTTTCTCTCCCCTTTAATATCATCATGGATCGGATAATAAGGGGAAGGTAAATCAAAGAATTCTCACACATCTGCATCATGAACCATAGTTTGAGCCCCATCATAAGTGTGGGAAGAACTAGGAATAGTAGATGGAGAAATGGGAATGGGAATATTATGAATATGGATTAGGAAGGATAGGATTAGGATTAGGAAGATTAGGAAATGGGGTATCATCTACCAAATTTTTCACATAATCCAAAAGAGCAATAAGTCTGCCACACAAATTCTTAATGAAAGTTTTGAAAGTAGGAAGGCTAGTATTAGTCAATCTCATAATAGCATAAGAAAGTGAAACATGAAGAGTGAAAAACATAATGAAATGGATGATACTCTCATAAACATCATAAGTACTATAAAGAGATGCTAAGAGGAGAATAATGAGGAGAATAACCACACACCAAAGCATCTCAAGGATCTTCATAGTGAATGAAATGCAAGAAATGTTTTTGTATTTTGATGAGTATGTAGATTTTTGTTTTATGTTTTTGTATTTTAAAATGAAAGAGCATAAAAGAAAACTAATCTAAGCTAGTCTTAAGGAAAAGAGGCAAAGCATCCAACACCAAAAAGAAAGAGTTGTCTATCGCGGGTTCACCAAAATGTAAGATATATATATATATATATATATATATATATATATATATATATATATATATATATATATATATATATATATATATATATATATATATATATATATATATATATATATATATATATATATATATATCTGTGTGTGTGTGTGTTTTTTTTTTTGTGTGTTTGTTGATGGGGTGCGTTGAAAATGTTTTAGATATATAGTACCTCCTAATCCAAGATAAGGAGATCCCAATCGATTGACTGAAAGGAGATGATCAATGCAAAAAGGAATCAACTACTTATGGATAAAGGGGAAAATGGGGTCTAATTTATTAATTACAAAGTAAAAAAAAAATCAGAAAGATTAGGATAAAATGAAACATTTATCTTAAATTATAGAAGATTTGGAAATTGTTGTTTTCTAGTGTCTGTACTAAGTTTCTGGAAATTCTGCAACCTGCCTTGGCTTGGAAACACAGAGATGGAGAAAACCCAAAAATATTTTTCTTTTCTGAGCCAGGTTGACCTTAACTTGAATATGGGGGTGCAATTGTCCCCCTTTATGTCGACCTTGACCTGCACTATTCTGACATAAAATCTATTCACGAATCTTGAAAGTTTGCCAAAAAGGGTATCTGAATCTGCTCTGTAATTCTCTATTCTATACCTATTCCTACAAGAAAAATGGTTTTGTTTTTTGGGGGAGGGGTTTTCCTTAGTCAAACCCTGATTTAGGAATTAACCTTGAAATCAAAACTAAAATGGAGAATGCTAGCAAGTAGTAGAAGAAGATCTAACAATGAAGCTATGATATTCAATAGATATGCAATTGTATTTGAAATGTGAACAAGTATGTTAATATGAAAGCTTAGACTCAACATTAAAAACCATAAATGTAAATCAAAACCTCCATGATTATATGCTTGGAATCCACCTTGAAGGAAGAATGAATAAATGTTGAGAAGAAGACTTGAAAACCTTGATTGAACACTTGGAAGCTTGAAAGTAGATGATAGATTATGTGTAGAATGATCCTCCTTCCTCTTTTATTTTTCCCCTCTTTTCTTCCTCATCCTTTTTCACCCCTTCTTTATTTCTCCTTCTTCCTTTCTCCCCTTAAAATGAGAGGAGAAGGCTTCCTTATATACTAGTCTAGGATCCCAACTTCTAGAGAGGCCAACATATGAGAAATAAATTCCAATTAGGCTCATTCCCTTAGAAGTGGACCTATATTAAATGTCTTTTAAGAGTCACCACTTTGAAGCCTGAAGCAGCAGACCCAGAAGTGGGAAAAAGAAATTTTGAGTCTCCCCCCACCTCTGGCACACTTTCCAATAAAAAGGGGGACCTAGATAAAGGTCAAGGTTGACCCTAACCTAGGTCAGGGTCAAGGTTGACCCTGACCTAGGTCAGGGTTGAGGTCGACCTTGACCCAGGGGGTTAAGATCCCTGGAAAATATGCCAGGTGGGGAAAGCAGTTTCTAGAGAGGCCTAATTAAGGTCCTAAACAGGCACAAAAGATGGAAAAGGGGAAGAAATTAGATGACAACATGATAATGGCCCAAAAAACCCCCTACGAAGGGATAAACAGTCTTAATATGGAAGTGCTTCCATTTTAAGATGATACATTAAGCCCCCACTTTAGCAGGAGTATGAAAATCAAAAAATACTCGTGGTAAAGTTAGAAGAAAGACTCCAGTGGATCGCAATGAGGTAGAACATCACTTAGTTAAGGACATGAGCCCCCGTACCAAGGATTCTAACTTGACATACATGCACAAGGGTATGAAAACAAAGAGAAAATAAAGACAAAGCTAAAAGACACAAAAAGGAGGGGTTAGTAAAAAAATAAACTCAAATCAACTAGCAAAGGAAACCTTGCTAAGAAATGCTTCCTATACTAATATCATATTTGGAAAGCTATCATAAAAGAATAAATGACTACATAAGAAAGACAAGAGCAACACTATAAATAACATATCTTCATGATCTAATCCTACTAGCATGAAAGCAAAAGAGAGAAAAGAGAGTGATTACCTCATCCAGTAAGATGCCCACCTTACCGTGAATCAACAAGGTGGGAGAGCCCAATAGGTAGCCAAACCTAATGGTTCACCCATAAAATGTGCTTTATAGTTGTAATGTGTCTTTTGATGGCTTTTGGAATACCCATAGATCCACATTCTTGTATCACTATGGAATATAAAATGTGTGTCTCTTTAGGATTTAGCAACTTATGTGTGTTACCTTCAGAGGATTTAGCATATTTGAAATTGAAAATGCATGTCTTCTTTAGGATTTAGAAACTTATGTGCATTACCTTCTAAGGATTTGGCAAAACTAAAAATTAAAATGCATGTCTTTTCAAGATTTAGCAACTTATGTGCCGTACCTTCCAACGATTTAGCATTTTGTAAAGTTTAAACTATAGTATAAGGAAGACCCTATATATGCCCCCATCCTTATCATGGCTACCTAATAGACATGATAAGGAAGAGAAGGAGGATGCCTACTTCACAAAGTAAGGATATCTCTTGTTAACAAAAATGTACACTATATTCTTAGCAAAGAGTATTGACCCTTACATTGAAGAGCATAGATAATCATGAAAAAGGATATGTCACTTATGGAAAAAGGATCCTCAAAGGGAAAGAGATCTTATCAACAATACCCCCAATGTAGAGGAGTGCTTTGGATAAAATACCATATTTCAAATAAAAGCAATGAGGGATCAAAGATTCAATCATCAAGCCCCCCACAATAAAGAGGAATTGGAATCTTGGAATGAAGGAAGAAAAATCTAACCCCAAAGAAAGCGCAAGATTTTATAAAGAACATAATTTGCAAAATAAAGAAGAGGTGATGACCTAGGAGAACAACCTCTCACATAAAAGGATATCCATAGGCAAAACATCAGTCAGTATAAAGAAATAATGTTGTAGAATAAACAAATGTCACTAAGCTAAGGAAAGTATATCCCTAGACAAAGAGAAAGAAGGAAAACCTTTCCCCCATGGATGAAAGCAAGGAATATAACAAGATATGCCATAACAAAGATATATCTTTGCAAAAAAAATTTATTTAGAAAATATATCATGAATACTAGAATAGAGCTATGGATGATTATGAGAAAAGGAAAGATATCATAATACAAAATCATAGGGATAAAATATATAAATTATAACCAATTAAGCTCAAAACAAAATACATGCTAAGAGCATAATGGATCCTAGAAAAATGGAAGAAATACCTCTTGCCCCCTAGTTAAGAGACAAGAGGAGAAAAGATCTATATTATAGAAGAATGATGGGTATTCCCCATATGGAAATTATGAAGAAATTGTAAAGTCACACGAGAGCGAGATATAATTCCTAAAGAAGCTCTTTATCTAACATACATCTTGAAATGCACACAATCAACAATTAAATGTGTATTACTATAGTGAAAAGAACATTTGTACTTGGAGAGAGCATCTTTTGGCATAGGTTTAAAGATTTCTTTCTTAGAATTCATTAACTAAACATACACCTTCTTAGCCACATCTTGAGGGGTATCAGGGTAATCTAAGGAAGGTGTTGGAAGAAGAACATGAAGAGGAGGGAAATGATCAGAATCAACCACCTTAAATTGAGATAGCGAAAAGCCAAGACTACACATATCTTGTTTAGGGGATAGATGAACTAGATATTTAATACCTTGTTCATTAACACCAAGCCCTAAACTCTTATAACATTTTTTAGCCATCATATTGTATCCTGTAGTGTACATATGTTGTAAAGCTTCTGCAAGAGGTGATTGCTTACGGTGATCATGAGAAAACATTGTGTAAGGTGGAATGATAGGTTTAGAATATGTTTCTTTTCTCTCCCCTTTAATATCATCATGGATCGGATAAGAAGGGGAAGGTAAATCAAAGAATTCTTGCACATCTGCATCATGAACCATAGTTTGAGCCCCACCATAAGTGTGGGAAGAACTAGGAATAGTAGATGGAGAAATGGGAAAATAACCACACACCAAAGTATCTTAAGGATCTTCATAGTGAATGAAATGCAAGAATTTTTTTTGTATTTTTATGACTATGTAGATTTTTGTTTTTTGTTTTAGTATTTTAAAATGCAAGAGCATAAAAGAAAACTAATCTAAGCTAGTCTTAAGGAAAAGAGACAAAACATCCAACACCAAAAAGAAAGAGTTGTCTATCACAGGTTCACCAAAATGTAAGATATATATATATATATATATGTGTGTGTGTGTGTGTGTGTGTGTGTGTGTGTGTGTGTGTGTGTGTGTGTGTGTGTGTGTGTGTGTGTGTGTGTGTTGAAAATGTTGTAGATATATAGTACCTCCTAATCCAAGACAAGGAGATCCCAATCGATTAACCAAAAGGAGATGAACAATGCAAAAAGGAATCAACTAGTTTTGGATAAAGAGGGAAATGGGGTGCAATTTCTTAATTTTAAAATAAAACAATAAATCAAAAAGATTAGGATAAAATGAAACACTTATCTTAAAATGTAGCAGATCTGGAAATTGTTGTTTTCTAGTGTCTGTACTAAGTTTCTGGAAATTCTGTAACCTGCTCTGCCCTAGAAACAAAAAGACGAAGAGAACCCATAAATATTTTTCTTTTTTGAGCCAGGTGGACCTTGAACCAAATATGGGGGCACTATTGTGCCCCTTTATGTTGACCTTGACCTACACTTTTTTGACAGAAAATTTGTTCGTGGATACCGAAAGTTTTCCGAAAAGGGTATCTAAATTTGCTCTATAATTCACTATTCCTTATCTATTCCTACAAAAAAAATGGTTTTTTTTTGTTGGGGGAGGGGTTTGCCTTGGTCAAACCTCGATTTAGGAATTAACCTTGAAATGAAAACTGAAATGGAGAATGCTAGCAAGTAGTAGAAGATCTAACAATGAAGCTATGATATTCAATAGATATGCAATTGTATTTGAAATAAAAACAAGTATGTTAATATGAAATCTTAGACTTAACATTGAAAACCATAAATGTAAATCGAAACCTCCATGATTATATTCTTGGAATCCACCTTGAAGGAAGAATGAATAAATCTTGAGAAGAAGACTTGGAAACCTTGATTGAACATTTGGAAGCTTGAAAGTAGATGATAGATTATGCGTAGAATGATCCTCTTTCCTCTTTTATGTTTCCTCTCTTTTCTTCATCCTCCTTTTTTCCCTTCTTTCTTTCTCCTTCCTTTCTCCCCTTAAAATGAGAGGAGAAGGCTTCCTTATATACTAGTATAGTACACCAACTTCTAGAGAGGCTAACATATGGGAAATAAATTCCAATTAGGCTCATCCCCTTAGAAGTGGACCTATATTAAATGTCTTTTAAGAGTCACCCCTTTGAGGCCCGAAGTAGCCAACCCGAAAGCGGGAAAAAGAACTTTTGAGTCTCCCCCCACATCCAAAACACTTTCCAATGAAAAAGGGGGACCTAGGTCAAGGTCGAGGTTGACCTGACCTAGGTCAGGGTTGAGGTCAACCTTGACCTAGGTCAAGGTTGAGGTTTACCCTTACCTAGGTCAAGGTCAAGGTTGACCCTGACCCAGGTCAAGGTCGAGGTTGACCTTAACCTAGGGGGTTAAGACCCATGGAAAATATGCCAGGTGGGGAAAGCAGTGCGTAAAGAGGCCCAATAAGGGTCCTAAACAAGCACAGAAGATGGAAAAGGGGTAGGAATTAGAGGATAACATGATAGTGGCCCAAAAGAGCCCCTAAGGAGGGCTAAATAGTCTTAACATGGAAGTGCTTCAATTTTAAGACGAGACACAAACATCTGAACATCTGTAGCAGGAAGAAATGGTGAAGAAATGAGATATCTACATAAGGCCAAGATGAATATGATAGATATGGATAAGGTATACATTGGGTAACTTATTGATGAGTCTATGGCATTATGTTGTTGACTTGAGCATGTTACATTATTCTATTATGAAGATGAGATCAGAATTGGACAAGTTAATGTGATCGGTAATTGAAGATTTCTATATGCATTGAGTTAGTTTTGTGTATACTGAGTGATAGTAATAATTGAGTTAGTTATGACTGACACATTCTGTATTAACCAAGTAGGATGAAAACATTAAATGTTTATAACAGCCGACTAAAATTGATGAGCTAGTAGATGCTTATGATTCAAGGTAAGAGATAGAGTTTTATATAAGATCAACGACTGAAAATTTTTAGAGATAATCAAATGGAAGAGATTGAAATGTGTTATTGAAACAACTACTGAGGAAGCTTGAAGAGGAAAAATGAATGATGGAGATTAAGAGGAAAAATCTAATGGATGAGGTGAAAATGGTTTACACGTCTAGTTAATAGACATGAGATTTATTATTGGATCTATCAGATGAATTGAGACTGCAGGAGAATTCACGTGAAGACATTTTTCATACACCACTGATCAAATTGGGTACATATAGAACTAAGCTGGACTACAATTATTACCAAGCATTAAAGAATTATACACTGAGTGAAGTAAGTTGGAGGATATAATGGAGTGAATTTATTATTGATCAAAAGAGTTATATTGAGAAAAGCATAGATTTGAATACTTTCAAATTGAGTTGTATTTGAATCAGATCACTACTAAATCAGTTTAACCATTGTTACAGCTAAATATCTTAACCGAGTGGACTTAATAGTCTTTTGTATTTCAATATGACATTTGATGAATGTTGATGGTTTTCTTGTTGACCCCATAGTGAATGCTGGTCAAGAGTTAACTGGTAGTGATAAATCCTCTAACAAGGTCACAAATTATAGTGTGTTTTGTAACCTTTAACAAGGTTGGATCCTAACCAAGCTCACTTCAGAAGAGTGAAATATTTTAGGTTACCGGTCCCAGGTGATTTTTCCCTTAGCAGCGTTTCCACGTTAAATCTTTGTGTTATGTATTATTTGTTGTGATTGGATTACTATCATACTTTACATATTTCATATTTGATTAATCAGTAAACATAGTTTTGAAAATTATTGGCAATCAGTAAATGAACAAAAAGATTGTTATTAATATATTACCGAGTTGATTATTTTGTTGAAGAATTTTGAAAAAGTACATCTAAGAGTTTGAGACTGTAGGATAATTGATTTAACTGATTCAACCCCCTCTCAATTATCTAACAATTGGTATTAGAGCTTGTTTTCTTGAAAATAAAGTTTGAAGGACTTGAGCTAAAGATTACAAGATGTATAAGAGAGAGGTGCAAAAGCTAAACAAAGATAACTTCTCAACATGGAAAAGTAGAATGAAGTTGCATTTATCTGGAATTGGAGAATCTGATGTATTTCACCTGACCAATGCTTACATATGACTAAAAAATGGACCTTTGACAGTTGATCAACTAAGAGACATAAATGAACACAACATGACAATGATAGAGATTGTTTATGCCCTATCTGATGTAGAATTTGAAGATATCAAAGCATGTACTTCAGCAAAAGCAATGTGGGACAAACTTGCACTAGTTCATGGAGGAGATGCAAATGTACTGAGGGTGAGAGAAGAAATCCTTAGAGGTAGATTTGATGATATGAAGATGAAAGAAGGTGAAAAAATTAAACAGTACAATAACCAAATCAAGGAGGTTATCAATGCTATCCAAGGAGAAGGAGGTGTTATTGATGAAGATACTATTGTGAGTAAAATTATTAGAACCTTTCTGCCTATCTATGCTATTAGAATCTCTGCTATTCATGAAATGAGATCTGCACCGGGTAATTTTCTTACACTTGATAGCCTAATCGGTAAGTTGACTACTTTTGAGCTGAATAACTATGATAACAGTATTGTACCGAGTGTTGAGTCTTCATTTATGTCATCCTTGAAGATCGGTAAGTCTAGCAGTAAACATAACATAAGGAATGAAAGTGATAGTGATAGTGAATATGGAATTGATGAGCTTGAAGCACTTATGGGTAGGAGACTTTAGAAAGGTAAAGGAAGGTATAAAGGAAAGTTACCTTTAGCATATTTTAACTATAAAGAAATTGGCCATATTGCAGCTAGATGTCCTAAAAGGAAAGATGATGATAAAGATAATGACTGATATAGTGAAAGAAACTCTGACAAAAGAGATAAATAGAAGAAAAAATTGAGACTATAAAGATAAAGGAAAGAATGCTTGTTACCTAGCTGGAGATGATGATGTTGATACTAACACTGACACTGATGAAGACATTGAGGTGGTATTCATAGCTATGAAACAAGATTCAAACGAAGAAGAAAGGTATGTTGAAACAAAACTTATATCTAAAGTTAGCAAGAATGATACATGGATTATTGATAGTGGCTGTACACATCATATAATTGGTGATGAGGACAAATTTTAATATCTTGAACACTATAATGGAGGATCTGTTAAAATGGGAAATGATACACCTTGTCTAGTGAAAGGAAATGGATCTATCTTGTTGAACAATATGATTAGATGTGAGAATGCATATTAGGTGAAAGAACTTAACTATAATCTATTGAGTGTAGTACAATTGAATAATTCAGGTCACTAAGTTGCATTTGAAAGTAGAAAGGTGAAGATCTATGATGAAACTGAAAAGTTGGTTGATACTGGTGAAAAATCCAAAGGTAATCTATTTTATCTTGATAATGCTTAAACTTCTTGTTTGTTGGCTAGAAATGAAGATGTTTGGTTGTGGCATAAGAGACTATGTCATGTGAATTTTGATAACATGGTTAAGATCAGTAAGAAAAGAAGAGTTAGAGGTTTACCGACTCTAAGTAAACTTGACCATGTCATGTGCAATCAATGTCAGAAAGGGAAAATGACTAAATCTAGTTTTAAGAGAAAGGAATATTCTTCTTAAGGTATTTTAGAGTTGGTGCATACTGACTTATGTGGTCCTATGAGAACTCAGAGTTATTATGGTGACAAATATTTCATTTTATTTGTTGATGACTACTCTAGGATGATGATAGTTATGTTTTTGAAAGAGAAATCTAAAGCTTTCAAAATGTTTAAGTGGTATAAAGCTAAAGTGGAAAAGGAAATTGGGAAATACTTTAAATGCTTAAGATCTGATAGAGGAGGTGAGTTTATTTCTAATGAATTCACTAACTTTTGTAATGAGCATGGAATTTAAAGACAGGTTTCTGCACCGAGGACACCACAACAGAATGGTATTGCAAAAAAAAGGAATAGATCTATAGTTGGCCATGCCACAACACCAATGATTGAAAAAGATGTTGCACAAATGTACTGGAGAGAAGTTGTTAGCACTACTATATACCTTGAATCGAGTTCAACTGAAGAAAGACACAAATAAGACACCTTATGAGTTATGGTTTGGCTACACACCTATTGTAAGTTATTTCAGAATTTTTGGAAGCAGATGAACTACATTCTAAAAGATGATAGAAATAGAAAATTTGATTCTAAAGGTGATGAAGGAATATTTATAGGATACTCTACTAAGAGTAAAGCATACAAATGTTTGAATAAGGCTACTAACAAAATAATTGAAAGTGCTAATGTGAAATTTGATGAGTTTTTTGAGAAAAATGATGAAGAAAGTAGGAAGGAACCATAAGACTATGGTAGATTTACATATATTGAGAATCCATTCTATCTACCTGAGCCATAGGCTGAGTCTATCAAGTGACAGGAAAATGCTACCGAGAATCAAAAAATACAAACCGAGAACCATGAAGATGTTACCGAGGAAGAGTTGAGCCCGCACCAACTGATGAACAAAGAAGAGAGCAAGTGTTGGAAACATTTGTGAGAAGACACCATCCACAGAAATAAATTATTGGAGACAAACAAACTGGCATGATGACATGAAGTAATTTTTTTAAAGAACACATATTTAGTTTGTGAATTTGAGCCTAAAAATGTTAAAGATGCATTTGAGAATGAAGAATGGATTAAGGCCATGAATGAAGAAATTGAGAAAATAGAGAAAAAAAAATATGGACATTGGTACCGAGACCGAGTGATAAAAATGTGATTGGAACAGAGTGGATATTTAGAAACAAGTTGAATGAAAATGGTGAAGTGACTAGAAACAAATCAAGCCTTGTATGTAAAGGATATGCACAAGAAGAAGGAATTGACTATGGTGAAACTTTTGCACAAGTATCAAGACTTGAAGGAGTCATAATATTACTTGCATATGCTGCTTATAAAGGATTTAAGGTTTATCAAATGGATGTGAGATCTGCATTTTTTAATGGAATTCTTGAGGAAGAAGTCTACATAGAACAACCTGAAGGTTTTGTTGAACGGAATAAGAAGAACATGGTTTGCAAATTGTACAAAGAACTGTATGGACTAAAACAAGCATCAAGAGCATGGTATGAAAGATTGCATGCTTATCTTATTAGTATTGGCTTTGTGAGAACAAGTGACAACACCAATTTATATTTGAAAGATGGAACTGATGATAATATACTTATTGCTGAAATTTTTGTTAATGATATAATATTTGGAGGACATGATGATATTTGCAAATCTTTTGTTGCTAAAATGAGAAAAGAGTTTGAAATGTCAATGTTTGGAGAGATTAAATTATTTCTTGGATTGCAAATACTACAATAAAATGAAGGCATATTCATCACATAATCAAAATACATCAAGGAAGTATTGAAGACATTTGGAATGGAAGATTCAAAACTAGTTGGAACACCTATGGTTACTAAATGAAAACTGACAAAAGATGATGAATCAACCGAGGTAAATCAGATGCTATATAGATTAATGATTGGCAAATTGATGCATGTTGTACATAGTAGGCCTGATATAGCACATGCAGTTGGGATTGTAGCAATATTTTCTGCTAATCCTAAGGAATCACATATGACTATTGTTAAAATAATTTTGAGACATCTGAAGAAGATCGAGCATCATGGGTTATGGTACAAGGAGGAAGGCAATTTTTAACTACAAGTTTACATTGATGCTGATTAGGCTGGAAATATTGATGACCGAAAGAGTACTACTGGTGGAGCATTCTTTTTGGGAGAAAGACTTGTAACATGGATAAGTAAGAAACATACATGTATTTCTCAGTCTACTGCTGAAGAAGAATATGTTGTTGCTACTACTAATTGTTCAAACATTGCATGGATAAAACAATTGTTGAAATGAATGAATGAGGAGATCACTGATCTAGTGATTATATATTGTGATAACACAAGTGCCACAAATATTTCAAAGAATCTAGTGATGCATGCAAAGACAAAGCACATATCAATTAAGTATCACTATTTGAGAGAACAAGTACAAGAAAAGAAAGTGAAACTGGATTTTGTGAAGTCTAAAGAACAACTTGCAGATATATTTACTAAACCCTCACTGAAGGATACTTTTGAGTGCTTGAGGTCTAGACTAGGGGTCCATCCCCTATCTATCGATCACTAAGGTGATCGGGAGGTTGCATCAACCTGTACTTTATCAGAAAATGAAATAATGTTGATGCATGTAGCTCACACTTCGGGATTCCTAAGGTTGTGAAGGAAGTGAAGATTATAGAAGTTGAAACAGAGAACTATATATCAGTACAGGAAGGTACTTGATCTGGACCGAACAAGAAAAATACTATTTGGCTACTGAAGAGCTATTTGAATATTTTCTTTTGGCATTATTGTCAAAGGGAGAGATATTTCTATGAAATATCATTTGGGAGAGAAGGATTTCAAGAACATAGGGAGAGAGATATCTATTGGCAAGAGAATTGAAGAAGATCAGATCCGTAGGGAGAGTCTACATGAAATGATGTTGTAGTGATTAAACATATTAAATATAAAGCTAGGGGGAGCTTACTGAGCTATAACATTTATCTATATAGTTGTAGAACATATGTTTGGTATTCTATGGCATATTTTATATTGTGTTTCCATCAATGCCAATGGGAGAGATTGTTAACCTACAACTGATTTAATATCTTGATAAAGATTCAGGAGGTCACCGAGCTATTAAAGTAATATGTAAGATGATTAAATCAGTCAATATGTTGTCATTGATGTCAACTAGTTTTGACTATACTTATCATGATAGTTACAAACATTTGAACATCTATAAAAGGAAGAAATGGTGAAGAAATCAGATAACTACATAAGGACAAGATGACTATGAAAGATATGGATAAAGTATACATTGGGTAACTTATTGATGAGTCTATGGCATTATGTTGTTTACTTGAGCATGTTACATTATTCTATTATGAAGATGAGATCAGAATTGAACAAGTTAATGTGGTTGGTAATTGAAGATTTATGTATACATCGAGTCAGTCTTGTGTATACTGAGTGACAGTAATAACTAAGTTCGTTATCATCGACGCATTGTGTATTAACTGAGTAGGATGAAAACATTAAATGTTTATAACAACTGACTGAAATTGATGAGCTGATAGATGCTTATGATTTCAAGGTAAGAGATAGAGTTTGTTATAAGATCAACGACTGACAAAATTTAGAGATAATCAAAGGGAAGAGATTGAAATGTGTTATTGATACATCTACCGAGGAAGCTTGAAGAGGAAAAATGAATGATGGAGATTAAGAGGAAAAATATAATGGATGAGATGAAAATGGTTTACACGTCTATTTAAGAGACATGAGATTCATTGTTGAATCTGCTGAATGAATTGATACTACAAGAGAATTTATGTGAAATTTTTTTCATGCACCACTGATCAAATTGGTTACATACATAACTAAGCTAGACTGCAAGTATTACCGAGCATTAGAGAATTATACACCGAGTGAAGTAAGTTGGAGGATATAATGGAGTGAATTGATTATTGATTAGAAGAGTTATATTGAGCTTAGCATAGATCTAAATACTTGCAAATTGAGTTGTGTTTGGGAGAATTCATTGAAGTAGGAGAGTATGCTCTTTTCTTTCAAGAAAAATCAGAAATCTAGACCTTCCTTGGTTATTCATTTTTGTTATTTTTTATTTTAGCTTTAGAGGGCCTACCAAGAGAGATATTTTGGGAATGACCCAAGTGGGGAAAAAGAGAAACCGACCACTCGACCGCACTATAATAATCCAAAGAGAGGGAAGAATTGGCTAGATAACTACTTGTTCATGTGTATGGCCTAGTTGCCTCAATATTTCTAAGTAAGACTACACTCGTATAGGCACTTGTAGGTCCATCTTGGTATTAATCTTGTTTACAAGACTACAAGGGGAGTACATACAACTTGTATAAGGCCTAGAGGTCTTGATATTTCTTGTGATAGTATAAATTTTTGGATTCTTGTGGGGCTATAGGCCTCAATTTTTCTTACGAAACTACAAGGAGTAGTCATGAATGGAGACCCTTACTAGACACCTTAGAATTTAGAGGCTAACCATTTTAGCCATGTGACTTCCTTTGTCCAAGGATTGATCCAAGTGGACTACCAAAATCACCCCAATATTACTCACCGTATTTTCTCCCTTGGATGCTAAGGCTTGAATGTGGTAATGTGGAAAGACATGTGTTGCAAGAATTGATCTGTTTCAATTGATCCATAAATTGTGTAGTCCTAGGAAAGGGCATTCAATCACTTAATTATGGGTCTAAGAGCATCAATTTGTGGGAAATTTTTGGAACACTCCCCTTTTTTACCTTAGGGAGAGTGTGTTTGACATGTCTTTGATTGTGTTGAGACCCATGGAAATATTTTGGACATACACATTGCGTAATTTCTTTCTATCAGTTAGACTTGTCACAATTTCTTGTATCCTTCAAGGTTTCTTTTTCCCTTGTTGGATTATTTACAAACTTTTATTTGTTCCTGTTTGAATCAAGGCACACATAGCATAGTTAATGCCTTGGATAAGAGTGATAATTAGTTCTTTCCATCAAACTAGACCAATCAAACATCAATTCCAATCAGTCATAGACCACTCAAATACATTCATCTTCCCTAGTCAAATTCAATCATCCAAATCATTCTTCTACATTCTTAATCATTCCTCCAAGTCCTAATCATCCTTCATCTTCACTACTTATTCATCCTAATTATCTTCCTTCTTAATGAGTCCCTTCATTATAATCACTTCTTCCTAGTCATTCATAACCTTCTTGATCATTCCAAATCATTCTAATAATCATCTCCTAATCATAAATAACATCCTTAGTCAGCTCCCTAATCTAATCCAATCATCCACAATCCTCCTTTTTATCCTAATCATCAATTTTATCCTAATCATCTTAATCCTCTTTCATCTTCAACATATTATCTTAGTCATCCATAATAACCTCCTAATCATTCTTAATCCTCCTCCTCATTCTTCTTATCCTAACCATTTGTAATACATCATTTAGGACCCTTAACCAAATCAATTTTCCTAATCAAATCAAGGTCCTAATAATAATCCTATTCATGTCATCATCTTCCTAATCATTCAACTTTCTTAATCCAACCTCATCATTTCAAGTTCCTTCTCATCTAATCACATCATCATCATCATCCTAATCCAATTCATTCATCAACTTCATTCTAACCAAGTTCTAATTCAATCCATATATCCCCATCATCCATATCAATCATATCATCCATTTCACTTGTCTTCAAAAATCCCTCATCTATCTTTTCACTTCATTCATTCTTAATCTAATTCTTATCCACACCCTCTTCTAATCTTCCACTTTTGTCTTAGGGGCACCATCTTAATCTTTGGACTTCAATCATCAAATCAAATCAAATCCAACCTTGAGGCCCTTCCCTCAAAAATCCAAAATCAAAATCAAAATCAAAATCAAATCGATCAAAATCCTTGAGGCCCTGCCCTCTAAATCAATCAAATCCATTATCCAATAATATCAAAATCCTTGAGTCCCTACCCTTTTAAATAAAAATAAAAACATTTTCCTTGTCCCAAGTTCATATTTCATCCATCATAAAATATTTCACTCTTAATTCAAATATTCTGCTACATTATCTTCTAATTCAAATCCAAAATATCTAATTCAACCATCATGAATATGGATTGGTTTCACAAAATGGTTGAGGACTTTAAAGTGCCAAATCCTAATCACCAAACTATACCTCCAATCCAACCCACTTATTAAACCTATCTTCAAGTCATATCCAATCCCAATCCATATTAAATTCCTTATTTTTCCTCTACCTTTGACAAGGTAAATCCACCTCATTATCCTGCATTCATATATGATTCCCTCCCCCACCAACATCACTCTTCCAATGTACCCAACATTTCCAAAGAGTTTAAAGAACTTAGAAATATTATCCAAAGTTTACAAAATGACAGTCAAAATAAAAAGAAAACCTTTGAAGAAATATGTCCTCTTGCATTTATCCTAATCCATAATCATCATCCTCCATCCAACCCCAATCCTCCACCTAATCCCCTACATTTTATGCTTGGTGTCCAAAATCATAATCCCAATCTTCTACCTAATCCTCAAGCTCCACATAATCCCACTCCTCCAAAACACACATTATTCCTACCGTCTAAAGCTTCACAATCACCCAAATATAGAAACTACACTCCCCTTTCTGACCCTCTTGATGTCATATTCCACCTACTTGTTGACCAAAACATGACGGTGTTTCAAAACAATATTCCATTTGATGAGAGTCAACCCAAACCTACTTGGTATAAGGAAAATGAATATTGTGATTATCATCGCAATAAGGGTCATGGTATCAAGAAGTGCTTAAAGTTTTAAATTTTTCCAAGACCTTATTGACAAAGGAGAGATTGAAGTTAAAGATCCCAATCCCTCCATTACATGATCCTCACAAGTCCATATTTGTCAAGACCTTGTCCAAAAGCATGCTAGCATGGATTCTTATTCCCCTTTAGATCAAAGTGTTCCTCTATCTCAAGATCCATTTATCCCTCTTGATTCACCTCATAGTTCCATTCCCAATCAAGATCAAGGAATCCCCTCCACCTTCGTCAATGATCCCCTTTTATCCTAGGGCTTATCATCCACTCCCCCTCCATTTTATTAAGATATTTCTTGTATCCAATCCACTAATTTTCCTCCACGTCAAGATTAAATCACCCAATCTCATGATTTCATCCCCTTTACTACATTCCATGATAACCATTCATATCTAGATCCAATCATCCCTTCCACTCCACCACATAGATCTCTCCAAAGTAAAGATCAAAGTATCCCTTCATCTCCATGTCATGATCCCAATCCATCTCAAGATCTTATTATCCCCCCTAATTCCCCTCATGATTCTAATCTTCCACAAGATCCTATCACACCTATCCAATCCATCCAAAAATCCCATGTGCATGATCTTGGTTCCTCCACCTCTATCCAACATGGATTCCTTCAAGAGCTTATTATTCCTCCTATATCTCCTCCCTTGGACTCACATCTTGTGTTAAAAATAATAAGTACCCCATTGAAGAAATAATGTCTCAAGATGTTGGCTCACATTCAATATCCAAAATCTCTCCATATAAAATCAAATGTTTCCATCCCCCATCATCAAAGCTAAACCCTTCACCCCTTCCATCCATTTTGGGTCTTTATTTAGAAAAATCCATCCCTTCCTCATCTACCTCCATTTTAGGTCCTTATATCCCAACACTAAACCCTTCATCCCTTCCATCCATTTTGGGTCCTTACATCCATCCATCCATCATATCCAAGTCTACCACTTCATCACCTCAAACCCCTTATAAAGATCAACAAAGACACACATCCTTGAATTCTTTCCAACATTCATCCTCCATCATTCCATCCATAAAATCTCCATATCATCCATCCTCATGAACCTATACCATGGCTAATGGAAGCACATGGGATGCCAAAGATAAAATGCATAAAGCCAAAAATCCACAAGAATCCAAGGATCAACATGTTCCATCTAAAAGACATGCTCAAAAAATAAAAATATGATCCAAATGCAAGAAAAATTCAAAAGTTCACAAAGGTCCAAAATGAAAAAATAAAAAATAAAAAATCATGTGGATTCCTAAGTTACTCATTGAAGCAATGCATCTCAAAGAAAAATCTAAATTGGCATCCAACCTTTCTAATTCAAAAGCTTCCTCCACTCATAAATCCTTCAACCCTCCATCTTCCAACTCTATTTTGGGTCCTTATGTCCCAAAATCCACTAGCCTAAGTTCACTATTTCCTTCATCTATTTTGGGTCCTTACATCCCAAAATCCATGCTTTCTCATCCATCTCTTTCAAAATACCTTCCTCCAATACTCCACCACCCATCATGGTGTATGCCAATGATGATCTTCCCATATCCTTCCTCTATTTGTTCACAAGTCTTCTAGCCCACCATCTATTATCCACCAATCCTTCTACACCTATCCACTCCTTTAATCCAATCTTTTGCATAAATCCTTATCCCACCACCACCTATTCATTTCAACCCCCTTTCCACCATCCTACCAAGATTTATGAGCATATATCCAAAGTCCCTTATTCTATATCAAGGGATACCGTCCATAGAATTATATGCTTGAGTCCCTCGTCCATATCTGCATTATCATTCCTTCCATAAAGTTCCTTAAAAAAAGAGAAAAATAAAAGAAAAAATAATTGTAAAAAAACAAAAAAAAACATCCAATGGTGAAAATTTGGCAATCAGATGCGTTGGACAAGTACCATGATGAAAACCTGGCAAACAGGTGCCATGTTTAATCCCTCCCTCTAGTTTTTCTTCATACTTGGAGGAAATTCCTTCTCACTATCCATCCATAATATCTTTCCTATCATCTACTTCACGTACATATCATATCTTTTCCATTCACCTCCCCTTGCACTCCATACTTGGGAGAAAAGTACATCCATACTTGTAATACCCCAAAAATGGGCTATAAGTTCATTAATCTCCTACATCTTCAATTCTAATGAAATCAACATCAAAGTCCTAATCTAAGGCACATCTAAACATCATCGAATCATAATTGATTATCTTAAATTCTGCATCGGGGAATATTCCTACCAATATTCCTAATTATCTTAATTATCTTTAATTTAATGATTATTTGGCGATAAATCACATTTATCGTAAAGTTTGATTAATTGAATATTTTCATATTTAATTAATTAGATTTAATATTTGCCACTTAATTGTGTAATTAAATTTAATTCTATCTATTATTAATTGTATTATTTAATTTTGACAATAAATCTAATATCATATGAATAATTGATTAAATTCTTATTTAATTAATTAAAGTAAGTTGTCATTATTTAATAATATAGTTTTTAATAAAAGTTTGATTAAATAATTGATTAACTCATAAATCAATTGTTTTATTTTTAAAAGCAGTTAAGTTGGAAATAAATCACTTTATTATTAAATTAATTCATAAATAAAACATGCACAATCATAAAAGCAAACAACTATCAATTATCAATTAAAGCTATACTCTATTTTGAGTTAAAACTTAGCTTTTGCATGTTTTTGTGAGTTAATTATCCTTTATTTAAAAATAACTCAAAAATCAACCTGAGTTATTTGAGTGATTTATGGCTTTTTCTCATGCACCTCCAAAGCCCTGGATTTCTATAAAACCAAGGCTTTAGCTCATCTCTCAATCATCTATCAAATTTGCATCCAAGCATCTCATATTTTTGCACAATCACACTGGAGAATTGAAATTGAAGAATCAAAGCTCTTGCGAATTCAAAGCTTTGTGAGATCAATTTCAATTTCATAGTTTTTATATCTTAGCATAGAATTTCATAGTTTTCATATCATTGTTAGAATCTTCATTGTTAGCTCATTTAGCATCCATAGCATATCAGTTTATCATTCTTATTGCATAGAAAATATTAAAAATATAGATTAATTGCATTCAATTTCATATCCATCTTTTGCATTCAAATCCTTCATTTAGGTGTCGTCTAGGTCACTGATCTCGATTACAATCTAAGAACATTAATCTTGCACCTACTAGAAGGCAGTAAATCGCTTGGTTAGATAGTTTTCAATTTTGCATGATTTTGATTATTACTAACCTCTAATGTTTTACTGAGTGTTGTGTCTACAAATCAGGTACAATTTTCACACACACAATACTATGATACCAAAAATATCTTCCACATTCCCTCTCCACCATCCATTTTCCTATCTGATTTCATTATCATTTCCTTTCCCATCTTTAATCTTGACTATCCTATGCATCTCCTTTATCCATATGTACCTTCCATAACCCTTACTCCTTATCTATCCATTTTCTTGCATAACTCCATCCATTTTCACATATTTTATCTTGACATCCCTATCCTCCATCTCATATTCCTCATCATATTCATTCCCTTAATCCATTAATCATAATACTCTTTAAGTCCATACGCCTTCCCATGTCCTTGATCTTGATTATCATATACATTTCCTCCATCCATTATCTATTATCCAGTTCCATCTATATCCTCCATATCATTATCCTCTATCCTCCTCATACCCTCCATTTCATATCTCTTATCCATCCATCTTTCACTTTCATACCTTTTCCCTTCATAAAAAACTAGAGTTACTAAAATACAAATAAAATATCCCTACATCCTTTGAATAATGAACAAGCTTGCATCTCTTTCATGCATCCTTTACAAACCATCTTTCCATTTTGTACATCCTTTATCCACCATCACTCCATTCTTCATCCTCTACACCATATCACTTTACTCCCCTCATATCCTTTACACTTCATCCTTCCATCCTATACATTGTTATCCTCCATCTTTCTATCCTTCATTCCCTCCTTCTAGTGTAGGGAATTTAACTCATTTCCACATAGTTCTTGGATATCCATCCCTATATCAACCACATTATATAGTCTTCCATATCCTACTCTTACCTTTCCATTCATTTTATCTATCTCCTATCCAATCTCTCCCTTACATGCATTCATTTTCTAACCAAACTTCTCTCCACACTTTATTATTACTTAGTTCTCCTTTATCATTGGTACCAATCCACTTATCCTTTCTCCTATCACATCCTATTCAATCCCTTAATAATTATTTCATCTTATTCAAACCATCTTATCTATAAAATCTATTTATCTTCTAATCAAATCAATTTATTCCCATTCCATTATTTTCAAACTTATCTTATCCAATCTTCTTCTCTTACAATCCCATTCTATCCAATCCACTCATCCAAATAAATTAAAAATTCAAAAAATCCCAATAATCCAAAAGATCCCAATTCAATCCAATAAAGTGAAATCAATACTAATCCATGCAATCCAATCTTGCAATCGAGCATGTTAATCTTTAATCAAGCCATCATATTAAGCCAAATTAGTTGATAATCAATTGATCAATTTCAAACCCTATCATCATAATGGTATGTATCCTTCCCAATCCTTGAGGCCATGCCCTCCCAATCACTCAATCAATCAATTAGTTTTTAGCTTGACTAGGGGCAATATATTGGCTTTCTTTTGGTTTGTTATGCATGCTTGCTTGTTTCTTGTATGTATTAATTTTTTTTGCATCAATCATGGTCTTTGTCTTCTATTGTCACAAGGGCATAATGGTCTTCAATATCATGATGTCATAAGGAATATAGTTGTATTTGACCTTTTTGATCATGTACTTGGCACATGGTCATCTTGGTTCCTCATACCTTGATGCATAACATCAAGTACAATATCAAAAATAGGATGTGCTCTCTCTCTTTTAACACAATACAATCCCCAAAATCCTTTTGCATTTAGTTACTTTCATTTTTCATTTTACATTGAGGCTCCTATTTATTTCCTATCCCTACCATATTTGTTCTCCTCCTATTTATTTCAAGAGAACACTTGTGCTCTTCTCACTCATATGTCCTCTTGAGGGGGCATACCTGTACCTCTTCATCATCCGTCCTCATCCTTCCATATTGGGGCATCTTCCTTTTCTTTTACTTCGATGCGATATTGATTTCGATATTGGATTAAAGAGGGGCAAAATGTAGATACCTAAAATTTTCCTTTGCACTCAAATATTAATTTTTATTAATTAACTATATTGTTATATTCCTCTATTTATTTAATTAAATTAAATTTAATTAAATAAATTTATTTTCCCTTTGTATTTAAATTTTATTTAAATACTATAATATATTAAATTAAATTAAATATATTATCCCTCCATTTCCCTATA
>BSBK01002124.1:1085000-1147500 GCA_027943335.1 Chamaecyparis obtusa | reverse complement strand
CTGCAAACTTCTGCTTAATAGATACACACTATATTTAGATCTTGGTGAACTGTGAGTTAGACCTGTTGTCTTGATTAGTTCCAATGAATAGCATACACTCTCTTCTTTGTCACATAGACCTTCTACTGATGGCTCAATACTTCACACCTTCTGCTCTTCTCTTCTCTTTCAACTATCTGTCATACTTAGCAATTACAACTGACCGACTATAAGTATCTTTCTCCAAATGATATAATCAAGTCAGCCTATTAGAAATTACTTGAAATCATATTAGAGAAACAATATAACTCTCCAACAACATCTCCAATGACTATACTAAGCACGTAACACAAATTAGGACCACACAACTCGACATGAGTAGACACATTGCTTCACACAGTTGGATCCACCAAATTAAGTGAAGCTTTATTCTCATACTAAAATACATTATGCAATCTTAACCAAACATTATTAAATCTTCTCCAAACATGAAACCAAACACACATATCAAAATAATAGGTGCAACTACTAAACAATATAAACAATGTCGGCTCCACCAAATAAACTCAAGAAACTATAACTGGCAACTGGAAACATCATAACTCAACCTGTACTGCACAACTGACTATACATCCATAAACATAGCATTATAAACATGTCTTCTACACAAATATGAATGCACAAGGCTTCACCATAACCATACTAAAAATCACATACAAAAATCTTCTTGGGACTTGTTAGGAACACTATTGATATAAACAACTGTATTATTGTCTTCACTCATAATCAACCTCTGCATCTATGATATCATGCTGATAAGATATCTAAGAAACATATGCTCAAGGATCTCTACATAGAACTTCCATGCACACTACTTAACATATGTTTTCATCAATGACATACAGTCAACACTGGCTTGCTAGCAAATATCCAACATGTTTTTCTATGCAACAATTCAATAATAATGTTAGGGCAAGGTGTGCCATTATGCACCTCAAAATTTTTACATCTTCTTAGTGGAAGATTGAGGAAAAGAAACTTAAGCTTATCATGGAGACTGTCACTTAGGAGCTATTTCTTGAGAAATTTTTGGAGCACTTCTTATCTAATCAGTGGCAGTAGTAGTGCATGAATGAGTTCCAAAATCTATGGAAATTATCTATGATTTTCTAGGACTATGATTGTCATTTCTTCAAGCTCAAGCCTTATGTACGATTTAGTGATAAATCACCACTAAGGTTGTATAATTTCATCAATGGGCTTATTGGTCGAGTGATTTGGGGGGCTTAAGGTTTTCAAACCTAAAACCCTCAAGGAAATAGTTATTAAGGCTACCTTGGTGGAGGCAAATTTGACTTTGGGTCATAGTGGACAACTGGGAGTTCAGACTTGTGTTCCTACACCTTTAGGTTATAGCGCCAATCACTCCCAAGGGGATGGGAACTTCATGAAACCTCCTCCCTATTTCTTGAATTAGTAGCAAAAGGGGTTGGACCCTCTAGAATAGAGCGGTGGTTATTAGTCTAAGAACTTCTATAACTTTTCACGCAACAGTCACAACCAACCCAACCATCTTGCACAAAGAACACATTTAGTTGCTAGCATAGGTAGCTATCAATAGTCTAGTGCATCCTCCACTGGGAGAGGTCAAGGTAGAGGTAGAGGTTGTTTCTCATGTGGACAATATGGTCACATTGCAGTGAATTGACCTTAGTGTGCATTGCAATTTTTAGGATAGAGGCCTATAGTAGGAGATGCTTCCATATCTCATAGAGTATTTGTATTAGTGGAGCATTGTGAGTCAGACCACTAGGGAAATGTATTAGAAACTTCAAGTGCTACTATGGGTATTTCTCTTTCTATATTTTTATTCAGGAGCTACAGATTATTTTATATCTCCTTCTGTAGTAAATAAATGTGGCCTAGTGGCAATAAAGCAAGACATAGGTTAGGAAGTAGAGTTAACCTCTGGGGAAATGGTATCAACAAAATCTCTAGTGCATGAATGTGAGTTAAAATTTGGTAAATTCATTACCTTGATTGATCATCATGTCATTCCTTTGGGATCATATGATATTGTTCTTGGGATGGATTGACTAGGCTCTCATGGAACCAACATTGATTGTAGAAAAAATATGATCAAAACTAAGGACAACGTTGACAAGGATTTTGAGATTGTGGAAGTTCAACGTCCTATATCCCTTTGTATGATTTCTGTTATGCAACTCAAGTGAAGTATGAAAAAGGGTTGTCAATTTTTTACAGTAAATATGAATGAGATGGATGAAGTTGAAACTAAGGAGAAGACTCTTGATCATCCCACTCTTCAAGAATTCATCTATGTTTTCCCTAATGATATTTTGGGTATGCCACCAAAGTGTGACATATATTTTTGCATTGATTGTGTTCTAGGAGCACAATGTCCTATATCTAGAGATACTTACCAGATGACCAAACAAGAGATGAGTGAGCTTAAAATCTAGTTAGAGGAGATTTTGGTGAAGGGTAGTATTTGGCCAAGTGTTTCTATATGGGGAGCACCTATACTCTTTGTTAAGAAGAAAGATGGATATTTATGCTTGTGCATCGACTATAGATAGTTGAACAAAGTAACGATCAAGAACAATTATCCTTTGCCAAGGATTGATGATCTCTTTGATTAGATAAAAGGGGCCAAGGTATTCTCAGAGATTGATCTCAAATCAGGATACCATCAGTTACCTATCTAGGATGCACATATTCACAAGACTGCATTCCACACTCTCTATGGACATTATGAGTTCACAATAGTCCCTTTTGGTTTGACAAATGCTCCATCTATTTTCATGTGCCTGATGAAGGGAGTATTTCATTCTTACCTTGAATTTTTTTTCTTTTCTTCTTGGATGACATAGTGATATATTCTAAATCCACAGAAGAGCATGAATAACATCTATGCCTAGTTTTGCAATGTATTCATGACAATCAGTTATATGCTAATTTGGAAAAGTGTGACTTCTTTTAGTTTGAGGTTCAATACTTGGGACATGTGATCACACGTGAGGGTATTTTAGTATATTCTTCGAAGAATTTTGGCTATATTAGATTGGCTAATCCCCAACAATGTGTCTAAGATTCATAGTTTCATGGGCTTGGTGGGATATTATCACAGGTTTTTTAAGGACTTCTCTAGAGTTTCATATCATATTACTTATCTTCAAAGAAAAGGGAAGAAGTATGTTTGGAGAGAGAAGTGTTAAAAGGCTTTTCAAAAGCTCAAGGATAATTTGACTAGTGCACCTATTCTAGCAATACCCTACCTGATGGGTGATTTTATGGTGTGTGCTAATGCTTCTTTGGAAGGTTTTGAAGTAGTCCTTATGCAAGAAGGATGTGTGATTGCTTATGAATCTCAAAAAATCAAGGATTGTGAGTTGAACTATCCTACACATGATCTTGAGTTAGCAGCACTAGTTCAAGCATTAGTCTGACGGAGACATTTTCTATTGGGACATTGATTTGAGCTTCATAGTGATCATCGTAGTTTGCAGTATATCTTTATCAAGCCTAATATAAATGCTAGGTAGAGGTGATGGATGGATTTTATATGTGAGTATTACTTTGAGGTCAAGTACATCTAGGGTAAGGAGAATGTGGTTTCTAGTATCTTGAGTCGTAGGAGGCATGAGATATCATTTTTTACTCTTGGTGTAGATTTTCAGAGTTATATACTCCTGGCACTTCCTACAGATACTTGGTACAAGGAAATGAGTGTTGAGATTGAGTCAGGAAGACCTCTGGAAGGCAAGTTTTCAGGCTACATTTTCAAGTTAGATAGACTTTTACATTATATGATCTATATATATACCTCCATCAAATATCTTTATACCTTGATTTTATCTAAGGCTCATTTTGCACCTTACTTGACACATCTAGGTGTCAAGAAGATGCATGCAAACCTTCAACAACTATAAATTATTGGTTCGATATAAAATGTGACATTTTTGATTTTGTGGCAAGATGTCTAGAGTGTCAGAGGGTTAAGGAAGACCATCAACATCTAACATGGATTTTACAACCTAATCTCATTCCATCATGGAAATGGGATATCATCTCAATGGATTTCATTATGGTTTTTCCTATGACTCCTCGCAAACATGATACCATCATCGTTACTATTGCCCGGTTGACCAAAGTGGCACACTTTTCTCTTATGAGAGAATCTTATACAACAATGTGAATAGCTAGAGTCTTTATGTAGGATATTGTGAGACTACATGGTATTCCTCATAGGATTATATCAGATAGGGATCTAGTATTAACAACTTCATTTTGGACTTCTCTGCAGCACGATCTTGGAGCACAATTAAATTTTAGTTTGACATATCACCTTGAGACTGATGGATAGATAGAGTGGGTTAATCATGTGTTAGAGGATATGTTTAGGATGTATTTCATTGATAGACAAACTCATTTGGAGGACTATTTGTATTTAGTCAAGTTTTCCTACGAAAATGGTTATCATAGTTTGATTGGTATGTTTCCTTTTTAGGATTTGTATGGCTGTCCTTTTTGTACACCTTTGAGTTGGGATAGGATACAGGATCATATTTTGTTAGTTCCTGAGATGCTTTGAGATATGGAGAATCAAGTGGAGCACATCTGTGAGCATGTTGTGTGTGTGAAAATTGTACCTCTTCAGAAGACACAACACTTTAGTAAAACATTACAGATTAATGATAAGAAAATAAACAATCAATGAATATATCATCAATCAGGTGATTTATGGCCTTCTAGAAGACGTGAGTATGGTATTCTCAGATTTGACCAAGATCAGTGACAATGCAATGCCTAAACGAAGGATTTGAATGCAAAAAAGATTCAAACGAATGCAAGATTTAAGCTATGTTTTTGTGATTTTCAATGCAATAAGAATGATTAATCTAGATGAAATTGATCTAAAAATTGATATCAAATGAAAATAAACTAATCTATGAATGCAAAAACTAGAAAATAAATGATAGCGATTGATCTCAATGGATGCACAATCTCTCAAGAACTTGACAGTATAACTCTGTTGTTCTCAAAATTGCACATGATTTGTGAGGGACTGAGGGTTGTTTATATAGAAATCTAGGTTTGAGAACTCATGGAAAAGCCAAAAATCACTCCTTGGTTAACTCAAATTGATTGGCAAGTAATCAGGGAATTAGAAATAGTTATCTTGTGAAAATCATACAAATCTTCTTTTTAACTCATAATTGGAAGTTGAGATCACTCCAATATACTTTTTAACTAACAATCATATGTTGAGTTTAGAAACTTAACAAAACAAGTTCAAGAGTTGATTTTGAGTTTAACTGATCTTCTGATTTTTTTGCATAGATAATTGAGTTTATTTAATTTCCATGTGCTTTATTCTCAACTTTTCTGATTTAATTTAAAAATAACTGATTTATGGGTTAATCAATTATTTAATCAAACTTTATCCAAAATCATATTATTAAATTTGACAATTCAAATTAATCAATTAAACAAATATTCAATCAATTATTTTTGAGTTTTTGATTTATTGTCAAATTAACAATATTAATTAAGAATACTTTAATTAAATCTAATTAAATTAATTAAGTGGCTAAATAAAGTTTAATTAATTAAATATTTAACATATTCAATCAATTGCACTTAGGATAAATAAAATAATATCATTTATCACCAAATAATATTTAATAAGAGATAATTAGGATAGATTAGGAATATTTGGGAGTATTCCTCAATGCAGATTTATGATAGGATCGATTAGGGTTTCAATTACTTGATGTGTAGATGTGCCTTGGGTTAGGACTTTAGGGTCTATTTCGATTGATTTGTCAATGTAGGAGGTTAATGGTACTGAAGCCCATTTTTGGGGTATTACATTTTGCCCCTCTTTGAATTACTGTGTGAGGCGCAGTGGCTCAAAGATAAATCTATTCATTGAAAGCCCAGACTCAATTATGTGATGGAGAAAATGATCCTGGTTTGATTGATTGATTTCTAGATAGAAATCAATTGAGAGGTTTTAAGATGTGGATTTAAGTCCTGATTGACTAAAGAATCAAAGATGATGTCAAAAATAGCAACTCTAAACCTGTGATTATGAAGAAGTGATAAAACACCTGATTCTGAACCTATGATTACGAGGAATTGAATATCTTGACTCCAGACCTATTTGTCCCATGGAATCGAAAGGATACCAACTCCAAACCCTTCAGGAGGTTAATGGTACTGAAGCCCATTTCTGGGGTATTACATTTTTCCCCTCTTTGAATTACTATGCGAAGCCAAGTGGTTCAAAGATAAATCTATTCATTGAAAGCCCAAACTCAATTATGTGATGGAGAAACTGATCCTGGTTTGATTGATTGATTCTGAGATAGAAATTGATTGAGAGGTTTGAAGATGTAGATTTAAGTCTTGATTGACTAAAGAATCAAAGATGATGTCAACAATAGAAACTCTGAACCCATGATTATGAAGAAGTGATAAAACACCTAATTTTGAACCTATGACTATAAGGAATCGAATATCCTGACTCCAGACCTATTTGTCCCAAGGAATTGAAAGGATACCAACTCTGAATCCTTCAATTATGAAGAATCAAGGAAATAACACATCTGAATCAATGGTTATAAAGAGCTGATATAGTTTACAAGATTAAGAGAATACCATATTTATATGGATTTTGATGATTTTGATATACCCCAAGCGATATGCCACAAGCGACAAGGACTTTGATGAAGTCAACGATTAAACTTGGTTGTTTTCTTGATTGCTGAAGTAGATTTGATCGACATATGTGATTAATGATGTGTAATACCATGCCTCCTTCGGGATTAAAATTGAAATCAAGCAAGAAATCTAGTTTGAATTGATATGAAGTATTGTGATTGACTGTAGAATTGGTTGTATACGTTTGGGGATGCATTCTACATCATTTAGAGGTCCTATTGACTAAGTGTGACTAGGTTTGACCATGGGTTGACCATGGTTGACCAAGTTGAAATTCTAAAAATTTGATGTTAGATGATCAAATAGGTTGAGCTCTAGATTCGTGTGATGTTGTGAAGGTTGATTATGTAAGCAGTCGGCCGTCTTGGGTCCAAAATTTTAAATCACATTTTTAACAATTGAAATGATCTCAAATTTCAATTTTGATCTTGAAAATGGATTCAAGACGTCAAAATTAGCTAGGGGTTTTGTTTTCATGTAAATTAGAGCACTTTGAAAATTTAGGTCAAAACCTATATAAGGCCAAAAGGGGTCATTTTCAAATCATTTGTGCCATTTGACTTTTGAAACTTGTGGAGCCCTTTGAGAGTGAAAATGGTGGTCCCTACGTCTTCACATCAATTTGAGAAATCTCATTGGTTTTAGCGGCCCCGATAGTATGGGAACTCGATATATGGACCTTTGAACACCTCTTTGAATTTGAATTTGCATGTTTTTATTGAATTTGTAGGATTTTTAGCCTTATTTTTCCATTTTTTAATTTTTGCTTCACGGGTTGTCATACGACATTTGGTACACTATTGTACAACAATCCAAGTTTAGGTAGAATGTTGTGTGTGTTAGTGTAGAGTGTCGTATGGGAGACACCCATCTCTCATACAACATTTCTTCGCATCCATAGTTGTCCTACGACAACCTGTGTAGTGTCATTTTAGAGCAATTGTGATATGGGTGCTTGTATAGTGTCGTACGACACTTGACACCAATTTTTAATATCCTAAAATTTTGTATGAAAAACAATGAGTGTTTTTAGGGTACTTAACAAATTTTTTCAAATTTTTTGATTGCTCAGCTAGTTTTAATTGCATTTAATGCACCTTTTAAATTTATCATTTTGTCAATTTATGTACATTTGACTTTGATTTGGATCAAATTATTGATGTTGTTTTTTCTTTTTGTGCTTGCAGATTAGGTAATCCAATATACATGTATGAGGGTCACACCCAACCACATAGAGGTTGTGCATCTCACTTCCTGATCCCCTCAAAGTGCATCTGGCCACCTACGGGTTTGAGCACTTGATAGATTTGCCCGAGATCAGGGAAAATCATGATCTCCTTACAGCACTGATAGAGAGGTTCCACTCGAAGATGTAGACTTTCCATCTTCCCACATGGGAGATTAAGATCACACTTGAGGATGTATACCGCATCCTCTGGATTCCATTCCATGGTTTGTGCCCTGACTACATTAGCTTAGGGAACACAGGGTTGTAGGCATTTTACACAATTTTTTGTGCAGATGAGAAGATTGTGCCACAGATCCCTTGGGAGACCCTGGTGCAATGGTATGGTTAGATGCATAGGTTAGAGTGCATCATTGCAGGGATGATTGGAGGGATTATCAAGTTTGACCGTCAGGAGAATAGTTTCCTCATGGGATGGTCCCCGATGGTACAACACTTGATGGCAGAACCTGCATAGTTTGGGCGGGGTCAGTATCTATCAACACAAATGTTTTTAGAGATGCATAAGGCAGTCTACTATGAGGGTAAGACCTTTTCCCATAGAGTATTGGTTTTATAGGTTTGGGCGTGGGAGCATATCCCTATCTGCAAGCCCATATGTGGGGATGAGAGGCAGCCACAACAATCTCTAGTTTACAGGTACGCTAGCTATGTTACTCAAGCTAGGATGGGATAGACTGAATACTGGAGGAGAGTGCTTGATGACATGAAAATGCTTGTTTGGCAACCATACTTACAGGTGGAGTCATGGCCCACTGCTAGGGCATAGTTCGGTTATTTTTGTTAGAGCTACATATTGATTGGTCGATCGACCAACATTTTGGAGAGGTTTCTGATTACATAGGTATGTAGGTAGTACAACCTCATGTAGGATGACCCTCAAGAGTTTGCCTTGTATGCCCGATAGGTATGGGAGATAGGACTTGGCTGGGATTCATGGTTGTCATATGTGATATGCATGCAAGAGGATAATGGCCTTTAGAGCCATAATTGGGACTACAGGGTACAAGTGGTTGATGCTTGGGTTACTAATGCATATAGGGATCATCTAGAAGAGCACCCCTTCCAATGATTCTCTGACCCAATAGAGTCGATCTTGGCTATGGAGGAGCTTAAGGATGTGACAAGTGCACCCCATGGTAGGGGTTAGAGGAGGAGGGACGTACAGATTTCAATGACACAACTAATTCCTCTAGTGTAGAGAGAAGTAGATGCCCCAACACAATAGGTACTAGATGTTAGACCTACCCCAAGACCATGAGTAGTTCCATTAGTTAGGCCTTCAATTTTTCAGAGGAGGTACACCAGGGGTGAGGGTGGGACACTAGGTGTCATGGGTAGTACCATAGAAGAAGAGGAGGTTTTGGGAGCAGAGCAAGATGTTCCCATGGGTGAGGTAGAGGGAGCACCCAATTTTGATCTAGGAGTGGAGGTGAGATGTTGTAAGGCAAGGGGAGAGGTGGTAGGAGAAGATGAGGCTATGGGAGGAGAGGAGGAGGTAGTAAAGGAGGCTGACTCGGGGTTGAGACATACTTCATAGGATGTGATACATTGTCTCCACCACTAGATTAGGGATCTTAGAGCCCAGAGACTCTCCCTGGAGATTAGATTGGCGGAGCAGGATAGGCAGATATGGGAGTCCTAGATAGAGACTCAGTCACTGAGAGAAGAGATTGTACACTAGACTAGAAGGGTGACATATTATGTGTCAGCATACTTTGGGGTTATACCACTTGGTCAGAGGGTCACATCTTACTCCCAATACATGATAGGTTCAGAGGGAGTGAAGGCACCGCGAGCATATCCACCACCTGAGGCCCCAACTAGAGGAGGAGTCGCACTTGATGTTGAGGATTAGGCATACATCTAATGTGATAGTGTTCTCCTTAATTTTTTTGATCATTTTTGTTGTATTCATAGCTCATTGCAGCTCATTCTTTGTATTGTATGCACATTGTGCTCCCACATGTACTATAGATTTTTGAGATGTACCCCATGTATTCTTTTGACATATATATATATATATATATACATATATATATATATACACATATATACATATATATATATATATACACACACACGCACACACACATATATATATATATATATATACACATGTATATATATATACACACATGTATATATATATATACATATATATATGTGTATATATATATATATAGATATACATACATATATATATATAGATGTATATATATATATATACATATATATATATACATGTATATATATATATGTATATATATGTATATATATGTATATATATGTATATGTATATATATATATATATATATATATATATATATCTGTGTGTGTGTGTGTGTGAGAGAGAGAGAGAGAGAGAGAGAGAGATCTTTTGGTTAGACTTCATAGCACTTGTTATTTTAGTTTATGATGTTGTTCATCATGCGATGCAAATGTATGCAATTTTTAATTTTCTCTTTCAATGTATGTATACTTATGCAATATGGATGCAATGATGAATGGTGTATGAATTATGAAAATGCATTTCTTTATTATGGTTATTAACACAAATGTATGTAATGCAATGGATAGATGAAATGATTATGTAAATGTGATGTTATATGTAAATGCAGTGATACACATGATGTTTTTGTAGGTACATGAAGAATTCAAGTGCTCAGTCATTGTCAAAAAGGATGTTTAACTCAAGAAGGTGATTGATTTCTTATTGTTGAAGAGACCTTCACATTACCCTCAATCTTGGGATGTGTTAAGTGCAATTTTGAGAACATCAAATGCTATGCTGAATTCAAATTATGAAAGAAATGCAGCCAAACACAATGCAAAAACACAAATGAAATGCAATCCTAGGACTTAGTCACTGATCTTTTGTCGGTATTTTTAATCACTGAATATTTTAGGTAACACTGGATGTTGATACAATGTTCACTAGTTAGGAAACCATGAACATATGAATATTGAGTTTTAGTTGGATTTGTCAGATTAGATATAAGCACCAAGGCACAAGAGCCAGGATGATCTAAATATCATGTCCATTTTAATTTATCAATTTGTATAAGCATCAGAGCATAAACACTGTGATGACCTGAATACACCTTGCATACAAACATGCCAAGAAGTGGGGAGTTCATCCCCACTCTAATGTGAATTACCCGCAGTGACCCTTTATCGTTCACATCCTTGGGTAATGTTGTAGTTCACAGTAGGAGTAAGAAATCACTCAAAAGAAGAAACCAAATAAAAGATTATGCCTCCTTCCTTTCCATTTTAGATGCATGAAGTACATCATTAATTAGCTCAAGGGACATAATATGCAAATATCTTATGTGAAACAGTCAACATACAAAAATATTTCAGCCGATCTCACAAATTGGTTTGGTTATAGTGTTGTAGTTTTCTTGTATTGGTGTCAGTTGCAAAAATCCTTTTCTGGTAGGGAGGCAGTCAAACTGACTCAGATAAAGCATTGAAGGATCTTGACTTGGACATGACTCACCTAATGTATTGAGGACCATAGGATATGACTAGGATTTCCCCCAAGTTGTAAACATTGATTAGGTTTTGACTCTTGTTGCTTGGTGCACAAACTGACTTTATTGAATTGCAAGATATATACAAACTAGAACAATACAAAAAACTAGGAAATTACCAAGATTGCTTTGATAGATGGAGCATTTTGTACAAGTGAAGCCCGTTAATTGGGTTTTCACCATCTTGGTAGAGATTCTATTTTTTCTACCAAGGTGCCTATTTACCAGTTTTTCCCCAAGATACTTTTTCTTTTTCTTTTTCCTTTTTTTGTATTTTTCACTTTTAATTTTTTTGTGTTTTTTTCCATTTTTTGATTTTTTTGTATTTTTCCATTTTTTTATTTTTTTGTTGGACCATCAAGGTGCCTATTGCTAGGTTTTCACCAAGATGATCACTTTTTCAAGACTTTTTGCAATTTTTATATTCTTTTTCAGGACATTTTACACATACTGATTGTCTAGGCATAGAATTTCTTCAAATGAAGAACATTGATCGATTCTCAGAGTTCTCCTTCAGTCATTGAGAGCTGGTAGGCTTCTGAGCCAAGAGCAATAGTAACAAAAAAGGGACCCGACCAATTGGGTTCAAACTTCCCTTTGCATTCTTGATGGGATTGATTTTTAGTGTTCTCTCTCAAGACTAGATCACCGACCTAAAATTATTTGTGTCTGACCTTCTTATTGTAGCCTCTAGACATCCATTTATGATATACTCTGAGATGATCATACACATCTTGCCTACGCTCATCTAGTAATTCAAGTTCTTGTAACCTAGACACTTTGTAATCATCATCGATTACTAGACCATGCATTCTGATTCTAAGAGATGGGATTTCCACCTCTATAGGTAGTACCACTTTAGTCCCATACACTAAAGTGAAAGGAGTAGCCCCAGTGGGTATTCTTATGCTAGTTATGTAAGCCCAGAGAGCTGAATTTATCATCAGATGCCAATCTCTCCCTATTTTGTTGCCTGTGCGGTGCAATATTTTCAATAAGTTCTTATTGGACGCTTCAAATTGTCTATTTCCCTGTGGATAGTAGACATATGACCAATATTGAGTAATCTTGAATTTAGAACATAAGGAATCTAGGTCCTTATTTTTGAATTGGCCTCTGTTGTCAGTGATGATGGAGTGTGTGATACCATACTGGAAAATAATGTAATTCAGGATGAACATAGAAATCTATTTGTCAGTTGCTTGTGTCAAAGGAACTGCTTCAACCCATTTTGTAAAGTAACCAGTTGTTATGATTATATGGGTGTGACCATTTGATGAATATAGATATATGGCTCCTATGAGATCAAATGCCCATTGTTGAAAAGGACATTGTGTTGTAAATGGAATCAGATCTTTACTTGCTACGTGAATTATGTTACCATGGACCTAGAATTTCTTACAGTTCTTAGCATATTTCACGACCTCTTTCTCCATATCTAGCCAATAGTATCCCACCCTAATGAGTTTTCAAGCTAATGTCAAACCATTGGAATGTGACCCACAAATACCTTCGTTGACTTCCTATAATGCACATCTCGATTCTTCTCATTCTAAACATCTAAGGAGTGTACCATCTAGAATTCATTTGTATAGATCATTACCAATGATGACATACGGTGACACATTTTGCATAAGGTATCATTTTCATGATGGTTAAGGGTATCGGGAATGACTTGGTCTTGAAGGTAGGAATAGATAGTTTTGTAGCATGAGGAGTCATGACCAAAAACAATGTAGATTGTGTGGGTTTCTAGGAAATCACAGGCAGGGAATGACAATGCTTCCACCAAGAACTCGTAGCCTAGCTCATGTTTTGGTTGTTGTAGTAAAGATGAAAGTGTAGCCATAGCATCAACTACTTTGTTTTCCATTCTTGGTATCTGTTCAAACATGATAGAAAATAATTATTTCTTGATATCATCTACCATCCATTTGTATGGAATCAACTTTTCATCTTTTGTTTGATACACATCATTGACTTGGTGAATGACCAGTTGGGAGTCTCCATGAATGTGTAATTTTGTTACTCTCCATTCAATTGCCAATTTCATTCCATTTAACAAATCTTCATACTCAACTATGTTATTGGTGCAAGGAAATTTTATTTTGAATGCTTTTGGAATGGAGTAACTTTGTGGAGTGATAAATAGGATGCCAACTCTGGATCCATTTTGTGTGTAGGATCTGTCAAAGAATAATTGCCACATTCTGGAGGAGAGGTTCATGATAAAAGAATAAGGAAAGTCCACCTACATTGGTTGGTCATCAAACATTGGAGCTTCAGCTAGTTGATCTATGATGACTTGTCCTTTAATGGATTTTCTTTCAACATACTCAATGTTGAATTTGCTCAGTAGCATTACCCATTTCGCTAGTCTACCTATGAGAGCAGCTTTGCTTAACAAGTATTTTAGTGGATCAATATTTGATACGAGGTGTATGATGTGAGCCAATATGTAGTATCTTAGTTTTTGTGATGCAAAGATCACAACTAGGCATTCCTTCTATTTCATATAATAGTTCTTTTGATAAGCCACCAAGGTTCGACTGATGTAATAAATAGTTGTTTCCTATTTATTCTCATCATGTTGGACCAATAATGCCCCCAATGATGTATCTATTGTGGAAACATACAATATCAATGGCTTTCCCTAAATAGGAGGCATGAGAATTGATGGATTTTCCAAGTATTGCTTGATATGATTGAAATTATTTTCGCATTCTTCACTCCATTTTTAAGTCACACCTTTATGCAACATTTTAGTGAAAGGTTGTGATATATAAACTAATTGAGAGGTGAAGCACCTAATGGATTGCACCCTTCCTTGTAGAGTACACATTTGACTGATGTTCTTAGGAGGTTGCATCTCCAAAATTTCTTTGACCTTTGCTAGATCCACTTCGATACCTTTCTTTGAAACAATGTATCCTACGAGCTTTCCTAAAGTGACACCAAAGGCACATTTCTTGGGATTTATCCAGAGACTAAATTTTTCCATTCTGTCTAGTATTGTACCCAAGTCAGCTAGGTGTTTAGATCTTTTCATTGATTTAGCCAATGTATCATCCACATAGTCCTCCATGTTTTTATGCATCATATTATGAAAGATAGATGTCATGGATCTTTGAAAAGTGGCACCATCATTCTTAAGACCAAATGGAATTACATTCCAAAAGAAAGTACCCCATGCACAGGTGAAAGCTATCTTCTCTTGATCTTCTGGAGCTATCTTTATTTGGTTGTATCCAAAAAAGAAATCTATTAAGGAGTACATTTCAAATCCCACAGTCATATCCACTATCATATTGATGTTTGGTACTAGAAAGTCATCCTTTGGGAATGATTTGTTTACATCTTTGAAATCTAAGCATACTCGTATAGACTTATCTAGTTTTGACACCAGAATGATGTTTGATATCCATTCAGCATAGTCTATGACTCAGATAAATCCTTCTTTGAGTAATTTCTCTAACTCAGTTTTGACAACAAGTGCAACATGAGGATGCATTTTCCGCAATTTCTATTTTATTGGTTTAAATCCTAGAGCTATAGAAAGATGATGCATAATTAGATTAGAATCTAATCCCAGCATGCCTAAATATTTCCATACAAATTTTATCTTCTTCTCTATTAAGAATTTGGTTAATTCTTGTTTATCCTCTTCTGATAGGGATTGTGCAACATGAATCAACTGAGGTTCCTCTGTTGTACCTAGATTGATAGATTGAGTTGGTTCTATCAAAACTGGTGATCTGTCTTATAAATAACTTGGAAGGACATTAAATGTCTTATCTTTGGGTGCCTTTGAGAGGTTTTCACCCTCAGATACGTCTTTTATTTTTACTATTTTTGGCTCTGAGATTGCCACATAGTGGTTTGCAACCTTAGAGCTCTTGTTTCTTTTGTTCTTATTTTTTTGACAGAGATATTTGATATCTGACTCTGTCATGTTGACGCTAGGTTCACTGATAGAAGTTGTCATAGGTTCAACTGCATTCAGGTAACATGCTAAATCATAGTCTATTTGGAAAGTATGGATATCTTGTCTTGGGTCTGTGGATGTTTGGTCAATAAGTTGGGGATGTTTGATAGTAAGGGGAGGGAAGGACTATCTGACAGTGTTCACACACATAATATTGTCATCATTGGTTCTAATTTGACTCTCAAATTTGAAGGTGATATTACTACTAAAGATATTTAGTTTGTTAAGCCTCTCAACATCATCATTGGATCCTGCGTTAGTAATAAGTGATTCAGTTTCATGAGGTATGTCACATAGTTCTAGATTCACATTGGTTGTAGGTTCGTATTGGTGAATAACATCAATATGTTTTTCTATGATAAGCTCCTCTTCTTCTAGTTATGGAATGAATCCCCATTCGTAGTCATTAGATTCCTCATCAAGATCTCTGGGAAAGTCAAGAACATGTGTAAAATTAGGACAAATCCCCCAAGAAAGGTTTCCTTCAGAGTTTGAATGGAATTCATATTCATGAGAATCAGTTTCAGAATACTAGAGTGTCCTAAATGTTCATCTATAGTGAGGGATGTCTCCCCTTTTGTTAGATTAGTCAGTCCTTCTGTAGTAGTAGGTTCTTATGTGTCTACTACATTGATTCTTTCTATAGGTTTTTGATCATCATTGAGAAGGTCCAGTATGTTTTTAGGGATACGTTCATAAGGAAAAACAACCATTTTATCTGAGTCATCACTATCTTCATGGCATGTTTCTTCTCCTTCTTGAGTATCCATTCCTCATTCAATTTTATCTATGACATGAGAAGAAGTCCCACTGAGATGGAAAGGTTTCTTATGATAACCTATGCATGTTGTATGTTTGCTTGTTCTTCCACAGTGTTCAATGGGTTTTATGATACTTTTTCCTCTTGTTCCTAGAGGTCCTTTTCCAGTGTATCCCATTTTGGAAATTAGCTCTTGTCCTAGTCCATAGGATTTTGAAGGAACCTTGAGTGACTTAGATTCACATTTTTAAACTATTTGTGACCAAGATTCATCTTTATAGAGACAAGATAAGTATAGCTTCTTCCTCATCAGATTCTTGTTTGGACACTTGTTCTGTGATGAAACTCCTATTAAAGATAACATGTGGCTCTTTAGCTGTAGGTTTTATTCTCTCTGAAGGTTGTCCATAAGACTTTGGTGAAAGTGGGAGAGATGTAAGAGATGGAATTGGTTCTATTGTGTATTCTCCCATGCATGTATCTTTGATTTTGACCTCCTTAGCTATGTATTCCATTTTTGATGTGGACGCTATGTCACTCTATTTGGTAGAAGACTCTCTATTGTGTGGGACAATCTTGTCGACACTTTCCTTTAAAGAATTGCATGATACTGACATGTCTACTAGTAATGTGACCTCTACTCCATCATAGGGAAATTTGACACATTGGTGGTACGTCGATGGAATCACTACAACATTTGGGGTCAAATTTTGATGCCAATTTTCAACGCCACTACAATTTGTGTTTTTTTTGCAAGTGCCCCCGATGGTGTCGTAATAGTGATGATGTTGTCGTAATTGTGACACCCATGTGTTTATAAACAAAAAAAAGAAAAAGAAAGTGTCATTTGTAATTTGTGAATTTGAAGAGCTTTCACGAAGATGACACTGCACTTTTTCATGGCACGAAGAGGGCATTTGAGTTTGGCATGTGTGAAGAGGCTGAAACCATTTGGGAAGAGGGCACTGGCACTTGAGGTAGGCATTCAAGCTTTTTCTTCTCATTAAATCAATTTTAGTGGCATTGTTTACATCTTAGCATTGTTAATAGTGGCATTGTTTACATCTTAGCATTTGGAATGCTCGATGACTTGCGATCTTTGAGAGCTAGGGAATCATTGCTATTACCTTCAAGGCATTGTGTGAAGTGTTTGATCTTTGTTTATTTGTTTTTTTGTTAATATTCACTATGTGGTACTCCCTGTCTATGATCATTTCATGAGGAAATGTCTTGATGGTTCACGGCCTGCAAGCTAGGGCATCATACATTGTTTATGAGCTCACTATTGAATACTTGCATTGTTTACATCTTTTCATTTGGAATGCTTGATGACCCATGAGGTTTGAAAGCTAGGGAATCATTGCTATTACCTTCAAGGCATTGTGTGAAGTGTTTGATCTCTCTTTATTTTTTTTGCTATTGATATTCACTATGTGGTACTCCCCATTTATGATCATTTCATGAGGAAATGTCTTGATGGATCACGGGCTACAAGCTAGGGCATGATACATTGTTCATGAGCTCACTCTTTAATACTGACATTGTTTACATCTTTTCATTTGGAATGCTTGATGACCTGCGAGCTTTGAGAGCTAGGGCATCATTTCTATTACCTTCAAGGCATTGTGTGAAGTGTTTGATCTCTCTTTATTTGTTTTGGTGTTGATATTCACTATGTGGTACTCCCTGTTTATGATCATTTCATGAGGAAATGTCTTGATGGCTCGTAGGCTGCAAGCTAAGGCATCATACATTGTTCATGAGCTCACTGTTTAATACTAGCATTATTCATGAGCTCACTATTTAATATCTAGCCAGGCCATGTAAATGGTACCAGGCCAACCCAATCAGTCCAACAAAATGTGTCATGTTTATCTTTGTCAAATACACTAGTTCACCATTTTGTTCTTGTTCTTCACACAAATATTGCATAAAAAGTAATTGTAAACAATGATTCAAAGAAAAAAGAAACACCTACAATAGATCACACCCCAGAAGAATACAGTCAACTACAATAGCTCACAGTCTCAATGAAATAAATAATGTATAAAAAAATATATGGTGCACAATAGTAGCAAGCATGCGGTGACATCAATAACATTGCATGATGCCCGAGCTCAAATTCAAAATAGTAAGTGTATTAATGTATGATCTAATAGAAAAAACCTCATTGATCATTACTCTTCACTCCTCCATCATTATAGAAGAGATAAATACCTACAACTAGGGCATCATGCATTGTTTATGAGCTCATTGTTTGAGCACCTCATGTCCCTATTTGATTGGCTGGTGCTCAAATAGTGAGCTCATAAATAATGCATGGAACCCTAGCTTGCAGCCCGCAAGCCATCAAAACATTTCCTCATGAAATGATCATAAATGGGGAGTACCACATAGTGAATATCAACAAAAAAACAAATAAAGAGAGATCAAACAATTCACACAATAGATGTTTCTTTATAAGATTTTATTAAGACTAAATATATTGTTTTATGAGCTCATTGTTTGAGCACATCATGTCCCTATTTGATTGGCCAGTGCTCTATTTGTTATATTGTTGCTATTAGATCAAATAGGGACATCAGTAATAAAATAATACACTATGTGGTACTCCCCATTTATGATCATTTAATAAAATGTCTTGGTGGCTCGCGGGCTGCTGCAAGCTAGGGCATGATACATTGTTCATGAGCTCACTGTTTAATACTGGCATTGTTTACATCTTTTCATTTGGAATGCTTGATGACTTGTGAGCTTTGAGAGCTAGGGCATCATTTTTATTACCTTCAAGGCATTGTGTGAAGTGTTTGATCTCTCTTTATTTGTTTTGGTGTTGATATTCACTATGCGGTACTCCCCGTTTATGATTATTTCATGAGGAAATGTCTTGATGGCTCGCAGGCTGCAAGCTAGGGCATCATACATTGTTCATGAGCTCACTATTTAATACTAGAATTGTTCATGAGCTCACTATTTAATATCTGGCTAGGCCATGTAAATGGTACTAGGCCAACCCAATCAGCCCAACAAAATGTGTCATCTTTATCTTTGTCAAATACACTCGTCACCATTTTGTTCTTGTTCTTCACACAAATATTGCATAAAAAGTAATTGTAAACAATGATTCAAAGAAAAAAGAAACAACTACAATAGATCAGACCTCAAAAGAATACGGTCAACTCCAATAGCTCATAGTCTCAATGAAATAAACAGTGTATAAAACAATATATGGTGCACAACAGCAACAAGCATGCAATGACAACAATAACATTGCATGATGCCTGAGCTCAAATTCAAAACACTAAGTGTATTAATGTATGATCTAATAGCAAAACCCTCATTGATCATTACCTTTCACTCCTCCATCATTATAGAAGAGATAACTACCTACAACTAGGGCATCATGCATTATTTATGAGCTCACTATTTGAGCACCTCATGTCCCTATTTGATTGGCCAGTGCTCAAACAGTGAGCTCATAAATAATGCATGATGCCCTAGCTTGCAACCCGCAAGCCATCAAGACATTTCCTCATGAAATGATCATAAACGGGGAGTACCACATAGTGAATATCAACAACAAAACAAATAAAGAGAGATCAAACACTTCACACAATATATGTTGTTTTATAAGATTTTATTAAGACTAAATATATTGTTTTATGATTTCATTGTTTGAGCACGTCATGTCCCTATTTGATTGGTTAGTGCTTTGTTTGTTATATTGATGGTATTAGATCAAATAGGGACATCAGTAATAAAATAATGCACTTACTATTTTGAATTTGAGCTCATAAAGATTAAGATATCCTACTGTTTTGAATTACTATGTTCTTTGAGCCAATGAAATTTTTATCGTCATGATGAAGTAATAATGCATTAAATGTATTACTTATGTCCCTATTCAGTTTTAATTTTATATTGAATTCATGATTTATAATTCAGTTGTAGCAGCTCAATGTGATTGAACCCAAGAATACCCCTTACTTGGTTTCCTACAAAGCTTTTGGCAAAATATGTCATAAAATGATAAGCTATGAGAAGGTGACATGAAGCTAATGAAAGGAGGCATCTCGAATTTGTTTTGCAGATATACACATTAAGGATCATGTCAGATAATACAAGGGAATTCGATCAAAATAGGTACACAATCACTAGATTGTTGTCTAACTTTCAAAGATAAGGCGATGACAAATGTTATTGTCCATGAAAGAGTTGTAATGGCTTAAAGACAAGAAGAATCAAAATCAAAACAACAAAGAGACATTGTAGGGAGAATGGTCACATGGAAGGGGGGTTTGATTATAATCTATTGGTAAGTTGTTTGTTATATTGTTTTCACAATTAATATACATATGAACCATGGAAGGAGGTTTGATTATCATCATTTTTATATAGGTCGATCTCCCCAGTGTGAATATAGAGGATGATCCCATGGAAGATGATGATCATGTGCCAAAAAACACATTTGAAGATGATGGTATGAATGCATTGATCATTGACACATTTGGTACTAGTGCTACTAGTGCTACTGCTGCTATTGATGATGATGATTATGATGAGGATGAAATTGACGACATCCATGATATACCTCTACTTGAGAAGGTGGACATGACCCTTTACGAAGGCTCCCAATCTACTCTTTTCTCTTTTGTATTGTTGTTGGTGAATTTGAAGGTTATGAATGGTTTATCCAACATAGCAATGTCACGTATGCTAAGATTTTTCATATATGTCATTATAGTCTATATAAGGTGAAACATGTAACATTAAGATTGTTTATAGTAATGAATTATATTATTTGTTGTAGATTGATAGGTGAATTTCTGTTACCACCATCAAATTTTCTCTCTCGCTCGTACTAAGAGTTATGTGCCACTATGAAACATATTGGAATGGAGTATCAAACAATAGATGCTTGTCCTAAAGATCATATTATTTATTATAAAGAACAAAAAAATGCAACAGAATGCCTTGAATGTCATACGAGTAGATATTGAGATGATCAAGTGACAAAAAAGGTGCCTCACAAGGTTCTTCGTCACATCCCCATTATTCCACATCTGAAATGATTATTCAGGTGCAATAGCTTGGCACAATTTATGGATTACCATGCACATAGTAGGAGTCAAGATGACATTATTCGAATGCCTACAAATGGTTCACCATTTATGGACATAGAGGAGAAGTGGCCACACTTTAAAGAGGAACCTCAAAATCTCAGACTTTCTCTAGTAGCAGATAGTGTCAATCCGCATGGAGAGATGAGATCCATTTTCTCGGTGTGGCCTATTTTTTTTATAAACAATAACCTTCCTCCATGGATGTCAATAAAGAGGGAGGACATTATGTTGGCAATGATTGTTCCAGGTATTTTATTATTTTATAGTTATCTACATGTAATTATAAGTCTTGGAGTGAAATGGCCACAATAATTATTTGATGTTGTTGTTAATTCAACTAGGTAAGTACCAAGTGAAAGATATGAATGTATATATTGCACCTCTTATCGACAAGTTGTTGGTGTTATGGAATGGTTTCACTATGTATGACATCTCCCGATCAATTGGACAAAAAGAATTTCAATTCCATGCAATGCTTGTGTGGACAATTCATGATGCTCCAGAGTTGAAACATTTCTGTGGTATGTTATGGTGAATTCTAGTTGTACGTGATAATTCAAATTCTAAATATATACATATTTAATCTAATTTTATTGTTATCTTGTAGGTCTTCAAACAAAGGGAAAATTTTCATGTCTAATGTGTGGTCCAAAGATGAAATCCCATCATTCCAAAAGTCTAAGAAAATAAATTTTTGATGAGTATAGGAAGTTCCTCCCCAGAAATCATAAGTATCAAAGTGCAGAAAGTCATCTTTTCAATGGGAAAGAAGAGACTACATCAAAGCCTCGAAGAATGAAACCTCACCTATGGCAGTTGGGATATAATAGAATTCAAGGTAATATCATTCCACGTAATGGTCGATGTTTGAAAATTATATATTTTGATTGTGTTTTGTTGGCTAATTATGTAGTTGATGATGTTGAAGGTCATGAAGGCATCACCGACCAGCTTCCAAAGGGACTAAAATGTTATCCTAGATAATTTAGTAGGCTGCCCTACTATGAGCATCTACAAATTGTGCATTTGTTTGATACTATGCATATTGGAAAGAATGTAATAGAGACACTGTGGAAAATATTGGATGGAAGGTGTGATGAAGAAAAACTTGGCAAAATTTGTAGTGACATTCATGATTCCAATCATGCAATGAAAAATATCATTGAATCAAATAGCAATGGAGATTGGATTAATGCAAGTGTTCTTCCTTGGTTATTAACAGAACAACAAAGTAATGCCATAAAAGAAGTGATCCAAAAAATTTGATTTCCTACAAGATTTTCTATGGATATAAGCAATCTCATATCAAAGAAAAATGATTTTGGGTCAGGGATGAAAATGCATGATTGGCATACCTTCATCAAGGTAAGTCATAGTCTTTTTTATTTACAATATATTTGTGTAATTGCATTCAATTTTCATTGTATGAAATGATTAGTTGGCAATTATTGTAGTATTTGCTACCCCTATCTCTCCTAGAGAAGTTCGACAATAATATCAAACAAGTGATATATGATCTTGGAAAATACATGAGGTAAGCAATGATATTTGTTCAATATATCAAACAATAATATCAAACAAGTAATATATTGTAAAGTCTTGTATTTATATATCTATGTCTTGAATCCCTTATAGGTGGTTGTCATCTAAAGAAATCCATAAATAAGATATAAAATATTGGAAGAAAATAATTTTTCGATTAATGTGTGAAATGCAAAAGTGTTTACCTCCAGCTTTTTTCAATGCACAAGAACACTACCTCATACACCAAGTTGAGGAGATTGAATTGTGTGGACCTGAAGATGCTAGGTCAATGTGGATGGTTGAGAGACACTTGAAATTTTTCAAGGTTTTGGTATGACAAAGAGCACATCTCGAGGGTTCTATGGTTGAGGGATATATGGTATATCAGATGATGGTATACATTACTCAATATCTTCCTAATCTTGCAGCAAAGACCCATATAGATTGCATTTGGGATCTCAACTCAATTAAAAATTTGAAGGGGAGTACTTGGTGGGAAACGATAGATTTAGGAAACTTGAATCAATAAAAATGATCCTGATAGAAGTATTATTGAACATGAAAATGGATTTCCAATGATTAATACAAGGTTGTTTGAGCCAGTTGGAGAAGATCCCTATGTTCTTCCAAGCCAATGTGAGTAGGTATTTTACTCAGAGGTTCCACATAAACTAGGTTGGTCATTTGTTGTTAGACATGATCCAAGAGGAAAATTGATAAAGTATAATATGATGGAAGAAGATACCGATGAAGATGAAGAAGTGGAAGATGATGTAGAACCAGATCATGATCAAGAGCTGGTCAAAGAAGAATATGAAGAAGACAACGATGATGTTGCTACTGATGACGATGATGCTGCTACCGATGAGGATGATGCTGCTACTGATGATGATGATGATGAGGATGATGATGATGATGTTGATGGTGATGATGACAACTACAACAATATTGGTGGTGATGATGTCATCATCGACGATGATCTTGATGATGAGATGGATGAAGAAGAATATCAATGACATGAATGAAATGTATAATTATGCCAGATGTTTAGCATGTTCTAACAATTTTTTTATATGTACTACTCTTATTCACCTTGTTTTATATGTCCTACTTATATATCTTTGATCTTTTTTTAAGATAAATTTTATTCTAAAAGAGTGTATTTAATCTCTATATGCTTAAACAACCTCACTAGTTAAGACTGTTCTCATTTGTAGTGGGCATGACAAGAATCAAATAACTTTAAAGACACTAGTATTTAGACATGCACAAATTAGTGACGTGATTAAGAAAATTACCTTTCTTTACAATTGCATGGTTGTCTTTGGTTTGTCATTTTGTTTTGAGGGTCTAGTGATTTAAACCAAAGACTTTGACTTAGCCAAAAAATGTGCAAGTCTACATTAGTATGTTTTTTTTTATTGTAATTATAATTAGTATGAATGAACAAAATAATGACAATGCAATATTTGTCAAAATAGTATCGATGACTTTGGTCAATGTGCCTATGTGTTAATGTGGTGTTGGCCCATGCATGTTGAAGATGTCAAACACAACAAGTAATCTTAGGTGTCAATTTTGGGTTTGCCCAAATAGGAAAAAGGTCTAGATACGTAATTATATTTTATGTTTAAAAATAATGTGACAACTAATCATTTTATGAAGAACTGATGTACATTTGGTATTGTCAAGGAAATACTGGATGTCAATACTTTTGGTGGGTCGATCAAACCAAATTTACATCTACCCCATCTACATCTATACCTGATGTAGTAAATGAGTGCAACTTGTGCAAGGCTCGAGAGGTAGCTAGTGCCACCAAGATTGCTTCAATGGTGAAAGAAGAAATCATATTTCTACGATGCCTTCTTTGTGTAGTTTGTGCACTACTTTGTTGGGACCATATGCATAAATGTGGTTAACAGAGGGCTATTGTAGATACTGAATTTTTTTTAGAATTTCTAGTAGATACACATAAAGAACATGCACATAAACATGACATATGAGAAACATAAATGTAGATATCACAACAGCTGACAAACATAAATGTAGGCATCATAATCACAATTTTTTGGAGACACAACATAATTGAATGGTATACCCAGATGATGCAACACAACTATATATCACTCCTTTGGTTCCAAGTTTACACTACAGTAAACAAAATCCATAGATAAAAAATAAATTAAGAGAGCGAAGGAGAGTGAGAAAGACCAAAGTAATATAGGTCCCTATATTATTTTGGTCGTTATCGCTCTCCTCCTGTGCTCTCTAAATTTATTCTTTATCTTTGGGTTTTGTTTACGCAGTGTAGACATGGAAATGGAGGAGTAGTTGCGTTGCATCATCTGGGTATACCACTCAATTATGTTGTGTTTCCAAAAAATTGTGACCATAATGCCTAAATTTATGTTTCTTAGCTGTTGTGTCCTAGGACCCCTTATGACCCTTTATGACCCTTTACGATCCCTAATAATACATCTTAGAGATCTTAAAATGTTCAAGCTCATCTATGTTCAAGCCGATCAATGCACAGTCTACTCAAACTCTAAGTCAAGTCACTGCTACACTCCATAGGAACAAATCACATCAAATTTGGACCAAAGAAGTCAAGAAGTTTCTCAAATTAGATCCAAATGCAATTAGATCCGCATATATCCCATTAACACATCAGGAAGAATGCATCTCTGATCACCACACTAGATTTTTGTGCTGGAGTCATCGCTGTCACAAGTCTTGATTCGGTAGGATCCATTCAAAATCCAAGTCTCTAGACTCGACTCAATAATCCATGAGCTGCTACCAAATCTACTACAAAGTTATCTCTGAAAGATCCATAACCAAATCACGAGTAGGAACCAGATCTACAAGAACACCATTTTGAATAAAAAAAAATATATATATTTTTTTAAAAACTAATTGTCATCGTAACTATGACGGCCCCACAACAATGATGGTTAGTCATCGCAAAGATTTGACATCCAGATCTCGCATTAGTAGCATCACTATCAAGAAAAAACTATAAATAATAGATATCCATCGTAAATGTCCAACGCATGTACAACATAGTCATCATTACAAATCATAAATGATGGATATCGATAATAAACTTCTGACAGATATCTATTACATTAATAGCATTTCTGTCGGTGAACAAGTTACAAATGATGGTTACCCATCGAAATATTTTGACAGGTTTCCGTCATTTGTATTTGTTGTGACAGATAGGTGTCCCAATTACAACAGCCACAAATAGGTCTGATGATAGGTTCTCTTTGTTGGCACCCTCTTTTTGCAATGGCTGTGGTTGTCATAATTATGACATCTAACAAAACCGTTAGTTTTTTTGATTGCAAAACTGTGATGCCGGGTGGTGTCGCTTAAGTGACAGTATACTATTTAAATTTAGACATTCGACTGTCGGAAAAAGGTCTCAAATGTACTAGTGAATAGATTGCATTTCATGAATCTAGGGCCTTCCTAAAATAATTTTATAGGCTAACGGGAGGTGTATTACTTGACAAGTGATATCTCTGATGACAGGTCCTATTCTGATAGGTAACACAATGATTCCTTTGGAAGATATTTCTTGCTCATCATATGATTTTATGGTTATTTTCTTTTTAGAATCAATAACATCTTCTGACAATCCTAGTTGTGTAACTAGTTTATATGAAAAAATGTTCAGACCATCTTCTTTATCTATCAAAACATGCTTGACACGATGGTTTTCAATTAGGACTTCAATATGCAATGGTTGGTTATGTGGATGACTTAGTGAATTGTCATCTTCCTCTATAAAAGGATATGAATTGAGGAGAAGTAAAATGACTCACCATGGTTTGAAATCAATAAAGGTCAATAATTTCTAGAACATTAAAGCTGATGAGAGCTTTTTCTAGAACCACTCGATGAGCAAGAGAAATTTGAAGCAACTCAAATATAGAGATCTTTGCATTGGTGTGTTAGAGTTATTGGATAATGTTGTATCCTGGAGCCATTATTTTAGACTCTTTAGAATTGGAAGATTTAGACATAGTCCTTTGTTTAGTTGTAGATACAAGATTGAATGGTACTTTCAGGGCATTTGATGAACCCAAGTTTAGTCCTTGAAGAGTTACATGAGCTTGAGATCGAGTGACTGTGTTAGCCAATCTATTTTCTTTGTCTTTCTTGACAATGGTGATGACATTGCAATGCTGAGATGTGCATGGCTCTACCATGTTTATGACATCATTGTTACTGGAGTATGTGTAATTGACCTTAGCACCCACATTTGGTTTGGAAGATGATGATTCTCCCTGATTATGTTTCGGAAAAGGTTTCATGAATTCCATATGATCATTATTGGATTTGTGGTTTTCAATCAAAATTTCTCCAGTGTTAATTTTGTCTTTAATAAGATGTTTTAGGCACATGGAATTATTGGTTTTATGACCCTTGTTTTGGTGAAAATTACAAAAATCGGTCTCCTTCCACCACTTAGGTTTGACATCTGTGTCATATGGTTTTATCTCAGGTAATTTGATGATGTTATTTGCCAACAAAGTTCTCATGGAAGATTCCAAGGACTTGCCCAAATGAGTGAAGTTTCATTTTGGTTTTGTAACCCACAGTTTGTATTCATTTTAATTTTTAGGAAGCTCAGTTTCCTACTTCTTGGAGGCCTTTATACCTTGAGTGCCAATCATGAGGTTAAATGCTGGTGTTTTGGGTGGAGAACTGATGTGGTCAACAACACCATCTGTGATAACATTTTTGTTCTTGTTCCATAATTTGAATTTTTATTTGTTATGTGAATTGGAACTTGAATCAAACTTGTTTTCTTTGTAAGCATGATATCTCCCTTGCGAACAAGTACGTCCTCTATTTTCATGGCACTATCCACCATTTTTTCAAATGAAGTATGATTTTTCATTTGAAGATGATAGTTGATTTCCAGAATCAAATTATTGATGAAGATTTCTAGTTTCTCATTTTTTCAAATTTGTTGAGGATAAAGAGAGAACTTCTTCTTCCAACATTTGAGGAAAGTCAGGAATGGTTCTCCTACTTTCTATTTCAAGTTGCAAATATCTATCATTGTAACTAGATGTTGGATGTTGTAGGATTATTGCTAGTAAAACAACTTGATTAATTACTTAAAAGTTTTGATTGTTGGATGTATTTTGGAGAACCAGTTGATGGCCACCCCTCCCAAAGATCTTGGGAAGAGACACATTAAGTATGTTGGTTCATGCATGAACTCCATGGATAGAGTACAAAATTATCTAACATGATCTTGAGGATCTAAATTTCCATCATATTTATCATATTTTGGTAGTTCCATTCCTTTAGGGAATGGTGGCATATACAAGCTTTGATCAAATGGAAATGGACACAAGGCATCCATTGAGAATTCTTTGGGTTCTTTCTCTTTTTTCATCTCGTTAAGTTTGACTTGCATAGCATGCATATGTTTCATCATGGCTGTGATAGGGGTCTCTTCCTCTTTTGTTATGATGTCTTCAACATTAAAATTGTGAGGAAGTTTAGCCCCTTGTTAGGCCAATTTGAGGAAGTATTTCTCTTTATCCTCTCGTAGGAAATGATTCATGAGTTTCTTAAAGAGATCACCATCTCGATATTGTGCAATTTTTGAAGTTGTGGGCTCTTGAGCCCTACCCTCATCAAATTCATGGCCTTGTGAACCATGGCTAGCTACTCTTTAAGACATATTAGTGTGTTGATTGTCTTCTTGATTTGATTCAGGAGGACTTGTGTGACTTCCTTTTAAGCGTAAATTACCTAGTTCATCTTCTTTGTAAAGATCATGATCATAGGGTTGATGAAAAGACTAAACAATGAGAGAAGATGAGGGTGGTGTCTTTGGATCTTCTCTTAGTTTTCTATGTGAGGAAGCTCTTGTTTCCACCATTAACCTTTAGGTGAATCTTGGAGAAAGATAAGACAAATGAATGATAATCTGATTTAGAGAAATCGGGTTATGTAACCTTGTCAAGGGTTATTTTAATGAAAAGATGATCTGGACGTAAGTGAAGGATACAATATATGAGATGTATGGGTAGATGCCCAAAAGATAGTGGACACTAATACACAACACTTAGCCTTTGAGAGGATGAAAAATCAAAAGTATTTTGACACAAAATAAAACGTGTTCCAGATTAATCAACAAGATGACAAATTGAGCAAAATAGACCACTTTAGGAAAATGATATTGGATTGCTATTTCTCTACTCTGTACCTAACATAGTGAATTTTTTGAAAGAATTTTGACCAAAAATAGGGAGTTGACTGGTTTCTACTACAATTATGACCTTTTTGGTAGTTTTTGGAAAATTATTGTACGACAGTATGCAGGCTCGTACAACACCAAAAAGGCTCTAGCTGACAGTTTGACAATGCTCATATGACAGTTGACACCAAAAAATTTTGGCTTACAAATATGACAATTCTCGTACGATAATAACCTACTTCTTGCATGAAAATCTGGGGGTTTTGATACAACACTTCAGATTTCTTTACAATTTTCATATGACAATTGACAGGGAAAAATGACAATTGACACTAGAAAATGATTTTTGCTTTAAATTTTGGGATTTTGATGTTTCTACTCTTCAGTTGGTTTTCAAGTTTGCTTTCCATTTTTTAGGATCTATGTGTTTTGGATTGTCTGAGGATGTTTAACATAGCAATAGGCTTACAATCACAAAATACACTTGGGAACTGACTCAATCAATCAATCACACCTAGCTTAACCTAACTAGGAGAAGAGATGTATTACTTTCTCATTGACTTAGGAACACACTCAATGAATCCTCAAAATATGATAGTCCAATAATACACAATGGATGTTGGAGGTCATATTAGCTAAGTAGTAACATCAAGGAGGGCTCAGTATGAGGAGTTTCTTGGGGTGATTACTATTCACCTGGCACAAGTACTACAAATCCTTCAAAGGTAGATCAATGGAAAACTAGCTTCAGTTTTTAATCAAGACATCCATTCACAATTGTGTCCCATAGTCCCACAAGAAGAATTGAGGTTGTTAACCCTAAGAGTACTCAAACTTGTGTAGTCTCGCAAGAAAGATTGAAGCATCTCTGCTCTACACAAGATCTAAGCATGTTCTTGGAATAAATCCAAGGAACAAGCATAATTATGTCTTCCAAGACTTTAATCTCAAGGAAGCATCAAATTTTATAGTGGGGTGGAAGAGTCATCTTAAGACTTGTCCCCACTTGGGTCATTCTCGAGAGATTTTTACCTTAGCTAGTAGGCCCTTTAAAGGTTTAAATGAAATGTGAGGTTGGGGACCACAGGATTTGGGTTTTTGATTCTCCTAAAAGAGAAGAGCATAATCCCCTAACCTTGTCCTTTTCCCTATCCAAGACATGCCAAACAGATTTAATCCAGAGATAGTACACACATTGCCAAGGGGGAGATACCTTTTGGGTTTCTGATTCTCTGAAAAGAGAAGAGCATAATCCCCTCAATATCTACCACAATGTCAATATGTTGCACATAATTAATTAACTACGTTCCTATTAAAAAGAGATTAACCATACATAATATTTTATCGATTAAGATTTTGGCAACCTGCAAAACCACAAGTCAGAAATTGTTGTTGATTGAGCTTTCTTTGATAATTAATTTCTGAAAGGGTTTCCTGGAAACAAGGGCTTAGAAGGCAAGAAAAGAATAGGCCAAAAGGGTAAGTTTCAATTCTCAAGCCTTCATCTCACGTCCTGAAAAAAGTGTTAGGCTACCTAAAATAGTCACACAATAGAAAACAACAGGGGTTAGGATTAGTATCAATCAAATTTCAGGGCAGAAAACCTTAAAAACTAATCACAAAACCCATGCAAAAATTGAAATACTAGTGTGGAATGTCATACGACAATATACCTCTACCCACGTGACAAGGTTGCTCTGATATGACAATGTGCTTGAATCGATATGACACTTCAAGAATGTCATCTGTCGTATGACATATAGTAGCTTTTCAAATGACAATCTGCAAACTGTCATACGATATTCCCTAGAAATTGTATAGAAAATTCTAAAAATATGAAAACTTGATGAAAAATGATTAGAAAAATGATGAAAAGTGAAATGGAAACCCGATATTGGGCCCCACGTTGGGCACCAAAAATGTGTGTGTGAAAAGTGTACATGTTCAGAAGACACAACACTTTAGTAAAACATTAGAGATTAATGATAATAAAATAAACAATCAACTAATATATCATCAATCAGGTGATTTACTGCCTTCTAAAAGACATGAGTATGGTATTCTCATATTGGACCGAGATCAATGACAATGCAATGCTTAAATGAAGGATTTGAATGCAAAAATGATTGAAATGAATGCCAGATTTAAGTTATGTTTTTGTGATTTTCAACGCAATGAGAATGATTAATCTAGATGAAATTGATCTAAAACCGGATATCAAATGAAAATAAACTAAGCTATGAATGAAAAAACTAGAAAATAAATTATAGCAATTGATCTCAATGGATGCATAATCTCTCAAGAACTCGATAGTATAACTTTGTTGTTCTCAAATTGCACATGATTTGTGAGGTACTGAGGGTCGTTTATATAGAAATCTAGGTTTGAGAACTCATGGAAAAGCCAAAAATCACTCCTTGATTAACTTGAATTGATTGGAAAGTAATCAGGAAATTAGAAATAGTTATCTTGTGAAAATCATGAAAATCTATTTTTTAACTCATAATTGGAAGTTCAGATCACTCCAAAATGCTTTTTAACTCACAATCATAGGTTGAGTTTAGAAACTTAACAAAAGGAGTTCAAGAGTTGATTTTGAGTTTAACTGATCTTCTGATTTTTTTGCATAGATAATTGTGAGTTTATTTATTTCCATGTGCTTTATTCTCAACTTTTCTGATTTAATTTAAAAATAACTGATTTATGGGTTAATTGATTATTTAATCAAACTTTATCCAAAATCATATTATTAAATTTGACAATTCAAATTAATCAATTAAATAACTATTCAATCAATCATTTTTGAGCTTTTTATTTATTGTCAAATTAACAATATTAATTAAGAATACTTTAATTAAATCTAATTAAATTAATTAAGTCGCTAAATTATGTTTAATTAATTAAATATTTAACATATTCAATCAATTGCACTTAGGATAAATAAAATAATATTAATTATCACCAAATAATATTTAATTAGAGATAATTAGGATAGATTAGGAATATTTAGGACTATTCCCCAATGCAGATTTATGATAGGATCGATTAGGGTTTCAATAACTTTATGTGCAGATGTGCCTTGGGTTAGGACTTTAGGGTCGATTTCAATTGATTTGTTGATGTAGGAGATTAATGGTATTGAAGCCCATTTTTGGGGTATTACACATGTGACCACCACTTAGGATAGACAAAATATGCAGATTCTCATAGGGTGGATATATAGTTTGTAGTTGGTGTTAAGGTGTTTATGATAGTGTGTCCATGGAAGAGTCCAATATGTTATGGGAAGGGTTCAAAGTTGGCACCTCATTTTTTTATCCCATTTGAGATTCTTGAGATGATGGGACCAGTTGCTTATTGTCTTATTTTACTACCCAACATATCTCATGTTCATGATGTTTTTCATGTTTAAGTACTTAGACAATATATAATAGATGTTGCACATGTTCTTGATAGAAATGCCTTATAGGTAGATGATGGGAAAATGCATCTACCCAGTATGCATTTTCACATTGTAATCTATCATTTATCATCAGTGAGCCTTTACCTCTTACCATACATGGTGCATCATTTCCCATTCTCACAGATCCTCCATTATATTCAACAAGATGATCAAAATTTTCTACATCACCAGTCATATGATGTGTACAACCACTGCCTATGATCCATGTATCATTTCTGCTTACTTTAGAGATCAGTGCTATCTCTTCATGTTTCTCTTCCTCCTTTGAGTCATCTTTCATAGCAACAAATACAACTTCTATATCATCATCAAAATCAGATTCAGTTTCAATATCCTCGGCTATGTAACATACCTTTTTTCTTTTTTCATCTTGGTTGTCTCTATTGTAGTGTCGATAGCCTCTGTTGACTCTTCTTCCATAGCTTCCTTCAGATCGGTCTTTGGATCTATCATCATCTTTCTTCTAAGGACATCTAGCAATGATGTGACTGACTTATTTATAATTAAAGCATGCTAAAGATAGCTTATCTCTATACCTTCCTTTTCCTTTGGGCAATCTTCTAGCCATAAGTGCTTCAAGCTCATCAAGTTCATCATCGGTATCACCATCACTATCACAATTCTTACTATTCCTGCTAGATTTTCCAATCTTCAAAGAAGACATGAAAGCGGATTCAACAGAAGGAACAAAATTGTTATCAAAGTTGTTTAATTCAAAGGTTGTAAGTTTACCAGTCAGAGTGTCAAGAGTAAGTTAGGATGTAGCTCTTGTTTCATGAATTATAGAAATTTTGATTGCATAAACCGGTAGCAAAGTTTTGAGAATCTTGCTTATCACTGTTTCATCATCAATCACTCCATCAGATGCTCTAATAGCATGTACTACCTCTTTGACTCTATTTGAATATTGGACAATGTTCTCACCTTCTTTCATTCTCATATCATCAAATCTGCTTCTCATGCTTTCAGCTCGGGCTCTTTTGACATTTAGATCTCCACTGTATATTTGTGTTAACTTATCCCACATTCCTTTGGTAGTCATTCAAGTCTTAATATCTTCAAATTTAACATCAGTATAGGCAGCAACAAGTTCCATCATAGTAACATTGTGTTCATGCTTGTCCTTCAGTTGATCAATAGTTAAGGGACCAGTGGGTGGTTGCATTTAGCCATTCTCCATCAGATCTAGTGCTGAGTTCCCAATTCTAGAAATGTGTAGCTTCATTCTGCTTTGCCATACTATGAAGTTCTCTTTGTTTAGTTTTGGTACTTCCCTCTTATACATCTTGAGACCTTTTTTCTTAAGTCCTTAAAACTCTATTCCAAGAAACCAAAGCGCTGATACCAATTGTTAGAATAACTGAGAGGGGGGTGAATTAGTTATCCAGTGTCTCAATTCAAAATGTATAATTCAAAACAACTTCTCTTATTTTTGCTCATCGGTAAACAATAATAACTCTCATTTTCTGTGCATTTACTGATTACCAGTCTAATACTGTAACAGTTTACCGATCAAATCTAACATGTAAAATGCAAAGTATGACAACAAACAAATATCACAATCAACACATAACAAAAGAGATTTAATGTGGAAACCCTGTAAAGGGAAAAACCACCTGGGACCGGCAACCCAAAATTATTCACTCTTCTGAAGTGAGGTCGGTTAAGACCCAACCCTGTTAAAGGTTACAAAAACACTGTCAGGTGTGACCTTGTTAGAGGATTTTAGACTAGAAGTTATCATCCAACTAGCATTCACTATGGGGTTGATAGGATAACAATGTTCATTCTATGAATGATACATCATAAGACTTTCAGAGTCCACTCGGTTAAGAGATTTAAACTGTATACAATGGTTAAATGTGTAACAATAAATGATCTGACTTAATACAACTTCAATTGTAGATTACAGATCAATATTCAATCCATACAAATCCTTCTGACCAATATTTCACTTTAGTTTCAATACTATATCAACTTACTATTCGTCGGTAATTGCTCTTTGTAGCTCGGTAACTGTTCTACAGCTCAGTTCTTACTAACCAGTATGATCAAAATGCATGAAAGCTTGTTCACATGATATTCTTGCAGCTTCTTCTTCTTCCAGCCCTCTTCCATAAAGAAAATCTATTCTCTTATATAAACGAGTAAATTATTTTCTTCTCCACCATCAGATTTTGCCGTTTAACCACATTCATGGATTTTGCCACTTCAAACTTTCTCGGTACTTGTGTCAATAACACATTTCAATCTTCTCCATTAGATCTTCCTTGAATTTTGTCAATCGTCGATCTTTGTAACAAACATTATCTATTACCTCAATGTTATACTCTTGCCAACTCATCAATCTTATCAGCTAAACTAATCATTTGATTCAATCTGTTCCACGTGGTTAACAAAGAAATGTGTCGGTGAACATTTCTCAGTTAATACTACAGTCGGTATACACTACACTCCGTCGGTGTATACTAGAAATGCTTCATTTATCGACAACACTACTTTGTGTCTTTCAGCTCTATACTTCATCATAGATGAATGCAACATGATAAAGTCAATATCATCAAGTCATAGACTCATCAACAAGTTACTCAATGTGTTCCTTATCCTCATCTGTCATGTACATCTTTCCTTATGTAGATTTCTCTATTCTTCATCTCTTTCACCTTTCTTCAGATGTCTCAGTATAGTAACTTACAAGATAAGTTCTGTCAATCTAGTTGACATCAATGAAAACATAATACTGATTTAATCATATTACATATCTAATCGGCAACTCCTCAATGATCTTGTAATCATAGATTCTTCAATCAAATTCCAAATCAGTTGTAGCCCAACATAAGAGCTAACCCTCAAGGATCGCACCATCGAGCAAGTAAGGGTCCAATGGGACCCTATTGATGAGTCATCAGTGACTTGGGAGGATGCAATGAGATTATGAGATTTGTATCCCTATTTGTTTGTAGGCTTCTAGGAGTAAGCCTAATTTTAGGGGAGGTGGGTTTAGTGCCCACCCATAGTTTTCTTTTTCAATTTTATATTTCCAAACTCTTTTAGGACACTTTCATCTATGTGTTGATTATTTAATCTTTATTATGAAGTTATGGATGTATGACATTACATGATGATTTTATATTAGATAGTCATGATATGTCATATGTTTATAGTTAGATGATGTTTGTTACTTTGATGATGATTATTTATTTATTTGAAATATCATTTATATTCATGATTTTACTTACCCCATACTTTTATGTGTATAGCTATCTGTTGGCATTAAGTAGAATTGCCACTAGTGACAACACTTATTTGCATTCTCAGTGAAAACCGAGCAGAACAGTGCAAACTGAGCAGAATAGTGCAAATCAAGCAAAACAGTGCAAATCGAGCAGAATAGTGCAAACCAAGCAGAACAGTGCAAACCGAGCAGAACAGTGCAAACCAAGCAGAACAGTGCAAACTGAACAGAATAGTGCAAATTGAGTAGAACAGTGCAGACCGAGTAGAACAGTGCAAATCAAGCAGAACAGTGCAAACCGAGCAAGACAGTGCAAACCGATCAAGATAATGCAAATCGAGCAGGACAGTGTAAACCGAGTAACATTATGTCTACCGAGTCACCAGTATTTATCGAGTTCAAAACCTACCGAGTGGTTAGTATGAACCGTGCCTTCACTTCTACCGAGTGCATGACGATGCCGAGTAATGCAGTGGACGCCGAGTATCAGAAAGTGACCGAGTTAGTTTGCAGGAACCGTGTAACCATACTTGGGCCGACTTAGTGGCACTTATGTTTATTTGTCAAGCCGACTTTGTAATTGTAATTAATTGTTTAGACTTGTATATAAACAATGTTGTAAAGATGTCAAGATGTAATTAAATGAATATATATGTGAATAAAAAGAAAAAGCCGAGATAAGTGAATTACAAAGTGCTACAGCAGTATAGGGAACAGCAAAGACAAATTCATCACAAAAGGTGATCAGTACATTCAGTGAATCTCAATCAGCAATCCAGTTGCAAAGCAGAGATCTACTATTTCATCCTAACAAGTGAATCAGTACTAAAATCCTTTAACCAGGTAGACTTAACAGTATATTGTAAAATCTCTTTACTGAGTGCATACTTCATTGTATGTTTGTAAATCCTTTAACAAGGTGGATTTAGCAATCCTTATTGCTCCTAACAGGGCAGATCATCAGAAGTGATCAAATTGTAAGCCTTAACTGGCCAACTTTATTCTGCAGTACTAAAGCTTTGTGGGTTTCATCCCCACCCCAGTTTTACTTTCTTTTTGGAAGGTTTCTGGGTAACCAAATCTATGTGTCATTGTTGTGAATGCTTCTAAGTTTCATGCTTTCTATATGCATAAAGAAAAAGTGAACTATATGTTAATACATCTGTAATTGTAAGAAAATTCGAAGTTACTGATTCACCCCTCCCCTCTCAGTAACTCAGTTAATCCCTGAATATTTCCAACAATTGGTATCAGAGCTTTATTGGTTCTCAAGATAAAGCTTAACTAGCTTGAGCAAAGATCCAGGACAATGGAGGTATTCAAATTGAACAAGGTGATTGAAAATGAAAAGCTAGATCTGGAAATGGCCATAGCTAAACTTAAGGAAGCAAAAGAACATCTTTCCCAATCCCTAAGAAGAAGGAAGGAACTTGCAAATCAGATGAATGATCAGAATTACATTGAAGAAAAGGTTGAAGATCTTTTTCCCTCAAATAGCTCAGATGAAGCAAACAATGCTGTCAAAGAACTCCTAGAAAAGAATGGGTCTCTGCAGGAAGAAGTGAGAAAATTAAAAAGAGAACAAGAGTTACACTCAACAAGATTTTGTGAGATCTTAGAACAAAGAAACAAGTTGAAAGATGAATTAGATGGAAGGAACAACGAAGTTCAAAATAAAACCCTTCAGCTAGAAAACCTAATTGATCAGATCTCCCATACAAATGAGGAAATTATGAATCTAAGATCAGAAATAGAAAACACAAGAGAAGAACTAAGATCTGAAAAGGAAATCAATATAAGATTGGTGGATGACCTAAACGCTGAAAAACAAATCAATGAAGGAATGCTGAAAAGCCAAGAAGACTTGAATCAGCTGTATGAGCGAAATCTGCATAGGCAGAAAGGAAAAGCAGGACTTGGATACAAAGAAGGTGAATCTTCTAAGCAAGGTACTCAAAGAAATCAAAAACCTACTTGTAATCATTGTGGTAAAATAGGACATACTTCAAATAAATGTTGGAACAATGAAAAAGCAAAATTCAATGGAAAATGCTACAATTGCAATCAACATGGTCACAAAGCAAATGAATGCAGGGAAAAACCAAGATTCAGAGGTAATTGTCATAAGTGCAACAAACAAGGTCACAAAGCATCTGAGTGCAGATCCAAGACATTCAATCCAGCAGAACAAATTATGAAAGCAATGTTTGGATGGGACTACAACACCTGGTGTAGATGTCATTACTGTGGAGAATATGGACACATTGGCATGAACTGCATAAAACATCATCTAAGGAAAAGAGATACTACCGTAAGATGCTTCAAATGCACTAAACTCGGTCACATAGCCAGAAACTGCATGAATGCTAGTGAAGTTGAAGATGGAAAGAAGAATGAAGAAACTAAGGTCAGGAAACAGATGAGACAAAAGTGGATTCCTAAATCTACCGAGAAAACCAGTCCAAGTAATGGAATGGGTGGCTCTACCGACTCAAACTAAATTTCCAAGAAAGCACTGGAACTGTATTCTCATAGACAAACTTCAAGCAGTTCCAGAACTGAATTAAAAGAAAGATCTAAATCAGCATACAAGATGCAGTAAGATCACAGGAAGGTCGATACCAGTCTTAACCGAACAAGGTCGGCATTAGTCTTTACCGAGCGAGGTCGGAGCAATATGAATTCTTGAGTTCACCGAGTTGCAAAGTCTTCACTGAGTAATTAATTCTTAGTGGGTGATAGTCTGTCAAAATTCATACCCTAATTTGTACTAAGCATTAATGACAGAGTTGTAAACAAAAGGCAGGAAATCAAACTCATTCCTCACCGCGAATTTTAGCACTTTGAGAGCAGAAAACTTCAAGAGCAATCCAGCGACTCAAATACCTTTTGCGAAAAGAATTTTCTGTGAGCTACCATGGCATCATCCAGCACCTCAGCGAAGAAAGGATCTGAAATGTTAGTCCAAGGGGAATGGAAAGCACCAGATTTCAAGATCGTGCCTGCAATTGCAACAGCCCTAGACCCGAACGGAGCTCAATCTCAGATTCCTCCTAAGGTACTACTTATTAATGATATTCAAAATCATTTCAATTATACAATTCATGAAATGGGAAACCTAGAACTAGATATTGTGCGTGAAGAACTGTGTGTGGATGGTATTCTGAAACCCGAGCACAAACATCTGGAAGATAAGGGATTAGTTCACATTGCACATTTACCTCGAAACTTTTAGGAAAAATGGGTTAGATACATTCTCAGTCGTATACATGATGGAAAGATTTGGTTTGAGCAACCCATAGAGATCACCAAGAAGATGATTCATCAAATCACCGGTCTTCCCATGTTGAACAAAGCAAAAAATACCAAAACCCTAGGTCGGTCGGAACTGGAAAAGAAAACCCTAGCTGAGTGGGACAGTAGAGGCATGAAAGTTAGCAGCATTACCGATGTTGAACTAAAGTTTGGTACACACATTATTGCCCATAAGATATACAGTTCAAGTCGACAGAATAGTGTCTCTTGTGAAGCTATTGACCTAGCATACAAAGTGGTCAAGAACAACTTATCATTTGACCTTGCAGATTTATTGTTAAAACAGTTTAACAAGAACATGGAAAGCATTCAAACTTCCAAAAAAAATCCATGTAAGTTTGGATCCCTACTAGTCTGTTTATTCTTCTATGTTCAAAAATTCTTCCCTTCCAAAGGAAAAGTTGTATGGAGAAAATATGTGCCAGTCCTTTATGAGATAAATGAATACATCTCAGAAATGGGTGAAAATTTTGAAAGCATCATGGACAGTTATTTTGAGTCTTTCAAAGAGAAAATGAATGACAGATTCTGGATTCCACAAAAGTTGGTGGAGGATTACAAGGATGACATTTGTTTCATGGTAGACTGTGACAATGTATATATTCAAGCAGCTAAACCGAGGATTGTATATGTAAAACCTCTTCCTTATGAGGTAAATATTGATGAAACCAAGAATATCATTGAAGCCCTTCTTAATCAGCCTGTTAATCCCAAAGCTCCATATTTTGGAACATATGATGAAGCAAAGGTGAGAATTGAATTAAGCATAAAACTTCCATAGGCGGTAAATAAAGGAAAGAAGAGGATAGCCAAAATGCAAATGCTAACCGAGGACAAAGGAGATAACGATGAAGAAGAAGAGGAAAAGGATGAGAAAATAGAGGAACCAGAACCTGCAAAGAAGAAAGGAAAGGTTTTCATCACTAAGGCACCTAAGCCTCCCATTACTGTATTTACAAGGAGAAGTGCAAGAGGTAAGGTAGATAAAGATAAGGCAGACAAGGCAGACAAAGATATAGTATTCAAAAGGCCTCCTCTAAACTTTCAAGAGAGGATCAAACTTTTTAGAGACAGATCAGGATCTGGAGTAAGTAACATAAAATATTTTAAATATGAAACCAAATCGGAAATAGAACAGAAGGAAATAGAAGATGCTGTTATTGAAAAGATGGGACAGTGGAAATACTCTCCTAATGAAATAGCCCCACAGGTTCCAGCAGTCTTATTAAATCCAATAAAAATGAGATGGAGCAATGCAAAGCAAATTGTGATAGACATATTTGATCAAACCCTGAGACAGTTATTGCCGAGCTTGAAAAATGATGAAGTAAAGAAGGCATTAAAGGAAAATGAAAGTAAGATGACACTAAGGTTCAATACTTGTTTTATTCTGATCAACAATATTGAATCAGTTGTGAAGGCTGCAAATGCCACACGGAAGAACATATACCATCTTCACCAACCGAGTATTGAAACAGTAATAATAAAAGATATTGAAGATGACAGTGATGAACAAGAAGAAGCCATTGAGGTAGATGATACTATGAGGATAGCAGAAGAAGTCATTGCATCACTTCCTACCTCTCCAGTAAAAGTTTCTACATCTAGCCCGGAGACACCTTCAAGCATGGTTGTGACAACTTCAACTTTTTTCCAATCACCTATCGCAACAACAGAAGCAACCACCATTTCTTCTACCGAGTTACAGTCTCCCATTTCATCAAGTTTTCCAGCAGTAAGTATTCCAATTTTTGATTCTACAAGTGTAAATGTTTTAAGTTCTCCAGTAGACAGTGTGCCAGTCTCTATAGCCAGTCCAACTATGTCTATTGTCGCTACTACTAAGGCATTAAGTACAGATAAGCCTAAGGCTCTACCGAGTATAAAATTTTTGGGTAAGAATATAGTAGAGGATATAGACCTAGATGAAGAAATAGAGATTCCAACATTAGATTTTGCAAATCTATCAGCGGACCAAATGCAAAATATAGGTGAAATCCTCCAAAGGAAAGCAAAGCAAAAGAAGCTTAAAGAGGAGAGAGACAAGGAATATCAAATCATTAAGGATGCTAAAGACATTTTGTCTGATGCATTAGGTATTAAAGTAGACTCCTCTCAACATGTTTTGCTACAATTAGCTGAAGCAGTAAATAAATACAATGAGGACTCATCTGGGACAGAAAAGTTAGTTGAAAGAGCCGAGAAGAGATTCAACAATAAAGTGCTTGAGCACATTGCTCAGCACATAGCTATTAATCAAGTGGAATTGTCTTCAGACTTGTCAAATATTGAATCCACCTATTCGAATGTCACCTCTCTTTTGGCCAGACTGTGCAATATTGCCGAGTTCACAAAGGATGTTAAGGATAAAATGAATAAAATGGATGAGGATATGAAGATTAGCATACAGAAGCTGTAACTTGAACCAAGTTCAAGCTCTGCTCATCACATGAAAGTCTCATACCTATCAAATATGTAGTCAGATCTACTAAAAGAAGACACAAGGATCCGGTCCACACTGCTAGACATCTAGAACATGATCCTTCCCATCATGAATACAATGTATAAGCACATTGAACATTCCAAAACATTGATTCATGACAATCAGTTCTCTATAGCAGATCACATGATTGAACTCTCTACAGAAGTCCAAATTGCAATCCAAACATGCAAGATTCTGCAAGAAAATTGGGACAAAACCCTGGCACTAATCATGAAGGTACATTCTAATTTTCTATCAAATTTTGGATTCTCTCTGTAAATCACTTGTATATACACCTTTGGCATTATCGTAAAAAAGGGGGAGATATGTATAGAAGGAGATTTGTATAGAAGAAAAAGTTAGCACATTGAAAGGGGGAGATAATGTATAAAGCTCTATGACAAAGACAAATTTTTTAAAAAAAAAATCAATAAGTGTATATAAGTTTTGAGCAATAAGTGTTTTTGTCACTAATGCCAAAGGGGGAGATTGTTGGCATTAAGCAGAATTGCCACTAGTGACAACACTTATTTGCATTCTCAGTGCAAACTGAGCAGAATAGTGCAAACCGAGTAGAACAGTGCAAACCAAGCAGAATAGTGCAAATGGAGCAGAACAGTGCAAACTGAGCAGAACAGTGCAAACTGAGTAGAACAGTGCAAACCGAGCAGAACAGTGCAAACCAAGCAGAATAGTGCAAACCGAGCAGAATAGTGCAAACCGAGCAGAACAGTGCAAACTAAGCAGAACAGTGCAAACCGAGCAGAACAGTGCAAACCGATCAAGATAATGCAACCGAGCAGGACAGTGTAAACCGAGTAACATTATGTCTACCGAGTCACCATTATTTACCGAGTGGTTAGTATGAACCGTGCCTTCACTTCTACCGAGTGCATGATGATGCCGAGTAATGCAGTGGACGCCGAGTATCAAAAAGTCACTGAGTTAGTTTGCAGGAACCGTGTAACCATACTTGGGCCGACTTAGTGGCACTTATGTTTATTTGTCAAGCCGACTTTGTAATTGTAATTAATTGTTTAGACTTGTATATAAACAATGTTGTAAAGATGTCAAGATGTAATTAAATGAATATATATGTGAATAAAAAGAAAAAGAAGAGATAAGCGAATTACAAAGGGCTACAGCAGTATAGGGAACAACAAAGACAAATTCATCACAGAAGGTGATCAGTACATTCAGTGAATCTCAATCAGCAATCCAGTTGCAAAGCATAGATCTACTGTTTCATCCTAACAGGTGAATCAGTACTAAAATCCTTTAACCAAGTAGACTTAACAGTCTATTGTAAAATCTCTTTACCGAGTGCATACTTCATTGTATGTTTGTAAATCCTTTAACAAGGTGGATTTAGCAATCCTTATTGCTCCTAACAGGGCAGATCATCAGAAGTGATCAAATTGTAAGCCTTAACTGGCCAACTTTATTCTGCAGTACTAAAGCTTTGTGGGTTTCATCCCCACCCCAGTTTTACTTTCTTTTTGGAAGGTTTCTGGGTAACCAAATCTATGTGTCATTGTTGTGAATGCTTCTAAGTTTCATGCTTTCTATATGCATAAAGAAAAAGTGAACTATATGTTAATACATCTGTAATTGTAAGAAAATTCAAAGTTACTGATTCACCCCTCCCCTCTCAGTAACTCGGTTAATCCCTGAATATTTCCAACATCTATCATGTATGTTTTACCTTTACATGCTTGTATTTTATGTAGGTTTGTAGGTAGCGGGCATCAACTTCACTGAATTGTTAGGATGAGTGTGCCCTATCGTAATATCTCAATGGTAAGAGATAGGAGATAAAATTCAATTCAGATATATTATCCTAAAATAGTGGAAAAGTTTTTGATATATTACCTCTTTGAATTTGTCTAGGAGACGTAAATTCATGAGCCTTTTTCATTGAGCATGATAGTCATTTTATTAGGTTTAGTTAGTTTTTTCTATTCTTTGGTTGGTTATGTGGTTGGTGTAACTGTTGTGAAATGGTCAAATAATTAAATGAGATTTAATATGTGGTTTGGTAATTAAATCTTATTAAATATAAAAAAGAAGTTAAATGAGAGGGTATTTAATTAATGAAAATTGATTAAAGATATTTATTAATTAAAAGACTAATTATAAAATTTTAGGGATTTAATTAATTTTTTTAATCAAAAGTGGAAAACCACTAATATTTTATTAATATTAAATATATAACTAGTTCAAGGGCTCCTCAGAGAAAGAACAAATAAGAAAACTCTGAATCCTTTCCTAGTTACAATGAAAAGAGGGATAAGAGCCATCCCAAAATGAAACCCTAAAAAAATTACACCCCAGTAAGTTTAAACTATACATACTAGTTAATAGTAGATTACATGATTATCAAATATCCCCCTTAAAAAAAAATTAAAGTGAGCAATTCTAACAAAAACCACAAGCTCTATTAGCACTTAGCCAATTTTGTAATCTTCCCATAGAGACCTATCATTGACCAAGAAATTTCATATCAAAATGGCCTCGGGAACACAGAAAAAAATGAGAGCACCAAAAATCCAGCCTTGAAGACATAACCAAGAACTCTCTGCCAAACTGGAAAATTCATACATGAATTTATCTTTGTACTTTTATCATCTAGACATACTTGCATGCAAGTCAAAATTCCTTTCAAAACTAAAGCACGACACAATACATGGATTCAAAAAGAATGGATTTGCACAACCCACATCATTCATCCATAATCAATTGGTCACAGACCCTAACACCAACTTCATTAACTAGAAGTGCTTGCTCATTAGGGACTGTAGACACCTAAAAATCCTTTAGAAAATAAAGTATTTTTATTTTCTGAAAAATCCCTGATGACATCATCATTTTTTAATTAGTTAATTATTTAATTAATTAATTTATTTTTATGTCATTAAATCCCTTTATCTTTATTAAAAATATTTAATTAAGGAATCCCTTCCAAAAATGTTTAAATCTTATTTAAACACCCTTTCCCTATTTATTAATTATTAAATTAATAAATTGACCAAAAATCCCAAAATAAATAATTTATTTATTTTTTGCCCAAAACTTAGCCAATTTCCTTAAAACCACTAACCTCTTCTAGAATCTTCTAATCCTCCTTTAATTTCGATTAAAGACTAATCCCATCTTTTCCTAACCCTAATCCCAACTCAAAATATTTAATTAAGATTAAATATTTAATCCTCATATTTGTTAGATTCATTTTTAATAAATATTCTCAAAACCTAAACCATGAAAATAAATAAATCTTTATCTATTTCCTAAAATCCATGTTTATCCTAAGGAAATTCTAAACTCTTCTAGAAAGTCCTAATCCTAATCCTAATCCTAATCCCCCCTAACCTTGTCACATTCCCTAACCAAGGTTAGCCAACTCCTAAGCTTAACCTAAAGTCAACAAACTTCTAGAAACTTCTCTTACATGCATTAAGTGCATTTAAGGCCTCCTTATCCCTCTTACATGCATTTATCATGCATTTAAGAAGCCCCTCACCCCTTTCTTACATTCTTTGACCTTAGGCACAATTCTCAAATTGTGCACATCCCTCCCATCTTTCAACCCAATGCCCTTATGACACTTGTCACAAGGAGGTGGCCCTAAACTAGCACAATCCATGTGCTCCCCTTTGAATGAATCTTGGCCTCTCTTAAGGATTTTGATCCTGGCCACTCATTCCTCCTTCCCAAATCCTATAAATGCTCCTCATTTCCAAGAGCAAAATACCCATTCACCTTTCATTTCAAGCATTGTTATCATGCCCATTTAGCTCTAGACTTAGCATAATCATCTTAATCTAGCTTACTTTCAAGCATTTTAGCTCATCCTAATTTAGTAATAATGGATTAAACTAGTTTCTTCTGTTGTTTTTCATAAGCATAGCATCATATCACATCTCTATTTGGCTTAAAATCAATCTTAGCATAAACCTCATGTAGCTTAATCTTCATTTCAGCATCATTTGATGCTTGAGGCCTTAGGGGCAAATCAGGTGTTCTATACCTATTTTGTGCCATTTATGGGGTTTTTATGGATCTCAATCCATCCTAAAATGCATAAGGAACATGCTCCAAGTGCTTAGAGAGCACACCCACATCCCCTTAAGCAAGAGCAAATCAAATAGTGCTTGGGTGCACCTGTTTTACCTCAATTTGAGGTGGCTTAGTTTAGAGTTTTACTTGTTTTTGATTGATTTTATGCTAGGTTAAAATATAAATCTTTGTTTGGTTTGAAGTCTTTCAAAGCAGGTATCCTCAAAAGCCTTGTCCACATTCTGGCACGCCCGATGGGACTGAAACCCAAAATCACTTGATTATATCATACTTTGTATTCTTGTATTTGCAGGAAATAGATGAAATGTTGCCTACACAAAGTTCAGTCACACCTAAACACAGTTCAATCACGCCTACGAAGAATCTGATGACACCTACAAGCTCTGTATCGATGCCTATTTTCTATAGATTTTCCATGCTCGATAACTTCTATTCTGTCTAAACTTCTTTTCTGTCACCTGCAACAGAAATAATCATGCATATGAGATAAACATTCACACCTCCGCGTCCATAATTCTCACCTATAATCATTTCATTATTGCCTGTATCCATTTCATTATCGCCTATCAGCATTTCATTATCGCCTGTAAAAATTTCATTTTCACCTATGCCTGTTTAAATGTCACCTAGGAACATTTCACTATCACCTATGCATGTCTGCCTACCGCGCATTCTCATTTTGTTGTCACTTATGCAGTTATTCGCTATGGCCTATACATGACATGTTGTCACCTTTTGAACATTTCATTATCGCTGATGGATTTTTAAGTGTTGCCTATGCCTGATTAAGTGTCACCTAGGCATGTTTGAGTGTCACCTATACATATCTTGTTGTCGCCTATGAGAATTTTTATTGTCACCTAGGAATATTTCATTGTCACCTGGAATCATTTCTCTATTGCCTACACAGATTTCTCTATCACCTGTAAACATTTCGCTGTTGCCTGAGAGTTTTTCAGTGTTGTGTGTGCATTTTCCAGCGTTGCGTATTAGCTAGACAATGTCGCTGTGGACTGTGTTTTTGCCTTAAATTTTTCTCAGATTCATAAAAAGCAAAGGTCAAACAAATCTTGAATGAAACTAAGGAAAAGAACTTAGGTCCTAAGAGTCATTATCATTTTTGAAAATCAAATACAATCTTGAATGATCTAAATTGGAAAGAACAAAGCATCTCTATTCCCTCCTTTTCAATTCAAGCAAAGCACAAATTCAATCTTGAATGCCTTAAGGACAAAACAAAGAACTTCATTTAAGTTCTAATCAACACGATAATTCAATCTTGAATGCCCAAGTCAAAGCAACTGCAAATGCTCGAAAAGTCTTTTGGAAAAAGAACAAATCAAAGCCTAAACACTTGTGTCTTCAATTTCAAAATTCAAATCACACTTAATCAATTTAGGAAAAAGAACAACTTGCTTGATGTGCAATTAGGAGCTTTACTTTTTTTAAATCCTGTTAAAGTAAGTAACGTAGAACATTTTGGACTCGGACAAGTTCACTTGTTCTACTTTTAGCAAGGCCTGTCCAGGGAGAAAAGCACTTCCTCCTTGGAGAACAACCTCAAACCGGTATCCCCCTTGGCCGGTATATAAATAAAGTGAAGGAAAAAAATACTCACTTATATCTCCTAATCCACGGGTGTTTTGTGCCAAATGCAAATGTCTGGGGATAGGTAAATATTCCTGCCCCAGTGTTGTTGGCTAGGCTCTTAAGTGAGTCACAAGCAGTCAGCATAATCGGGTATGGAGACTCCACGGAACTATTAAAAACTTGATAAAATAGAGGCTACCCTATCTACATCTGAAAGTATCAAAATCCTTATGCAAGGACTGATTCCAAGGGGTTTACCAGGTCGCCTCAAGATTACTCACCATTTGTATTCCCTTCTAGGGGGTACCAAGTTGTGGGCAAGGATTTTGATACTCACCTTCCTTAGGTAGATTTGCTTGAATTTCTTGACAGTTAAAACTCCATGAAAACATTGTTGAAACATACACTTTTCAAAGCTTTATTAGAGTTAGTTATCCTATTTGTATCCCACAACATTGCTTTATATCTTGTGGAGATTGCTTTTCCAAAAATCTTTGTTGAAATCTATCCTTTGCCATTGGAAAAACATCAAACTGATCTACAACTTGGTTCAAAGATACTCAGAAATAGCCATATCAGTCCAAATCCTCCCAAAATCTAGAAAATGTCCAAAGCTTTCAGAATATCAAATCATGATCTTCTAGTCATATTCAATCTAGTCTTTTCATCCTTTCCTCCTATCCTAGGTTAGAAAAGTCATCTCGATCATCCCCCATTCCCTATCTGTCTTCCTCTAGAGTCAGTCTTCTTCCAATCTTAAGCCAAATCCAATCCTAGTCTGATCTTGTTAGTCATCTCAATTTGAGTCTTAGTCTTCCAATCCATCTTCATCCTTCATTCCCATCCAACTCATCCACAAGTCATCATGTCGCAAAACTATTATGATGAGTTTGGTTATTATGTCTCTCCCCTCAATCCATCCTATCCCAAAGATGATGAAAGCCTTGTAGATCACAATGCATATTTTGAAAATCTTAGCAAGTTTGCTCCAAACATCCCCCAACATCCAATCATTCCTCCAAAATATCCTATCATGCCTTCACACTTATCCACTAGCACTCCCTTTCATGTCCTTAGCAAGGCAAATCCATCATCTTATCCATCCACAACTTATCCCTATCTTAAACCTACACATCCTCCATATGCATCCTTCATACCTCCATCTCCTGCTATGGTCATATCCCAATCACCATCATCCCCTCAAAACACTTCATGCTACTTCCCTTATCTAAAACCTCCATCCACTTATCCTCCAAAACCATTTCAAAACCAAAAACCAAGTCTTCCAATCCTTTTTCCCAATCCACCATCCTATCTCAACCCACCATCCTCCATTCAAACCCATGTTTCCACAAATCCCTTCCCACAAAAAGAATGCACCCTTTAGTCTTCTTCATATCCCCTACCTCAATCCATCATTCCTACCTCATCCAATAGTCCATCAAGTTCACAAGCTTCCTCTAAACCTACCTATGTGAACTATCCAAACCCACCATCCTCTAGCTCCTCATTTGCACCATCATCCCCTCAAGTAGGTTCCCCTTCATCCACCCCATCTTCATATGAGAACTATCCTAGCTCTCCATCTCCTCCACATTCCAATCCTTCTTCACCACGATAGTCTCCAAGGAGTTTCACAAGGAAGCCAATAATAAATCCCACTCCTAAAGTTGAAGGCTCAAGCCATCTCAAAACTTCATGTGAAGACATCACTGATGAGGCCCATCCATCTCTCCCATTTGTCATTTATCTTCCATATATTGATCCTCTTCCATCTCCTAGCATCATTGAGTCCCTTCCATCTGAAGTTTTCATCCAATCCCCACCAACATCACCTCCTCCTAGCATTATCCAAAGCACATCCAGTGAGCCCCATGAGTTCACCCTTCTTCCTACCATCACAGCTGCAGAATCTTCCATCCTTCCATCCACCCCATCTGAAGAGTCCATCCATACACCCCCTGTCACTCTATCCACACAAGTCCTACCATGTCAAGATCTTGTTCAAAAGCATGTTGAAGTACCCATTGAAGATAATCAAGATCCAATCCTTTCACTTCCCCCATCACATGTTCTATTGCTTCCATCACCCCCAATCCAAAATCCTACAATCCAAAGTGTTCCAATCCAAAATCCTACAATCCCAATTCCTCCAATCCAAGATCCTATCATCCCCATTTCTCCATCTGAAGATCCATTACCATCCCCCAGTCCCAATTAAAATCCCACCATCATATCCTCTCCTCTTGAGGATCTTCCAATCCAAACTATCCCACTGCCATCACTCTATCCTCTTGGATCACTTACATTTGTCAAAGGCAGTCCACTTGAAGCAAAAGCAATAAGTTCTATATCTCCCATCAGGGAACCAGAAACTCGATGTTTATCATATTCCCCAAGTCATAAATATCCTTGTTTGGATAAAATGCTCAAGAAATGGAATTATCAAGGCAAAGGCCTAGGCATTCATGAACAAGGAAATCTGGAGCCTATCCAAGACAAGAAACATCCAAAGTTATGTGGCATTGGTCACACATCAGAAGAAGGGACTTCCTCCAGAAATGTTGGTACAACTACAGCTAAATTCAAGCATTCTTCCAAACCCACCATCACATCTTCCAAAGCATACAACAACATTCCTCCTCCTCCATCGTTACAACCAAAGACAACCTATCACATTCCTCCCTCATCCTCCAAATCCATTTTGGGTCCCTATGTCCCGAAATCTTCCAGCACATATCCTCTACATACCAAATCCATTTTGGGACCTTACATCCCAAAATATCATCCCCCATCTTATCCTACTCAGTCTTTCATTCAAAATCCAAACACCCCTACTCGGGATCAACAAAGGCACATGCCCACATATCCTATCTACCAATCTCCTTCCATCTCTCCATCCACATTTCCTCCATCCTACACATCTCCTCATATTCACTCCAATGCTCCCCACAATTTGGATGCCATATCCAATATGAATAAAGGGAAATATCCACAAAAATCCAAGGATTGCCATGTCTAGTGTAAACGACATGCTCAAGAAAAGAAAAATCCAATCAAGCAATTCAAAGCATCCCTATGGCCACAAAGGCCCATCAAAGAAAAATCAAAATCTGAAGCATCCCAATGGCCACAAAGGCCTAGCAAAGAAAAAGCAAAACCTGATGCATACCAATGGCCACAAAGGCCCTCCAAAGCTAAAGCAAAAATGATGTGGATCCCAAAGAAAAAAGATGTAATGCATCTAAAAGAAACATCCACAATGGCATCCAAAGTCACTAATCCCCCAGCTACTTAGTCTTCTCCTCCATCTCCTAAATCTATTTTGGGTCCCAAAGATCCGAAATCTCCTAGCATAAATCCTCCATCACATCCACCTCTATCTTCCATATCCTATCCACTTCATCCACCTTCCCCACAACATGTGCCAATGTTGGTCCTGACAGCATCTCCCTATCATGATCACTTTCCATCTTTCCATCCAAACAATTTCTACCACCATATCTCCCATTTACCCCATCTTATCCATGCCTTTGCATAATCCCTCCATCCCAATAAAGTTGTACCAACATCCAGAGAAATCAGCAGGTCAGCCCCAAATCAGAAAGTTAGCAACACATCAGAAATATCAAAAGGTCAGCATCAAATCATAAGGTAGTACCAAATCAGAGAATCAACAACAGGTCAGAAATCAATCAGCATATTAGTGAAAGATCAGCACAACATCAGCATAAAATCAAAAAATCTATAAAAATTGGAAAAAATCAAGAGAAAAGTATCAAAAAAGAAAAGAGAAAAACATTCATCCTATGGTGAAAACTTGGCAATTCAAGCGCCTTGGACAAGTACCATGATGAAAACCTGGCAAATAGGCATCATGCGTAGGCTCCCCCCAATTCCTTTCTGCAGTTGGGGGCCATTCCCTTCTTCCATCTTATCCAGCATCTCCTCCATCCCATTTGTCTCTCACCTCCTTCATCCTCCTTTGGATCTTGATGACAAAACAAAGACTACTAGGTATACATGCTTTTGGGCACCTTCTTGGCATCCATCACACTTTTCAGCTACATATCCTCTATCCAATCCATTCATCTTAGCTTCCATCTACCTTCCTCATCCTCTTGTCAGCATATCTTCTATCCAATCATACCCCATCCTACTGCCTCTGAATGAATGAACTATCCTAAGCAAGGGGCATCTTATTCCTTGGCAACATATTCCTTGGAGACTATCTTTCATCCAAAATCATCCATCTTCTAATCCTCAAGTAATTCCTCCATCCAAATCCAAATATTCCTCTATCTAGATCCCCAAGCATTCCTCTAGCCAGATCCCTCAGTAGTTCCTCCATCCAAATCCAAATATTCCTCTATCCAGATCCCCAAGCATTTCTCTAGCTAGATCCCTCAGCAGTTCCTCCATCCAAATCCAAATCTTCCTCCATCTGAATCTCCTAGCAGTTCCATCATCCTCATCCTAAGCATTTCCTCCATCTTTCCATCACCTAGTATCTTCCCTTTTCATTGGTATCTAGCTATAGGCTACCCTCATTGTAATCCAATGCCATTCATCCCTATCCAAACATTCCTAGCAGTCTTCTAGCCATCTTCCAATCCTATCCACATCCTCTAGCTATCCAAAATCCAACATCCAAGATCAAGCCAATTGACCAAATCACAACCTTAGTCTTGTAGCAAGCCTTGATCTCAATCCAATCATCATTGTTGGGATATGTCCTTCCCAAATCTATGTCATTTTAGGACACATCATCCATCACACGTCCATCTTGGCCTTCTAGCCCAACCGGGGCATCGTCTTGCATATCTTTGGAGTTTCAGCTTCATCCCCAGGTTCTTTGTACATCCTAATCCCGAGTCTTGTACCATAGCATCAGTCGTGTCTCCACCTAAACTCATTTGTACATATGTGTCTTCAGGTCCCATCCTTTGTGTCAGTCAGCCCTTGTCATTGTCTTGTTGTACATATCCTTGTCAGTCCCACATCAGTAGTATTCTTGTCCTACCCAGCCTCACACTTCAGCAACATCAATTGTCGACTATCCTTGATCATCATGACCATCTTTGAACTGCATCATTTTCCAATCAACAACACAACATTCTCCCCATCAGCATTGGGTCCGCATAGATGTATGCTTCTATTTTGTCTGACCTAAGCCTAATCACGGGTCCCCTTAGTTGTATCCTTCCTGTCTAACCTAATCTTCCACCAAGCACACTAGGTCCATGTCGATGTATCCTTCCACACGTTTAGACCAATCTTCCCGCCATCAATCAAATCAAATCTCTCTCCTTGGCAAAGGTTGTCTTTTGGAGTTATCATTTTGGCCTTGGATTTTGTCCTTTTGGGTCGTGTTAATCCTTTACGGCTTCTTGTTGTTCTCTACTCAAGGTCACCACGATCCTTTATATCATGGTGCGCTGTGAATGAGGATAATCTGGGGCAAGGTCTTTTGATCTTTTGCTTCTGCCTATGAGACAATCGGGTGTTTGTGGTTTCTTCAGCATCATTTCCACCATGCCTCCTCTGGGTTTCATGTGTGATGCTGGGGCAACCCTGCGTGTCTTTTTAGCGTTAGTCCTATGCAATGCTAGTGACAAGGCCTCGTGATCCCAGTAGCCTTGGCAGGTCTCTAGCATTGCTATATCAAACTAGGTTGTGCTCTCCCCACTTGCACTTGGAGCTTCCCCAAAACCCTTACATCCTACATCATATAGATTAATCTTACATCTTGCATCCTCATGTAGCTACATCCTGCATTTTGCATTCCATCTCATCTTGCATTCACTCATCTTTGCTCTTGGAAGCTTGGTTATTTATCTCCCCTTCTTCCTAGCTACTTCCTTCTTTGTTTCCTTTCGAGAAAATTCCACAACGTTTACTCCTTGCGTTATTTTCTCAAGGGGGCACAACCCCTTATTCCTCTAAATTCTAGCCTTGGGCATCTTATTTTCTTGTCTTTGACACCATGCCACTTGCGGCATCGCATCAAAGAGGGGCAAAATGTAGACACCTAAAAATCCTTTAGAAAATAAAGTATTTTCATTTTCTAAAAAATCTCTGATGAAATCATCATTTGTTAATTAATTAATTAATTATTTAATTAATTTATTTTTATGTCATTAAATCCCTTTATCTTAATTAAAAATATTTAATTAAGGAATCCCTTCCAAAAATGTTTAAAGCTTATTTAAACACCCTTTCCCTATTTATTAATTATTTAATTAATAAATTGACCAAAAATCCCAAAATAAATTATTTATTTATTTTTTGCCCAAAACTTGGCCAATTTCCTTAAGACCACTAACCTTTTCTAGAATCTTCTAATCCTCCTTTAATTTTGATTAAAGGCTAATCCCATCTTTTTCTAACCCTAATCCCAACTCAAAATATTTAATTAAGATTAAATATTTAATCCTCATATTTGTTAGATTCATTTTTAATAAATATTCTCAAAACCTAAACCATGAAAATAAATAAATCTTTATCTATTTCCTAAAATCTATGTTTATCCTAAGAAAATTCTAGACTCTTCTAGAAAGTCCTAATCCTAATCCTAATCCTAATCCCCCCCCCTTAACCTTGTCACATTCCCTAACCAAGGTTAGCCAACTCCTAAGCTTAACCTAAAGTCAAACTTCTAGAAACTTTTCTTACATGCATTAAGTGCATTTAAGGCCTCCTTATCCCTCTTACATGCATTTATCATGCATTTAAGAAGCCCCTCACCCCTTTCTTACATTCTTTGACCTTAGGCACAATTCTCAAATTGTGCACATCCCTCGCATCTTTCAACCCAATGCCCTTGTGACACTTGTCACAAGGAGGTGGCCCTGAACTAGCACAATCCATGTGCTCCTCTTTGAATGAATCTTGGCCTCTCTTAAAAATTTTGATCCTGGCCACTCATTCCTCCTTCCCAAATCCTATAAATGCTCCTCATTTCCAAGAGCAAAATACCCATTCACCTTTCATTTCAAGCATTGTTATCATGCCCATTTAGCTCTAGACTTAGCATAATCATCTTAATCTAGCTTACTTTCAAGCATTTTAGCTCATCCTAATTTAGTAATAATGGATTAAACTAGTTTCTTCCATTGTTTTGCATAAGCATAGCATCATATCACATCTCTATTTGGCTTAAAATCAATCTTAGCATAAACCTCATGTAGCTTAATCTTCATTTTAGCATCATTTGATCCTTAAGGCCTTAGGGGCCAATCAGGTGTTCTATACCTATTTTGTGCCATTTATGGGGTTTTTATGGATCTCAATCCATCCTAAAATGCATAAGGAACATGCTCCAAGTGCTTAGAGAGCACACCCACATCCCCTTAAGCAAGAGCAAATCAAACAGTGCTTGGGTGTACCTGTTTTAGCTCAATCTGAGGTGGCTTAGTTTAGAGTTTTACTTGTTTTTGATTGATTTCATGCTAGGTTAAAATCTAAATCTTTGTTTGGTTTGAAGTCTTTCAAAGCAGGTATCCTCAAAAGCCTTGTCCACAGGGACCTCTGCATTTAAATCAACCGAGGGCTTGCTATTCAAATTAGGAACAAAATCTATACCTTGGTGAACTCGTGTAGGGTATGAATCAGAAGAATTACCTTCCTGCCCAAGTGACACATTTTGCACATCTAAAATATAAAATAGAGCATACACTTTCCATTGAATTTTGAACACCAAGTCTAGACCTAACACTCATCCAAAATTTGGCAATGCAGGTTGAACATGTCTAAAACTCTATTTTTCTAAAGCCCTCTTTATGCTCTAAAAAAGAATCATATGATTGTGACTACTCAAAAGGCACTAACGAGGAATAAGAATATCAATAAATGCATTCCCTTCCCACAAATTGTAGAATTACATAGAAGATTTTAGTTTATTCTCCCTTAAAAACTCATGCCTAACCACCTTTAAGGAAATAATTTTCAAAATAGAAACAAACAATTGGATTATTAATTAAAACAATATTCTTTTAGTCATAATTGATATGCAATTAAGTTGCACAATCAATTAAAAATAAAAAAAAGAATAAAGTAATTTTTAAAAGTTAAGTAAATTGATAAAAACAAGAAACATTAATTTAAAATTGAAATTGAGTGAAAGTGCATTAAGTTATTAATTATTAAATTGAAAATCATGCAAAAGGAATATTGATATTAATGAAATTTTAGGAGCTAAGTTGTGTTCCAAAATTGCATGGTTGAGTTCTGATTTTAGGTTTCTTTTCCTTTATTAAGAATTCCTTAGTTATTATTCACACACACACACACACACACACACACACACACACACACATTTCAAGAATTGGTTTGGGTTTTGGGAGTAAAAGAATTTTGTTGAAAGCTTGGAGTATTTTAGAATTGCTCAAATTTCTATTGTTCCAGATCGATCAATGCTATAAGGGTAGGGTTTGAATCCTATGTATTCTTTATTTTTGGAAAAGATTGTTTGTGTTGCATCTTCTATATGTAAGAGTTTGATAATCAACGTATTTTTTTATTTTTGTTTGTGGGTTTTTCTTAAGAAATTGTTGGGTGTTCAATTTAGCATAATAAGGGTTAGGGTTTAAATTTTGTCTTTTAGGACTCATTAGAAATCCTAGTATTTTTATATAAATCTTTCTTATTCAAATATATATGTGTGTGTGTGTGAATAATTCTCTCTCTCTCTCTTTATATATATATATATATATATATATATATATATATATATATATATATATATATATATATATATATATATATATATAAGTTTTCCTACAAAAGAATTATTCACACACATATATATATACATACATATACATATATATGTAGATGTAGATGTAGATGTGTATATGTATATGTGTGTGTGTTGTACCACACCCCTAGTCTGATTTTATAAATGTTATGATTACTTTAGGATGATAAATTATATGTTAAGAAATCATTGATGCGTATGATTTTATTGACCTCATACTTGCATGTGTATGGTTGATGTGTTTGTTTTACATTTTTATTTTGACGTACCTGATGTGGTTGAGGGACAGAGTCGTAGTTACTTACTTGCGAGATCCACACGATCGACCGATCCCCGCCATTGTCTGTTAAATATTTATATATGTATGTACATGTGGGTTTTGTATGTAGGTTTGCTGGTACTGGGCATCGACTTCCCTAAATTGTCAGGATGAGCATTCCCTATCACAATATCTTAAATGGTAAGAGAGGGGAGATAACACAGATCCAAAACCCTAACCTAAGCCTATTTATCCTAGGTATTAGATAAGTATCTGATGACTACCTTACCTGAATTTGTCAGGTTGACATAGCTCATTGATCCCCTCCTTGAGCTTATTTTTTTTATGTGTCGATTTCAATTTATTGCTTTTTGAGTGAGTGATTTTTATATAGTTGAAGTATTTAATATTATAGTTGAAAAATAATATTAATTTTAATATTTATGTGTATGTGAGGTTAATTAATTAAAGATGAAATATTTAAATATTTAGATTTAATTAATTAATTATGTGAAATTTGATTTATTATGTTCCATTAAATAATTAAATATTTTAATTGCATGATTTGATTTTGCTTTAAGTATTTAATTTAATTAATGTGAATTTTATTATATGCATGTGCTTTTATTAAGTTGAATGTAATTTGTTGTCAAAAGTAACAACTTGTCTTTAGTAGTCTAGTGGTGTTGTGCAAATAAAAGTTATTTTTATTTATTAATTAGGATTTTCTTTCAACTTGAGAGTTGGAGTTTGATTAGGAGATCTCTAATGAGTCATCTAGGGTTTGCATGAATGGAGGAGTTGAATCCCTAATAGGGGGAAATCACATTCATTTAGGGAGAAGGAGGTTGTTGGAGATTTGTGGAGAGAGTTCTTGGAGTATTTTTGGCATCTTGAGATTTTTGAGCTTTGGCATATGCTTGGGAATTTTGGTGAAGATTGTGGTGCATTTGGTTTTGGCTTGGCATGTATTGTTGAATCAGATCTGCAAGGGTTGAGTTCTTGATCTAATAGATCTAAGAGTTTCATCATCATACATGCATTCTTTACAGTTTCTAGCATTGGAATTGAGGTAGGGTTTGAGAAAAATTTCTTGTGAAATTTTCAGTGTTTTACTATGTCTAGATAAATTCATTGCTTTAGTTCTGTTTTCAGTTTTGTTTATGATTTGGGTTTTAGAAAAAACTTTAGTTTCATGATTTTTAGTTTATTTTCAAACTTGGCATAGTAGGGTTATGCTGCCAAAATTTTGTGAAAAAATTCTTTACAAAACCCTTGGAAAATAGAAAATTAATTTACCTATAGTGTAAACTATTGAGCTGCTAAATTAAATTAATGGGTTGGTGTCAAAAATTCAATTTGTGTAGAAAAATTGCATTTTGGAAAAAAAATGGACTCTCTGTAAAAAAAAGACAGTTAAAAAAATTACCAGAATAGGACAAAAATAGATTTTGAAGCCAATAGAAAAAATAAATTAGCATATGTGCATGAGACAAAAGATTTATAAGCATGCTTTGGTGCTAAAAGTTTTGTATTTCCAATTTTGGAAATAAAATGTAGGGCCTGTACATTTTTGTTTTCAGAAATTGCCCTATTATTGAAAAATAAATAAATTCTGTGTAAAAAAAAAAAGTGTCTTTATTTTAAAAATATATATAATGTTATTAACAAATATATATATATATATATATATATATATATATATATATATATATATATATATATATATATATATATATATATATATATATATATATATATATATATATATAGTTGTTTTGATACAATGTAAACAAAAAAATAGATTTTAAAAATAAAAATTAAAAAAAATTAAAAAGTGGGGCGGGGGCCACCTGTCCCCCTACCCCCTCTTGGCTGCCGCTCAAGTATCTGCGTGCGACAGAGTACACTGTGTGTGCACAGACTACTCTACCCTACGCAGGCCATACCCTCCGCATGGCAGTGGACACGAGGCCCAACCCCACCCACTTGGTAGGTTCATAAAGTTTTTTTTGTTATACAAATTTTATTTGTTATAAATTTTGTGTTATGTCAAATTTATTTATTATTATATTTTTATTTAAATTTATTTATTAATTTAAAAAGATTGAATTTTGTTTATTAATTTTAAACAAATTAAAATTTGATTATTTAATTAAATTGAGAATTGTTTATTGTATCACTTAGATATAATTTAGTTAATAGTTTTCAATGTGAGCTCTATTTTATTTTTATATGGATTAACATTTATTTAAATTTGGTTATTTAAATAAATACTTATGTATTTCATTTATGTGTCTTTTTTTGTGATTTAGCATTGTTGCTATAAGATATTATTATTTTACTAAGCTTAATTTAATAATTTATTTGCATTTGATTAAATGGAACTTGATTAGACTCAACTTATTTCTTTATTTAAACACAATTTCTTTTTAAGTTTGTATATATCTAAACCAAATGGAATAGATCTAATTGTGTTCATATTAGAAACCACTAAGTGTTATGTTTCTACTAAAATTGGGCATTTTTATTTGGTAAGAACCCTGGTTAGTCTATAGGGAATATTCTTTCATTATGGCATTGTATTAATGTTTATGATTAGTTTATCTCAGTAGATTTACGTTATTCTATACTTAAAATTCAATCATGTTCAAAATGGAAATTAAAGTGCTTATGAAATTAGATCTCAATTTTCTATGGTGCAAATGTGTCTTCTTTGTGCCTGGAGTGTCTTCTTTTGCTTATTTTGTTTTCGGGATACTAGAAGACTTAGGGGGAAGACAAAGGCCGGTGTATGTATCAGTTGATCATGTTTTGATGTGTGTATATATCTGATTATACCTTGTCTTGACCATATAGGCTCATGATATTTTGTATTCTGCTTATGGTGCCTTTGTAATCATTTCTAGTTCTTGTATGTGAAATTGGATTTGGGATTACCTGGTTGTGTACCTGATTTGATATATGTGAGATCTGTGAGCCTAGGGTAGTTTACGTAGATATGTAGTAGGAGGTGGCTTGTAGTAAGCGCCGAGGCCCACAAGTGGCTTCTAGGATCACTTATTGTTAAGTATCTATAATCAAGTGATAACATAATATAACATTGAGAGATATTAAAATGAACCTAACAAGATATGTTTCCTCGCCCTGGCTTAGTGCTAGTATAGACTAAGGTGGGAATGGAGAAGATGACTAGCTGCCTTTTAAGGCATGAGTTGGCATAGTTGATGGTTTCGTCTGTACGAGAGGTCATTGACATCATGTATGGTCACTTGGGTGCCGGGATCTAGAGAGATTACCAGGATAAAACTCAAGGGTTAGACGTACATGATGACACCTTCCTATGCATAGTCTAGTTATCCTACATTTGTTAGTTGCCTCTGGAATAGTGAGTCTTTCATGGCATTATTACTTTTTCACCTTGAGTTAGAGAGCTTTCAGGATCCTTTCCTTAGCTTGTTCTATTTTTTGTTTGTTACCCGAGTGAGATCTGTTGTTATCTCCTTAGTACGATGGGAGTGGACCATTTAGGTTCATGAGGTCGGGTGGTAGTGATTCTTTTACCATTTGAGATTCTGATGTTCGTGTACTAGTGTTGGATGATCCCTGTGGTAGTTACTCCTTCTTGATCTTCATTGATGGATTTGTATTCTACCTCTTCTTCTTCTTTGTGATTATGTATCTTTGTATCAATTATTCAGATATATCATGTGTACTTCTTTTCGGTTATTGTATTACATACCCTACGACATGTGTAGTGGATGTAGATTTATGGATACCTTATGGTACCATATGTATTTATGTTATCTTCTATGTGATGTTGCTTTTATCTTTCATTTGTTTATTAGAGTTTTGTTATTGTACCTGATTTATTTTAATTAATTAATATTTACGTAATCTTTGTCAAGGAACCCTCGAGAGTTGTAACCTATGTTGGTTATTGTATTGATGTGAGTAAATGGTAATTGCTTCTGCATTGATGTTTATCTTGTATGTTAACTTTTTAAAAAAAATTATTCTGCAAACTTAGATGCATGTTTAGGTTAAGTTCTCCTGGGTTCCCTCGCAGGGCATTACAGTGTGTGTGTACACACACACACACACACACATGCATATATATAAGGAAAAATTATATATATATATATATATATATATATATATGTGTGTGTGTGTTAAAAAATTTCTATTTTTAGAAAATTTAAAAAGAAAGAGAAAATGTTGTTATATGTGTTTGGAAGTGGGTGGGATCCACCCAACCCCACCAGACGACGACCCTTGGCTGCTGACAATGTTAGGGATGCCTAGGCAGGGGGTAAGGTTGGTGGTGGGTGGGATCCACCCAACCCCCATGGGATGACAACCCTTGGCTACTGACAAGCTTAGGGATACCCAGGTAGGGGGGTAAGGCTACATGCATCCCCCAATAAAATTTTATTTTATTTTTTTATATTAAAAGTTTTTAAATTAATAAAAAATAATAATAATATATATATAAGTAAAATAATCAATTTTATTTTATAAGTAACAGTAGTAAATGGTTATTAATAAAATAATAGTATTTGATTTGGTTGATATTATATTTAGTTTAAAATAAGATTTTTAAATCTTGTACATAATTATATTATTTTAAGTAATTATTAAATTTGGAATCAATTTATTTTAAATGACATTATAAATTGATTTTCTTATTAATGAAATTTATTTTAGAGATTTAATTATAGTTGTGTTAGTGATTATTTTAATAAATTAATTTTTGTAATGGTGCTTTACAAATTAGTTTATTATTAATAAATTATTGTAAATGTTTTCCTTCTCTTATTGTGGGTTAACAGGGAATCTTTTTATGTCATCCTTTTTAGGATTGTTACCAGAGGCGGGGTTAGGAAATTGTGTTATGTTTGTTTGTCTTGCATACTTATATGGTATTCGATTTTGTTATAACCCAACCTTATGGAAGCTCTTGATTATGCTACGATGTATATGTGATGGAAGTTGGTTATGTCTGTTCCTGTGATATTTTGGAACTAGATTTTGAATTTTATCTCACAATGATCTATGAGATGTTTTTGAGACTTATGAGCTTAGGGTAGGTTATCTAGGTGTTAGAGGGGAAGGGGCTTGCTTTGGAGGCCCCAGAGCCCACAAGTGGCTACCTAGGTATCCTTAGTAAGTCACTTAAATAAGTGATAATATAATACATTAAATGGGATTTTAAAATAAATTAATAAGATAATGGATTCCTTTCCCATGCTTTGAGTCCCAGTATAGGGTAAAGATGAGAGTGAGAGAAGATGCTTTCCTATCTAGTACTAATGGTAATTTATGGTATGGTTGGTTATCCTTGTCTACATGAGAGGATTTCATATTCCACATATGATTACACTTGGGAGTCGGGGTCCAGTGAGATCATTCCAAGGGGTTGACATATGTGATGACACTTTCCTAATTTATTTGTAGGTTTCCTACATGTGTTGGTTGCCTTTGTTTTAGTATGTGTACCTTTGTATTTTGAGTTGTACCATTGAGATGGGAAGCTATCAGGATCCCTTGTTTATTATTACTAGTGATTGGTTTTTGTGAGGCCTCACCTCGTACCATCTTTCATAGCAGTTTATTTTCATCTTATGACTATCTTGTTAACACTTTAGTTTATCATGTATGACTATTTGGACAGAGACATTATATTTGGACACTATGTGATGACCTATGATTATGTGATGATGATTTAGGACTTTACATTGCTTGATTTTTAGCTCCTAATTTATATTTTATGATGAATATTTAGTTAGAATATGATGCTTTAATTTTATGCTTATACAGAAAAGATTATGAGAAAGGATCATGATTATTATGTTAGGTTAATTAACATATATCATTGTATTCTTGATTTAATATGCTTTGAATTTAGGAAATGTAATGTTGGAATTTATGTGAATTATAATGTGATGCCGTTGGAAATTTATGTTTGTATGAATGTAATTTATTGAGATGTATTATATGTGTGTGTGTGTGTGTTATTGGCATTACATGAGCTACTGATATTTTGTCAAGTGTGCAGGTAAGACCATGGTTTATATCAGGGGAAATCAAAGATGGATACTTGTAAAATCGTGTTAAGCCAAGGTTATCTCCAAGGGGAGAAATTAACCTCATTGTAATGTTTATTGTTGTAAAGTGATG